>JAGFNQ010007739.1:156492-172028 GCA_024364735.1 Boesenbergia rotunda | reverse complement strand
CATCGCTCAGCTAAGTTGCTCAATCCCTCAGACCAAGACTTCGCGCCCAAACCCTAGGTCCAGGTCTTCGATGCCCAACCCTCGGGCAGGACTTCGTAGCCAATTCCTCGAACTAGGTCTTCCGTGCCCAACCCTCGGCCAGGACTTCATGCCCAATTCCTCAAACCAGGTCTTCGTTGCCCAACCCTCGGCCAGGACTTCGTGCCCAATTCATCGAACCAGGTCTTCGTGCCCAGCTTTACTCACTAGGTCTTCGTGCCCAACCCTTGGCCAGGACTTCGTGCCCAATTCCTTGAACAAGGACTTCGTGCCTAGGTTAACTAGGACTTTGGTTCACTTTGGTACTCCTCTCTAAACTTACCCTTCCCTTGTTCAATGTATGACTGACTTAAGCATATTGTCAAACATTGAAACACTAGGAGGACATCACTGATGCATCTTGCACCAACAATCTCCCCCTTTTTGATGTTTGACAATATCATAAGTTATATTGGATAAAAGGTCTAAGCCTTGGGATAAAATGAAAAAAATATTTTGAAAACTCAGTTTTGATCTTTTGGCTTCCGCTCACTCTCCCTCTTTTTTCAAAAAAAACATTTTGATTTTTTTTGATCCTTTGGTAAGAGAGTAAAAAAATTTCTAACTTAAGCGCACCTCTCCCCCTTTGTCATACATCAAAAATCATCAAACATACTTGCACCAACAATGAAAACATTTTGGTTCTTTTTGAAAATACTTAGTATAAATGATAAATTTTTTAAAAAATTCGCAAACCCGTTATGCAAAACATATTAGTGCTTTGGAAAAAAATACTAGTATATTTGAGAGATGTCTGACACTTTTCGAAAAATGCAATACTTTTGGACAGTGTATAACTTTTTTTTAAAAAAAAATCTTGTGAGCTTTGAAAAGTGCAAGTACTTTCGAAGTATATTATGATATTTGAAAAATGCAAGTACTTTTTTGAAAAAATATTATGATCTTTGAAAAATTATGTACTTTTGGAAAAATATTAGATTTTTTTGAAAAATATAAGTACTTAGAAAAATCTTGTTTTTAAAACATAATATTTTACTTGACTTGGTTTCTTTTCCAGTCTGACACAATCCTAGGAAACTTTGTTGACTACAAGGATATTTTTCTAAGTGTCCTGGAAATTTTCCAACTCAAGTAAATATTATTTCCAAAAAAACTATTGTGAAAATGATAGAGATTTGAAAGTGATAGAGAGATAATATAAAAAAACAGTACTTTGAAAAAAAATTATGTTTTCAAAAAGGACTTAATAATGCAGTGCGTGAAAATATATTAAATAATTCTTTATAATTCAACCTCCCCATAATCTTGACCTAGTCCTAGGAAGCTTGTTGACCACAAGTACTCTTCCTTTAAGTCTTTAGGGTTTAGTTCAGATCCAAGAAATTATCTAATAATTTCAAAAGAGATAATCACCAATAAAAACTCTTTAGAAATTCTTCTTTTGGCTCAGACTCCCCCTAAATTTGACACATCCTAAGAGTCCTTGTAGATCATGAAGTAGACCTTCCTATGTGTCTTTAGGGTTTATCAAAATCAAATGAGACATAGGCACAATTTTAGAATGTATTTTGAAATTTCGAAACATATTTTGAAATGAAGGTAATTTGTCAGACATAGTTTTCGAAAAACATAAGTAATCGTATTTAAAGCACAGTTTTCGAAAGCCATTTTAAAAGACAGTAATTTTTCAAGGACAATTTTTAAAAGAAAATTAAAAGAATAAACCACTCCCCCTGTACTCGAAACCGTTTGACTCTATTTAAGTGTCTTAAGGAACTTTTAGTGTTGTCCTAGGAGACTTGTGTCTAATTGTGTGAGTCAAACAATTTTTCAAAAAGATATAATTTTTGAAGACATATATTGGCAACCAGACAAGCATGAAATTCATAAAAACATTATTATGTTATAGCACTATTTTGAAAATATATTTTTAGAAAAATATTTTAAGAATTTTGAAAACAGTTTTGAAAAATATTCTTCAATTTATTAGTCCTTAACATCTCACTCATTTTAGATGTCTCAATACAGCAAGCATGGTTGCCTTATAGGTGTATTGTGAGATGCTTGAATCATTTTTCTTAATTCATTGTTAAATCTAAGATTTAATTGAAACTTGTGTTAGATTCAAATTTATCAAATAGTAAAGTGAATTTGATTTTCGGTAATTGGCTTCCAGGTCTTGGCGAGGCACAGAGGTCTTTTTTGGTCGTAGCTTTATTGGATTATCAACCCTTTCCTTGACAAAGCCTTTTATCGAAAATTCATTTTCAAATTACTTCTTGAAAAATTTTGATCTAACTAGCTTTGGTTTTGGATCGGTAGCTTCGGCTAGTTCCACCAAATGGCTTCCCTAACATACTATCATCTCACCCCCACCTAATACTAGATTGATCAAATTTCAATTATTCTTTTTCCTATAACGGTTCTAAACCATGCATAAAATTAAATATGAATGACATGACATATATTTAAAATAAATAGCAGATGCAAGTACATGGCGGTTATGCATGAGTCAAACAAGTCATGACATTTTTACTTATATTTCTAATGATGTATTAAATTTCCGATTTGATACATGTCGTGTGAACCCGCGAATATGTCAACCCACTTTGACATATTTATTGTTATTTAGTTGGAGGTTCCAGTTGGATAGGATTTTATTTGGTTGCAGTTTAAATTATTAAGTTTTAATTGAAGTTAAATTAGTTTAAATTGAATTTAGAATTAATTGGAGTTAAATTAATTGAGAATTAATTGAAATTGAATTAATTGAAGAATTAATTAAAGATTAATTGAAGAATTAATTAAAGATTAATTAAGTTGATTAATTGAAGATTAATTAAAGAATTAATTAAGTTGATTAATTGAAGAATTAATTAAAGATTAATTAAGTTGATTAATTAAAGATTAATTAAGTTGATTAATTGAAGAATTAATTAAAGATTAATTTAGAATTAATTAACAATTAAATTAATAAATTAAGGATTAATTAAAGTTAAGAATTAATTGATCTTAAAAACTAAAGGATTAAATCAAGGCTTTAAAAATTAATTAAAATTTAATCAAAGTTTTTAAGGTTTATCTTGATTTAATTTTCAAAATTTCTCGGTTGGGTAAAAGTTGTGAGTTTAATTTCATCATCTCCATTATTTCGAAAATCTATGATTCCTTTACTATTTCTTCTTTATTTATTTTTTCATGTTTTTCTAATAATTCTGATTTATTTGAATCTTTGTGAACTTTATTAACTATAGCCTTGATCTAAGATAATTCCATCTCCTTCTTATCCTTATCATTACAATCACATCCTTCAATATCCTTAAAGTAAGTGGAGTAATTAGGGCTACAAGTTAATGTTTTGTAATAATCTTCAATATTATCTAAAAATTTGATAATTAAATTATCATCTAACAGAATTTTATTTTCAATATCCTCAAAGTTATCCTTAAGATTTTCAAATTTGAATTCAGATTTATTAGTAAAATTTTCAAATTTGAATTCAGATTTATCCTTAGGATTTTCAAATTTGAATTCAGATTTATCCTTAAGATTTTCAAATTTGAATTCAATATTATCCATAGGAAATTTAGAATTAATTTCAATATTATCCTTAGGAAATTTAAAATTAATTTTACAAACTATTACATTAATATTGACAATTAAAGAATTAATTTTTGAAAATTTATTACTGTCTACATTTTCTAGTTGGTCATGTAAAATATTGAGATGATTATGTAATAATTATATTATTTTAGAAAAATTATCATACGACAGTGCAGGAAATTGAAACTTTACGTACCTTTGCCGGACACTTATTTTTGTAATGTTCGTACTTTTCGCACTTGAAGCATTTGATGTGATCTTTGTTCCTCCGGACTCCGGGTGCTGGTACTTCCTTTGTCGTCGGTGAAGAACGAATCTTACGAGTAGGGCATTGATTTTTATAGTGCCCTCTCTCCATGCACTTAAAACACGTGATATGAAATTTAAAAACTGACATTTTAAAATAAAATATACCTGATTCACCCCTGGGCTCCCCCTCAACTCCTGACGTCTTTGCTCCATCAGCGGTTAGTCTGGTGAAGAGCGGTCTGGCTCTGATACTAATTGTAGGACCGGTGCCGTTGATAGAGGGGGTGAATGTCAACCGTAAAAACTTCCCGCGAAAATCGTCTTTCGGATCATCATTCTAGACTCAGAGTTAGAGCAGCGGAAAATATAAAGAATGAAGAAAACAAACACAGTGCACACGGGATTTTTTACTTGGTTCCCAACCCCCCAGGGTCAGTACATCCAAGGCCTAAGCACGGGAATGCCCGTCCACTAATAGTCTCCTTTCCGGACTTTCCGGAGGTGGAGAAATCCGTCTTATAGTTCACAAATTACAATCAAAAGAATAGATAAAATACTTGCAGAATGTAAATTCAAACCGAACAAACAAGATTTGAAACTCGGCCGATCTAGACCTCTGAAGTGTCGCGCACTTCCTCCTGGAGCCTCCGGGTCGTAGAGCTTCATCGTTAGCGCTTTGTCGTCACTTGGGAAGCTTAGAATCATGTTTGGAAGTTGTGTTGTGAGCCTTGGGATCGAAGCCCCTATTATAGGCTTCATTGGGGCGCCTGTGATCACCGGGGCGCCTCAATGGGCTTGGTCAAACTTTATCTCCGTGCCAAACTCGCCGCAACAGATAAGGCCTCTGACCAGGGCACCCTGGACCTCCCAGGTGCCTCAATGACCCCAGTCAAAGCTTATCTCTGCTTCGAACTCGCAGTAGCAAATACAACTTTGAACCAGGGCGCCTGCATTGATGGGGGCGCCTGAATGGAAGCCTATTCTACCTTCTTTGACTAAACCTGCTCTGCCTTCTTTGATTGAGGTGGCCCAGTTGATGGGGGTGCCTAGCTCCATTAGGGCACCCCCTTCAATGGGGGTGCCTAGCTGGCTGGGTTCCAGCCCCATTGTGTGTTGTTTGCCTGCTTTATCATCCATTCTAGGTACCTGCAAGATACACAAATACAAAGCAAATATACACACATTCTTAACCTTAAGGACTTGGTTCTGACTTCGGATTTCCACGAAACCTTAGGTCGAACCGACGCAAATTCCCACCCCCGAGAACGCGCCTTTCACCTACTCCTTTCAGGAGACGGTTGCCACCTAGTCCATTCGAGTGGACTTTTACTTAGCCTTCGATACTCTCGGATCTCAAGATGTCCGAACCTCGACCCGTCTCTACTTCTGTCCTTAGTCGTCGCTCAGCTAACTTGCTCAATCCCTCGAACCAAGACTTCGTGCCCAAACCCTAGGTCCAGGTCTTCGGTGCCCAACCCTCGGCCAGGACTTCGTGCCCAATTCCTCGAACCAGGTATTCGGTGCCCAACCCTCGGCCAGGACATCGTGCCCAATTCCTTGAACCAGGTCTTCGGTGCCCAACCCTCGGGCTGGACTTCGTGCCCAATTCCTCGAACTAGGTCTTCGTGCCCAACCCTTGGCCAGGACTTCGTGCCCAATTCCTTGAACCAGGATTTCGTGCCTAGGTTAACTAGGACTTTGGTTCACTTTGGTACTCCTCTCTAAACATACCCTTCTCTTGTTCAATGTATCACTGACTTAAGCATATTGTCAAACATTGAAACACTAGGAGGACATCACTAATGCATCGTGCACCAACAACCTGGACAGACCTTCAGGCGGTTGTGCCAGACCCTCAGGGAGACTAAGGCTGCCAGACGATCAGTATGTCAGAAGATCAGTTTTTAATGAGACGAGACAACCTCGACAAGACAGGGGGTCTCCTCCTTCCCTATATAAAGCCCCTTGGGTGCTTCAGAGAGGAGATTCCTTTGCTGAAATTTTCCTCTCCACCTCTTGTGTCCCCATTTTGGGTCCGACTCAACTCTGTCCTGCTAACCTTCGATCGCAACCGACCCCCACACCGCTGCAACTCGTGTGTCTGACTGGGTCATCTTGGTCTGATCAAGTCATCTGAGTGATAGCCCTCTCCGCTTGTCGACAGGATTAAATTTGGCGTCGTTTGTGGGAATCAGCCTGATTAAAAGACGAAGATGGGTGACTCCAACAGGGTGACAATTACTCTTTCACAAGAAGACTTCGAGTTGCTGGTGGCCGCTAAAGCTCAAAAGTTAGTAGCCGAATAGAGGACTGACTGCCACCCGACTCAAGAAGGTCCCTTCGAGGCAGCTGCTCGTGTTGGCACAGAAGGTGAGGTTCGCCCGGGTGGTAGTCCCTACATCCCTCAAGCGCTCTTCGGTCTGACGGAGGGTGCGGGATAGTCCAATCCGCTGGATGTTCTAGCCAGGCCAGGCTCAACAAAGGGAAGGCCCCGGCTATCCAAGCTCCAGCTAATCGCACTGGATTCCCCTTCTCCAGCCAAGTCCTTCAGAAGCCGGTCCCCAAGCATTTTTGGCTCCTATACATTCCTGAGTATGGTGGAGTCACAGACCCAGAAGAGCATTTAACGAAGTTCGAGAATGCAACCCTGCCGCATCAATACACGGACGACATCAAGTGTCGAGCGTTCCTGACCACCCTGGCCGGGCCTGCCCAATGATGGTTTGACAGACTCCTGGAAGGGTTTGTGCAAGAGTTTGCTGACTTTGAGAAGCTCTTCTTACAACATTTTGCAAGCAACAAGAGACACCACAAGACCAGTCTCCACCTATTCGCCTTAAAGCAAAGCCCTAAGGAGTCCTTACGGGCTTATATCAAAAGATTCAACCAGATCGCATTGGATGTGCCCACTGCTACCTCGGAAGTGTTGATCAGCACCTTCTCCCAGGGCATGCAAGAAGGAGAGTTCTTTAGATCACTGATACGTAAACCCATGAAGGACTTCGAGAGCCTCCTGGGTAAAGTCGCCAAATATGTAGACGTAGAGGAAGCACAAGCCGCTTGATGCCGAGAAGTCGAGTCTCTACCTGTGACTCCTTATAGTCAGAAGACAACACCTCCTAGGGGGCTCCTCAGAAGTCCCCGAGCCATGGGGCAGAGATCCAGATCCGAGCGAGGCATAGTTCAACAAGTGGCCCAGGGATGCCTCCCCAACAGGTGGTAGCCTTATTGTTCTTTTCACCACAGTCATACTCACAATACCCAAGATTGCTGGCAAGCCGGGCGAGGGCAAGCTGGGTGAGGGCAAGCTCGCCTCGGCTGAGGAACTCCCCGAGGAGCCCACCAGGGAGGAGCTCGAGGTAGAGGAAGGGCGCAACCAAATAGATGAGATACAGACACCCAGGTAGCCACCCCGGCAGCACGGCAACTATTCCCGACCCCCAGCTCTCCCAGACGGGGAGAAGACAACGAAGAACAGGCGAATCAACAGAACGCCGTGCAGGGTTCAATTAACGCTATCTCAGGTGGCGCTACTTATAGAGACTCCAACCGAGCCTGGAAGTCTCAGGAGAGGCGCTTGGAGATCCACCAAGTAGGGAGCAGTTCAACTCAAGCCAGAGGACCGCAGATCAGTTTTGGCCCTCAAGACCTACAAGGGGTGGAAGTTCTGCATGATGATGTGTTGGTTATTACAGCTATCATAGCTAACTACCAGGTTCACCGAACCATTGTGGACACTGGTAGTTCAGTTAATATCTTGTACAAGAAAGCGTTTGAGCAGTTGCAAATTAAAGCTAGTGAACTGCAACCTGTAGCCACACCCCTCTTCGGGTTTACGGGGAATGAAGTTCAGCCGATCAGCCAGATCAAGTTGGCCATCTCACTCGGGGAGGAGCCCCTAAAGAGGATTCGATGGTCAACCTTCTTGATAGTGGATGCGCCATTTGCTTACAATGTCATCCTGGCCAGACCCGCACTCAATGAATTCAGAGCAGTAGCATCCACTTTCTACCTGAAGGTGAAGATCCCAATCGGCGATCAGGTGGGAGAAGTAAGAGGTGACCAGAAGGTAGCACGTTGATGTTATGTTGACGATGTCCGAACGGAAATGTGGAAGGCATTCCGAGCCCCACCAGCCAGTTGTAACATGGTACATCCATCTCCTTGGGCTGAGCTGAGAGAACAGAAGGATGAAGTTCAACTCCTCCCCGACCGAGAAGAGACAAAAGTGAAGATAGCACCAGAGTTGGAGCCTCACCTTAAACAACGACTAGTGAAGTGCCTAGCCGAGAATCAAGACGTGTTCGCATGGTCGGCTTGAGATCTGAAAGGCATCCGACTAGAGGTCATGGAACACAAGTTACATGTCTACCCCGGTGCCAGGTCAGTGAAGCAGCGGAAGAGGGACTTCAGTCCCGAATAGAACAAGATAATTCAGACCGAGGTGGACAAACTCTTGGAGGTGGATAAACTCTTGGAGGCGGGCACATCCGAGAAGTACAGTTTTCGGCCTGGTTGGACAATGTGGTGTTGGTATCCAAGCCTGAGAACAAGTGGAGGGTCTGTATCGATTTCAGGGACCTCAACAGAGCCTGTCCCAAGGATTGTTATCCACTCCCTCGGATTGACCAGATGGTAGACTCCACGGCTGGGAGCGAGCTCATCTACATGCTGGACGCCTACCAGGGATACCATCAAGTGCCGCTCTCTCCCGCTGATCAGGAGAAGGTCAGTTTCATTACATCTGAGGGCACTTATTGTTACAAAGTCATGCCGTTCGGATTGAAGAACGTAGGGGATATCTATCAAAGGCTGATGAACAAAGTGTTTAAGGAGCAGCTAGGAAGGAACATTGACGTATACGTACATGACATTCTCATCAAGTCCCTCAGGGCGGCAGACGTGATAGCAAACATGGAGGAGACCTGTTGCACTCTGAGAAGGTATGATCTTAAATTAAATCCAGCCAAATGTTTATTCGGGGCAAGAATTGGGAAGTTCTTGGGCTACATCCTGACTGTGCGAGGCATAGAGGCCAACCCTAGCAAGGTGAAGGCTCTGCTGGAGATGCACCTACCCAAGAACCTGAAGGAAGTCCAACGACTGACCGGGAGGATCACAACTCTCTCTCGTTTTATTTCTCGATCGGCCGATCGCAGTCTGCCCTTCTTCAAGATCCTGCGCAAGGCTACTAAGTTTCAATAGGATGCTGAATGTGACCGAGCCTTTGAAAAATTAAAGTCTTACCTGGTCAATCTGCCTATCTTGGTTAAACCTGAGGAGGGAGAAATTCTGTATGTATATCTTTTAGCCACAGAGGGAGCAGTGAGTGCAGTGCTTGTAAAATAAAAGGAGGCTGAACAACAACCCATTTACTTTTTTGGGCATTTACTGAAGGAAGCCGAGTGTATGTACAATACACTCAAGAAGTTAGCTTATGTTCTTGTGTTGGTTGTTCGGCGCTTGCGCCCTTACTTCTTGGCTCATCCCATTCGAGTGTTAACCAATAGCACCCTCGAAAGAGTGTTGATCAACCCGAAGGCATCCGACCGAATGATCAAATGGACCATGAAGCTAAGTAAATATGACATTCAATATTTGCCCCGAACTGCTATTAAGGCTCAGGCGTTAGTCGATTTTCTCAGCGAGCTTCACACAGAGGAAGAAGAAGAGACATGGAAGGTCTATGTTGACGGCTTGGCCACTCGGGCAGGAAGTGACATCGGGATTCTATTAATTTTTCCAAAGGGAGATCATCTCCACTTAGCTGTGCAGTTAGAGTATCAGGCTACCAACAATGAAGCGGAATATGAAGCTCTCCTGGTCGGGTTACAAGCTGCTCGGCACGTAGGAGCTGCTCGGGTCATGCTCCACTCGGATTCCCAACTGGTGGCTCGGCAGCTAGCTGGACAGTTCGAAGTAAATAGTGAACGACTGCAGACCTATGTCAACACCTATGAGCGACTAAAAGCTGATTTTCAAGAAGTCCAGATACTCCAGATCCCCCGAGAAGACAACCTCAAAGCGGATGAGCTGGCTAAGTTAGCCAGCGCCATCACTCCGTGGGTCTTCACTCAACCCTTACCTCAGACCATGCTAGTAGCTTAGGTCGAGACGGAGACATAAATGGAAGTGGAAGGCGACTGGAGAGTTCCACGTATAGCTTATTTGCAAAATGGGACTCTCCCGACTCATCCCGAGCAAGCTCGCTTGTTGAAGATGCGGGCAGCCTGATTCACTTTGGTGGGGGATACCTTATACAAGCGAGCCTACTCTCGGCTGCTACTCAAATGCCTAGGGGAGGAAGATGCAGATTATGTCTTAAGAGAAATACATTTGGGATTTTGTAGAAGTCGTTCGGGAGGTCGGTCTATGGCTCGGAAGGTATTGCTGGCTGGATTCTTCTGGCCAATACTTCAGAAGGATGCCGATCAGATGGTCACCTCCTGTCTTTCCTGCCAAAAGCACCAAAGCCTTTCCCATCAGCCAGTCGAGATTTTGAGGGCGTTCACTGTGTCGTGCCCTTTTGATCAGTGGGGCATGGATATAGTAGGGTCTTTCCCCCTCGCAGCCGCTCAGAAGAAATTCCTATAGTAGCTGTGGATTATTTCTCAAAGTGGGTGGAAGTAGAGGCTCTGACTCAGATAACCGAGCAGGCAGTCATCAAAATTCTTATGGCAGAATATTCTATGCCGATATGGTGCATAAATTGGTTTCAGATAACAGTCGACAATTCCAAGGCCGGAAGATCCAAGAATGGTGCACTGCCTATGGAATCAAGCAAGCATTCACCTCGGTGGCTTATCCCCAGAGCAACGGTCAAGCAAAGGTCGCCAATTGAGAAATCTTGCAGGGCCTTAAGACTAAACTGGATCACGTGGGCGGTACCTGGGTCGACAAGTTGCCTAATGTCTTATGGGCTCTACGAACCACCTCCAAAGAAGGCTCAGGCTGTACCCCCTTTCAGCTGGTGTACAGAAGTGAAGCGGTCGTCCCGATGGAAGTAGGGGGTGAGTCTGATCGAAGGCACCTGTATGGAGAAGATAATGCAAAAAAGAGGCATCTGGAATTGAATTTGATTGAGGAGATCCAGGACCGGGCAGCAGTCCGAATGACTGCTTACCGACAAAGGATGCAGCGAAGATACAATCAGAGGATCATACCCAGGAGGTTCCAAGTCGACGACCGTGTATGGAAGAGAGTCAAGCCGGTCGGGGAGGTGAGCAAGCTGGAGCCCCAATGGGGAGGACCCTTCTTAGTGGTCAAGAAGCAGGGGCCTGGTGCCTAGTACTTGCAAGACGCTTAAGGAAAAAGGCTGGGAAGACCCTGGAGCGCCATACATTTAAAATTGTATCATGATTAAGACTCGAGCAAACCTTGTAATAGTATTAGTCGTAAATATGATGATGATGATCAGGATAACTGGGACTTAGCATCCAGACTCTCGCTATGTCGAGTTATATGTGGGCATGCTCCCACGCACCTGCCGACCTCAGTACCAGTCGGGCGTGGTTGTTCACGCTCAGTCGAGAAAGCCGAGCGACGTCCAGACTCTCGCCCTTGCGAGTTATAAGTGGACATGCTCCCACGCACCCGCCGACCGCGGTACCGATCGAGCGTGGCTGTCCATGCTCGGTCGGGAAAGCCGAGCGGCGTCCAGACTCTCGGTCACAAGAGTTACAAGTGGGCATGCTCCCACGCACCCACCGACCTCGATACCGGTCGGGCGTGGCGGTCCACGCTCGGTCGGGTGAGCCAGGCGGTGTCTAGACTCTCGCCCTTGCGAGTTCTAAGTGGGCATGCTCCCACGCACCCACCGACCTCGGTACCGGTCGAGCTTGGTGGTCCACGCTCAGTCGGGTGAGCCGGGCGGTGTCCAGACTCTCGCCCTTGCAAGTTATAAGTGGACATGCTCCCACGCACCCGCCGACCTCGGTACCGGTCGGGCGTGGCTATCCACGCTCGATCGGGAAAGCCGAGCGGTGTCCAGAATCTCGTTCACACGAGTTACAAGTGGGCATGCTCACACGCACCCACCGACCTCGGTACCGGCCGGGCATGGCGGTCCACACTCGGTCGGGTAAGCCGAGCGGTGTCTAGACTCTTGGTCACTCAAGTTATGAGTGGGCATGCTCCCACGCACCCGCTGACCTAGGTGCCGGACGGGCGTGGTTGTCCACGCTCAGTCAGGCAATCCAAGAGGCGTCCAGCATCGACTCACTGAATTGCGAAAAGCCTAGTGAAAGGCGGATAATTGAGCGAGGTTCTTAGCTAGCCCGAATGGCCGATCCCGAGTGAATATATGCACTGGAAGCCGCGAGTAATATTTATTTGTCATGATTGTCGAGCCTTAGCATCGGAGGAGCGATATCTTAAGGGTTCATCCACTAAGAAGCCGAGTGAAGGCCTTGGGATATGGTTACCGACCAATCGACACGGTCGGCTGAGTAACCCCACATCCAACGATAACCATTCAAGAAGAAGAATGCTGAGGAATGAGCGACCTACTAAAAGAATGGAAATAAATCAATTCTACTAAGCTTGCCACGAGTGGTTGAACAAAGACACATCAGCACAATAAAATTTTAAGGAAAATTAACATTAAGAAAGAGCCCAAGATTGTTAGATTGATTACAAGACCGACCAACTGAGTCACAAAAGAAAGAAAAGTACAGGTTAAGTAAAAGGAGGGAAGGCGTCTTCTGGGATGACCTCTAGAACTCGAGTGGGCTTCACAGCATTAGAAGGCAGATCTTCAGGGATGTGCCCACCCCCCTTAAGCTGTTGCAAGTGCTCTCGATGCTGTATTTGAACATGTTGGTCGTGCGGCGAGCTAACTGTCGGTAGAAGGGCTCTGACCGGAGGTATGCTAGTCGATTTTCCTCCAGCTGAGCAGGCTCTCCCGACTTGTAGGCCTCCAGTTTTCCCTTCAACCGAGCAATCTCTGCATCCCACTCCATTATTTCTGCTTCTCGAGCCACCAGTTGAGCCTCCAGGGCCTTAAAGGCCTCCTCCTTAGCCGCCAGCTCTGCTTCCTTATTAGTTAAGGCGAGCTGGGTCTGATGGTGGGCGGCCGCCGACTTTTAGTTGCCCGGCCAAAGCCTTAGCCTCTGTGGTCTTCTTGTCCAAGTCTGAACGTGCGCGGGCTTGGCGGGTCAGAGCAGTTTTCTTCTGGGCCTCCGCGGTCTCTAGTCGGACGGCCAGCTGGTCTATTTCCCGAGAGACGGTTACCAGTAGGGCATGTTCCTCCTCCACTCAGGCGTTAGCCTCTTCCAACTGTGTCTTCAAAACGGCTAAGTAACTACAGTCCAGCGTAATCTGACACACGAGTCATGGCGGACCGGGCGCATGTAGGCCATGCCAGACTAAGTAACTACACTCCAGCGTGACAAGCAGACTTAGCCAAGCTCAATTCGATATGGCATATTTTTTTTTCTTTAACACAGATACAACACAAACTAAGTTAGATCATTTGCCATATATTTGATAAATACTATATTATTGATTATTTGAGCTGCTAAAATTCATGTTTGACCTATATTTTTATTGCTTAATTGTGAAATTACCCTAGGTTTTAGAACTTATTCATATTTTGGACTTAATTACAAAATTACACATATTTGAGTTAATTGGCCACTAAATTCTTGATTTATATTTTGTAGGCATAAAAGGTTCATGGACCTAGGGCATATTGGGTCAAACTTGAGTCGGAAGTGGGCCGGATCGAATTATCAATATTATGATTTAATCTGGGCCGTCTGATTCAAGAGCGGCTAGATCTGAGCCATCCGGGATCATCTGAAGCAATCCGAGCTAGGGCTAGGGTTGATCAAGCACCCTGATTAAGATCTGAAGGTTTCATCCCAATCAGAGCTCAATCAACCGTTGGATCAAGCTTGGAGGGCTCTAGATCATCCATTCAAAGATTAGCTTGATCTGGACCATCCGTTGCAAATCTGGAGGATCCGAGCTACCACAAGGCAAATCCTAACCCCAGATCATCATCATCAAAGTTTGGCTCAAATCAGACCAAGATCAGCCGTTGGATTGAAGTGGATCAATCACAGTCGTCCATTGGTTATTACTTAAGGAAAAATCACGCAGCTTCTTCCTCCATCGCGTCTTCGCCGCAACAGTCGAGTTCTTCATTTCCTTCATCGTTTTCTTCCATTTTTCATCCAATCGAAGGCGTGATCACTCAATCCATCATCAGAGCAAGGGCTAGGTCAGTGAAGAGAGTCTCAGAGAGGTTTTAGATTGGATTTGTGCTCAATAGTGAAGCTGCGTGAGGTTTCAGCAGATTCACTACTCGAATTCAGCGAGCTCAGCTGTGCTCCATTTCCACTACATCCGAGTTGACCAGAGGGGTTCCTTGGAAGGTCTCGGTCATTCCCAAATCCAAATCGCAAGCCACCACAGCGAGTTTGATAAATTCGGAAGCTAATTTCAGTTTGAGCAGGATTTAATCTGTTTCAGTAGCAGAGACGTATCTTCACTGATTTGTTGAGCTTGCGGGTCCGAAGTTCACTCTTGATTGACGACCAAGGAGTTCTTGAGTTGGAGAAGGGTTGAGGAGTAGCTTAGGTCCTTAATTTCCAAGTTTTGTAGCTGTAATTGGATTACTGCATTGTTCTGTTTCTGCAATTTTAGTTTTCAGCTGTCTTAGTTGTAATTCTGAATTGTTTGGTTTCATTAGGTCTGTAATTCTTAGAGCTAAGTAGTTTACAACTTGTTTAGTGTACAAATAGATCAAATTTCATGCTTATTCCTTTGTCAATTGTTGCGTGCCAAGTCGACTTGCTGCGTGCCAAGTTTGTTGGCTGTGTATCAACAATTTCATTCTCCTTTCACTAGTTTATGTTTAGTAATTGCTAGCTAAGTTTCCTGGCACATAGATTAGTTGCTTAAATTCGTTTTGCACTAGCTAATTTAGCCTTTAAGCTATTGCAAAAAACAGAAAAATCAGTAGCTAGTCTTTTCCATTTTGCATCTAAAATTTCAGCTCTTTTCATTTCTGAATTTTCTTTGTTTCTCTGGTTTTGATCTCAGTTTCAATTCCTTTACAGAATCTTGCTTAGTTCTGTCCTAATATCTTTGTTTCCCAATCGAACCCATCAGTTTTAAAAAGAAAAGAAAAGTTGAGTTGGAAGATCACTTATTTCCGAATTTAGTGTTAACTTTTGGCACAAAGAGTTGTCTCTTGTGTGCCAATTGATTTTAATCTTTTTGCATTTGAATTTAGTTTGTTTTTATGGCATATGATTGTGTTTGAATTCAATAAGCTTGCTCTCACTCATATCTGAATTTGGTTGGCAGTGGTGAGGTTCCAAAAATACTTTAGCTAGTTGAGTTGCATTTGTTTGGTTGAGTTCTAATTTCGCATGATATATTTTGTCTTAGCTTATTTATTTCCGAAAACCTCATTTACTGTCTTTACTTCATTGCATAGCATTTCATTTTGTGCTTGAAATCAGAAAACAGTTGCCAAAAATTTTGTAAGTGCTTTGATTAGATTTTCCATTGGTTGAATTGGTTGTTATCATCCTTTTGTGTAGTTTATTAGCTAAGTCTTCTATTTTCATTACAAATTTCAATTTTGATTGTATCCCAAAACCAAATTTGTTTCTTTGAAACCCCAAAACATA
>JAGFNQ010007739.1:125674-155622 GCA_024364735.1 Boesenbergia rotunda | reverse complement strand
GGGCCTAGTGAACAAAACGCCAATGCAAGCTAGGGAGCTAATTTCAAATATGGCTGAGAATTCCCAACAATTTGGAAGCAGAGCCTTGACCACCAGAGGAGTGGGTGAAATTCAGGGAGTTCCTACTGATCAGAAGGAGGTTAAGAATGCATTGATGGAGCTCACCTCAGCTTTTAAGCAAATGGAATTAAAAATGGAAAGACTTAGTTCGACTCCTTCAGTACCTCCACCCTCTAGTCAAGCGATAAGTGTGTGTGGCATTTGCTCTAGTCAAGAGCACACTTCAGACTCATGCCCTACCCTCCAACAGGATGAGACAGTAGCAGCATTAGTGGGAGGACAATTTCCAGCAAGAAACAATCCCTATTCCTCTACTTACAACCCCGGTTGGAGGAATCATCCTAACTTGAGGTATGGGAATGCTTTCTTCCAACAAGAGCCTCAAACTCAGTCATCACAGCAGAATCTACCGAACTTCCAGCAGTCACAGCGAACTCAGATCAATCAGCAACAATTTCAGCCATCAAACCCAAGTGTTCAGCCTCCGTTTCAGCCTAATTCCCAACAATTTCAGCAACAATTCCAGCCATTTGAACCTCAATTCCAGCAACCTTATCAAGGGCAGCAAGGCTTTCAATCATTTCCAGCTTTCCAAGCACCAAACCAACAAAATTTTCAGCCATCACAGCCCATGAATCAGAATTTTCAGCCCTACGGTCAAGGGTTTCAAGGGCAGAATTTTCAGCCCTCGCCACCTAATTTTCTAGCTCAAAATCAGAACTTTCAAGGCTACATTTCCCAGCAAAATTTTTCAGCATATCAGCCCTCTAATCAGTCCTTTAATCAGCCCCAACAGCATGGTTTTCAACAAAATCAGCAAGCTCCACCATTTCAGCCAACTAATTCATCCTTTCAAGGTCAATCAAGGAGCTATTCTAACCAAGGAGGTTATGGGAGATCAAGTGGAGGAAATGCGTCCCAACAGAGGGTTGAGGATATGTTTCAACAGATGATGCAGCAACAACAAGCTCAACAACAACAAATACAACAAGTTCTACAACAACAACAACAACAACAACAACACAATCAAAACGTTGAGAGGCAAATAGGGCAATTGGCTAGTGGAATTAATCAAAATCAAGCTCAAGGATCAAGTCAACTTCCTTCCCAAACTGTTCCTAATCCCAAAGGGAATGTGAGTGCTATAACTTTGAGAAGTGGGAAGGTTACAACATCTCCGAAGAGTCCAAGAGCGGAGACCGGATAGCTTCTCCAATTCCGGCCCAAAACAACACTGAAATGAGTTCAAATTCAGCTGATTCTAACCCTAGCCCGATCCCAACCCTTTCCTCAAGCAACCCTCCAAATTTGGTGGCAAACGGAGAAGAAAATAGTGTCGAGGCCGATTTTACAGCCACTACATCGCATGGGACAGCAGGGCAGAATTCAGCTTCTCCACTTCCAGCCAAAGTTGATGATTTTAGGGTTCCTTTACCCTTTCCATAGCAGAGAACACATGCCAAAAAGCAAGTGGAGGAAGAGAAGGCCAAGGAATTCAATGAATTAGTGGAACTTTTCAGTAAGGTAGAGATCAATGTACCTTTGTTAACCATGATCAAGCAGATTCCCAAGTATGCTAAGTTTTTGAAAGATCTTTGTGTTCATAAAAAGAAACTCAAGGAAAATGAGTTGGTCAGCTTTGGGAAGAACATCTCAGCACTTA
This sequence comes from Boesenbergia rotunda, assembly GCA_024364735.1. Lineage (NCBI taxonomy): Eukaryota > Viridiplantae > Streptophyta > Magnoliopsida > Zingiberales > Zingiberaceae > Boesenbergia > Boesenbergia rotunda. The sequence continues at coordinate 153,899 of JAGFNQ010007739.1, read as the reverse complement.
TCCACACTATTCCTCAGAAGTGTGAAGACCCAGGGGTATTCACTGTTTCTTGTGAGATAGGGAGCACCATATTCCATGATGCTATGTTAGATTTAGGAGCTTCTATAAATGTGATGCCCAGGTCAGTATTTTAGATGCTTGGCATAGGCCCTTTACAGCCCACTGGGGTGGTGATATAGCTAGCAGACAGGAGTCAGACCCACCCAGCAGGTATGATTGAAGATGTTTTGGTGAAGGTAAAGGAGCTGATATTTCCTGCTGATTTCTATATTTTGGATATGGAGGGAGATTACTTGGCACACCGTTCTCCATTGATTTTAGGCAGACCTTTTCTGAAGACGGCCAGAACAAAGATTGATGTATATGCCGGGACACTTTCTATGGAGATTGGAGACACGGTTGTACAGTTCAGCCTTTTTGATGCTATGAAGCATCCGAGAGAGGACCACTCTATCATGAGCATGGATATTCTTGATGAGCTGGCGCAGACAGAGTTAGAGGCTGAGGGATTTCTGGAAGAGCTATGTATTCAGAGGAGGCTGAGAGAGTACTGACTGCTGATACTGAGGATTTTTTAGAAGACATTTCAGACACACTTCCAGCTGGAGAGATTTTTCTAGGTGTAGGGGATTGCACAGAGCCCCAAGGATCACCTATTTTTCTTGATATTCAAAGTGTAGGGGATTGCATTAAGCCCCAGGGACCACTTATTTCTACTGAAGAGGACCAAAGTGAACTGAAGCCATTACCAGGTCATTTGAAGTACGCATATCTAGGAGAGGAGCAGACTTTCCCTGTTATTATTGCATAGCATTTGGAGTCAAAACAAGAAGAAAAATTACTGCAAGTCCTGAGGCACTACAAAAAGGTGATTGGGTGGACTTTATCAGATATACTAGGTATCAGCCCAGCTATCTGCATGCACAGGATATTTTTGGAAGATAATGTCAAACCAGTGAGGCAACCACAAAGGAGACTCAACCCACTTATTTTGGATGTTGTAAAGAAAGAGGTGACTAGACTTCTACAGGCAGGTATCATTTACCCTATTTCTAACAGTCAGTGGGTTAGTCCTATTCACGTGGTGCCCAAGAAATCTGGAGTGATCGTGGTGGCAGATGAAAGCAATGAGCTAGTGCCCACCAGAGTTAAGAATTCCTGGAGAGTCTGCATTGATTACAGGAAACTCAACAAGGTCACAAGGAAAGATCACTTCCCTTTACCCTTCATTGATCAGATGCTTGAGAGACTGGCAGGGAAGTCACACTACTGTTTCTTAGACGGATTTTCAGGCTATTTTCAGATTTGCATAGATCCAGAGGACCAGGAGAAGACCACCTTCACTTGTCCTTTTGGCACATTTGCCTATAGACGTATGCCCTTCGGACTCTGCAACGCACCCGGTACCTTTCAGAGATGCATGGTGAGTATATTTGGTGAGTTGCTAGAGGACTGTATGGAGGTATTCATGGATGATTTTTCAGTTTATGACACGTCTTTTGATTCATGTTTGAATAACTTGTCTAGGGTTTTACACCGTTGCATTGAAACTAATCTTGTTTTGAATTTTGAGAAATGCCACTTTATGGTAGAGCACGGGATAGTACTTGGACATATAGTCTCTCGGAAAGGAATTGAGGTAGATCTTGCAAAAATCAGTGTTATTTCTTCTTTATCTTACCCCGTATGCGTACGGGATATTCGAGCTTTTCTTGGACATGCAGGATTTTACCGCAGATTTATTAGAGACTTCAGCTTGATTGCTCGACCCTTGACACGACTTCTGCAGAAAGATGTTGAGTTCCATTTTGATAAAAAAATGCAAGGAAGCTTTTCATAGACTCAAGGAGGCTCTTACCTCAGCCCCTATTATTACATCACCTGACTGGACTTTACCATTTGAATTAATGTGTGATGCTTCTAATTTTGCAGTGGGAGCTGTTCTAGCACAGAGGATAGATGGAGCACCACATGTCATTTCCTGTGCATCCAAAATCCTAGATGCCGCCCAAGCCAACTACACTACGACTGAAAAGGAGCTTCTTTCCATTGTTTTTGCTTTAGATAGATTCAGATCTTATTTATTATGCTCACATGTGATTATTTTTTCTGATCATGCAGCTCTCAAGTACTTATTGAAGAAGCCTGATGCAAAACCCAGATTGATCAGATGGATGCTCCTACTCCAAGAATTCGACCTGGAGATCAGAGATAGAAGTGGAAAAGAGAACTTAGTTGCAGATCATTTGAGCAGACTGGAAGGAGATGGATCTCCTACCACCATTGATGACGATTTCAGAGATGAGCACTTGATTTCAGTGCATGGTGAGACACCGTGGTATGCTGACCTAGTTAACTTTTTAGTTGCACATGTATTTCCCACTCAATTTTCGAAAGCTCAAAAAGATAAATTAAAAAGTGATGCAAAGTTTTATGTGTGGGATGATCCTTATCTGTGGAAATTTTGTAATGACCAAATAATTAGGAGATGCATACCCGATCATGAGTTTACTTCTGTCCTTACTTTTTGTCATTCATCAGCTTGTGGGGGACATTTTGGACCCCAGAGGACTGCTAGGAAAGTATTAGAGTGTGGTTTATACTGGCCCACCCTTTTTCATGATTCACATGTTTTTTATAAAAATTGTGATAGATGTCAGCGAACTGGGAACATAGGAGCGAGACATGAGATGCCCCAGCATGCTATACTTTATTGTGAGATTTTTGATGTATGGGGGATAGATTTTATGGGACCTTTTCCTGCATCTTATGGTTATCTGTATATTTTACTTGCTGTGGATTATGTTTCAAAATGGGTGGAGGCTATTCCCTCCAAGATTGATGATTATTCTGTTGTTTGTAGTTTTGTTAGGTCACATATTTTCTGCAGGTTTGGAATTCCAAGAGCAATAATCAGTGACCAGGGATCTCATTTTTGCAACAAACACATGAAGGCGATGCTTAGCAGATATGGGGTGGTTCATAAAATCTCTACATCCTATCATCCCCAAATAAATGGACAGGCTGAAATTTCAAACAGAGAGATCAAATCCATCTTAGAGAAGACAGTTGGGCCCACTAGGAAAGACTGGAGCAAAAGGCTAGATGACGCACTCTGGGCCTACAGAACAGCGTACAAGACACCGATTGGCATGTCACCCTACCGCTTGGTTTATGGTAAGGCTTGTCACCTCCCTGTGGAGATAGAGCACAAGGCATATTGGGCGGTGAAAGCTTGCAATTTCGATGCTACCAAGGCGGGGGAAGAGAGAAAATTGCAACTCCAAGAACTTGAAGAAATTCGATTGGAAGCATTTGAAAATTCAAGGATTTACAAGGAAAAGACCAAGAGCTTCCATGACAAACACATTGTGAAAAAGGATTTCAAAGTTGGCGAGAAGGTTTTATTGTATAAATCAAGGCTCAAATTGATAAGAGGTAAGTTGAGATCAAGGTGGGAAGGTCCATTCATTATAACTGACATTTTTCCTTATGGAGTTTTTGAAATTAGGGATGAAGCTAATGGATTTGTGTGGAAAGTCAATGGACACCGGCTCAAGAAGTATTTTGAAGAACTAAAGGAGCTAAAGGTGGAGGATGTGTACATTGAGGACGCTATCTACCCAACTTAAGGGGGGTTCACTTTCTCTACATTTACATTTCATTGTACATATCATTTCCATGTTGCTAGGAATAAATGTTTTTCTTTTTGAAGTAAGTAGTTGATAATAAATTTTTAGGAAACATGACATGAATAAAATCATTGTAAATACCATGTCCTTGTAAATATAGTTTTGTCACTTTTTCTTACATGACTAGGAATAAATGTATCCCTCTAGGTTACTCCATAGCATTTTAGAATCTTTTGGAAAATAAATTAAATTTGGTTGTCAAAACTTAGGGTTTGAGTTCATGGATGAAATCTTGGATGCTTGAGTACGATTTTGCTTTAGATTCTTAATTGAGGATTTGAGATGGATTGTTTTTACCTAGTGAGGTTAGCCTTATTTTATGATACACCTATGTTATTGTATTCTAGAACTTGCTTAGGTTCTTTCAAAATCATATTTCAATGGTTGGATCACATCTATAGGGACTAATCATTTTATTTACCTTTCCAATTCAATTTTGGCAAAAATCATATCTATTCTATTTACCTTTCCTTATTGCTAATCTTAACCCTAATTTTTCTATGGATTTGTTTGCTTGGGATGTTTTCTTGATGCTATTTTGCCCGAGACGGACAACGATTTAAGTGTGGGGGAGTGATTAGTGATTTGGAAGTAATTTTTATCAAGGATGCATTTCAACTCGAAAAAAAATAATTTTTTTTTCATGTGCCAAGTGAGTGATGTTTGGTACCAAGAATGAGCTAGAGAGATGGAAGCAATAGGAAATTGAGTTTCCTTATCATATTTTGAAGACTTAAATGGCAAGCAAAGAAAAATCAGTGAGAAAGAAAAAAAAATGGCAATGTATCAACTTACCTAGTGAAGCATTTAACTCTCCATTACCATGTGATGTATTTATTTGGAGAAATCAAAGTTTTTGCAATGAATCTGCCATGAAGCTGAAATTGAGAGCAAAACAGAGAAAAAATTTCAGAAGTAGAGCTAAGACAAGTTGGCACGCATTGGAAGCAAACCATGCTAAGTCTTAAGCTTAATCGAATACCTTATGCATGTGAAGCTGCAAAATTGCTTAAGAATCTATTGAGAGCTGTTGTTGAATCTCCAATACAGGGACAGAACAAGAAAAACTCAGATTGGAAGGACTAGGACTGTGGTTTAGTCTTGGCACAGATTAGTATCAAGTGAAAACTGAATTTGGATGGAGTTAAGAAATGTAGTGCTGACCACAGAAGCTGCCGAGTGTTGGAATCTGATCTCCATGCTGAAGACCATCTGAATTGAAGAGCTGATGAAATTGTAGCAGCCGAGTAGCTGCTGAAATCAGAGAAGGAAAATACAGAAAAAAATCTGGAAATTGCAGTAGAGAAGAACAAAACAGAAAATGCAGTGAGACAATCTGAATTGGTTAGTTTAGGCTGGCCATGCATTAGGGAATTGAGTACACTATAAGCCAGAAATTGTTGAACTCATCTATTATTGACCAACACAGAAGAAAGGCAGCTGTATTAAACAGGGAGTCTGAGCAAGGTCTGAATTGAGGGCTGTAACCTCTGAAATTAAAGCTGAGTGAAGGCTGATCAAAAGCTGAGAAAGAAAAGAACAAATTTCCAGAACTGCCCAAATTTGAACTGCAGTCCAAATGTAGCTGCCGAGTGCTACATCTAATGAAACTGTCCAAATCTTATTAAGTGTAAAATGTATCTGAAGTTGAAGGTGCACATTCAATTTAGGATCCAAGAGTAATCAAGGAAGCTGCAAGATCCTGAAAGGTTTGGGAAGAGCTGTTCAGAATTCGAAAGGAGCTGAACCAAATGTTGAACACAAAGAAAAAAAAATTAGTGCAGCAGTTTTTGAGCAGTTCATTTCAAGATGAGCTGAAATTTTTGAGTTTTCAAGGATGTGAATCAAGGAATGAGGCACATGAATGTAGTGAAGTGAAAGGAAATGAAAGAAAAGTGCTGATCAAGATGCAGTAAAAGCAGAGATTACAATGCAGTGAAGGCATTTCCGAAATCAGTGAAGGCAAGGGGCTGAAATTTAATGGGCTGATTTGAATTTTTGAGTGGAACACTTAAGGGTTCCACTATCATTTGATACAAGCACTCTTGATGTTAATTGTTGGGGAAATCAGAAGTTTTGCAAGATCTGCAATTATATCATGGATGCTAGACTTGAAAACAGAAAAAAAAAGAGAATGGAAGAAGAAGAGTACCAACTTGAAGGAAGAGTGTGACAAAAAGGAGGTTGTAAGAGATGGTTAGTGGAGATTACATTTTGGAGCATCTAACTTCCTAATTGTCATTTAATGTTTCAAGTTCTAGCATGCAATTTCAATACCGCAGAGCTCCAATAGCACATGAGAAGCTTAAAGAGCAGAAATAAAAAAAAGAAGAGAGCAAAGATAGAGTTGGCACAAAATTAGAATTTCGGCAACATGAAGAAAATGGGATTGATCTCATCCAAATCCAAACCTTGCATCACTACACTCTGAATTTACTAGAAAGAAAGAAGGAAGAAAAAGAAGAATGAGAAAAGAAAAGCAAAATCGAGTTGGCACGCAATAGGGAAACTTGGCACAAGGGAATCAAGGAAGGATTTTTCATCCAAATAAAAGGAATCTATTCAAGTTTGACTTCACAACACTTTTGAGATCATTAGGGGACTGCATGGAGAGCAAAGAGCATCAAAAATATCCCCAAGCACTCAAGTCTTCCACTTTACCAATTTTTTCATTTTTCTTGGCTTTTGTTCCATTTTTCACCATATTCTCTGTTTTTCATTTGTTTTTTTGTAGATGTTGATCCTATTCATGATTAATGGAGGAGAGTAGATAATAAGCAAGCCTATGGTAGTGCAAGAATCATATGTGTTTGAGTGAGCTCCACTTCCATCATCAAGTTAGAACTTAAGGAGAGAGCCACAAAAATTTTCCTTGAAAGGCTATGAGTTAGATTCATCTCAATGACTCATGATGGATGAAAAGGCTAAGTTGTTGATTTAAGGACAAGATACTAATCCATAGGGCTTAGATTTATGAGAATTGACAACCTTAGGTAATTTCTTTTCATTTGTTTCTAATTATACTTAAGTAAATCTAGGGGATACATATTTACTGTTTTCGCGAGACGCTCAAGCTCAAGTGTGGGGGAGTTGATAAATACTATATTATTGATTATTTGAGCTGCTAAAATCCATGTTTGACCTATATTTTAATTGCTTAATTGTGAAATTGCCCTAGATTTTAGAACTTATTCATATTTTGGACTTAATTGCAAAATTACACATATTTGAGTTAATTGGCCACTAAATTCTTGATTTATTTTTTGTAGGCATAAAAGGTTCATGGACCTAGGGCATATTGGGTCAAACTTGAGTCGGAAGTGGGCCGGATCGAATTATCAAGATTATGATTTAATCTGGGTCGTCCGATTCAAGAGCGGCTAGATCTGAGACATCCGAGATCATCTGAAGCAATCCGAGCTAGGGCTAGGGTTGATCAAGCACCCTGATCAAGATCTGAAGGTTTCATCCCTATCAGAGCTCAATCAACCGTTGGATCAAGCTTGGAGGGCTCTAGATCATCCATTCAAAGATTAGCTTGATCTGGACCATCCGTTGCAAATCTGGAGGATCCGAGCTACCACAAGGCAGATCCTGACCTCAGATCATCATCATCAAAGTTTGGCTCAAATCAGACCAAGATCAGCCGTTGGATTGAAGTGAATCAATCACAGCCGTCCATTGGTTATTACTTAAGGAAAAATCACGCAGCTTCTTCCTCCATCGCGTCTTCGCCGCAACAGTCGAGTTCTTCATTTCCTTCATCGTTTTCTTCCATTTTTCATCCAATCGAAGGCGTGATCACTCAATCCATCATCGGAGCAAGGGCTAGGTCAGTGAAGAGAGTCTCAGAGAGGTTTTAGATTGGATTTGTGCTCAATAGTGAAGCTGCGTGAGGTTTCAGCAGATTCACTACTCGATTTCAGCGAGCTCAGCTGTGCTCCATTTCCACTGCATCCGAGCTGACCAGAGGGGTTCCCTGGAAGGTCTCGGTCATTCCCAAATCCAAATCGCAAGCCACCACAGCGAGTTTGATGAATTCGGAAGCTAATTTCAGTTTGAGCAGGATTTAATCTGTTTCAGTAGCAGAGACGTATCTTCACTGATTTGTTGAGCTTGCGGGTCCGAAGTTCACTCTTGATTGACGACCAAGGAGTTCTTGAGTTGGAGAAGAGTTGAGGAGTAGCTTAGGTACTTAATTTCCAAGTTTTGTAGCTGTAATTGGATTACTGCATTGTTCTGTTTCTGCAATTTTAGTTTTCAGCTGTTTTAGTTGTAATTCTGAATTGTTTGGTTTCATTAGGTCTGTAATTCTTAGAGCTAAGTAGTTTACAACTTGTTTAGTGAACAAATAGATCAAATTTCATGCTTATTCCTTTGTCAATTGTTGCGTGCCAAGTCGACTTGCTGCGTGCCAAGTTTGTTGGCTGTGTATCAACAATTTCATTCTCCTTTCACTAGTTTATGTTCAGTAATTGCTAGCTAAGTTTCCTGGCACATAGATTAGTTGCTTAAATTCGTTTTGCACTAGCTAATTTAGCCTTTAAGCTATTGCAAAAAATAGAAAAATCAGTAGCTAGTCTTTTCCATTTTGCATCTAAAATTTCAGCTCTTTTCATTTCTGAATTTTCTTTGTTTCTCTGGTTTTGATCTCAGTTTCAATTCCTTTACAGAATCTTGCTTAGTTCTATCCTAATATCTTTGTTTTCCAATCGAACCCATCAGTTTAAAAAAAAAAAGAAAAGTTGATTTGGAAGATCACTTATTTCCGAATTTAGTGTTAACTTTTGGCACAAAGAGTTGTCTCTTGTGTGCCAATTGATTTTAATCTTTTTGCATCTGAATTTAGTTTGTTTTTATGGCATATGATTGTGTTTGAATTCAATAACATATCTGAATTTGGTTGGCAGTGGTGAGGTTCCAAAAATACTTTAGCTAGTTGAGTTGCATTTGTTTGGTTGAGTTCTAATTTCGCATGATATATTTTGTCTTAGCTTATTTATTTCCGAAAACCTCATTTACTGTCTTTACTTCATTGCATAGCATTTCATTTTGTGTTTGAAATCAGAAAACAGTTGCCAAAAATTTTGTAGGTGCTTTGATTAGATTTTCCATTGGTTGAATTGGTTGTTATCATCCTTTTGTGTAGTTTATTAGCTAAGTCTTCTATTTTCATTACAAATTTCAATTTCGATTGTATCCCAAAACCAAATTTGTTTCTTTGAAACCCCAAAACATAAACGACACAAATACAAGTTCGAATCAAGCACGACAACTAGCCCCGAGAAAAATACGACCTGTGGCCCCTATATTACATTTTCATACTTTTGATTGTAAAAGGGTTTTCACCATTTTATTCATATCTAAATTTGAGACCCACATTTGTGACAGTCCATTTGGGCCTACCAATAATCCAATTAACTTCGGTATCTTTCGATGTGGCAATGCGGTATTCTTTTTCTTTTGTAGTAGAACAATATTGAAGTATTGCCCATTAGACTAAAAAATAATATTTTTCTTTGAAAAAAATAATATTGAAAATAATTAATTTTAAAAGTAATAATTTATACAGTAAAAACGAATATATCGATAAAAATTTTAACCGTCAATCGACGACACGTCCGACATCCAATCATCGATCGGACACTGTCGGCGACCTCCGACCGCCATCCCGAACTAAATTATAACCTCGAATCACAATTACGATCTCGCATCATTCACCGTCGATCCTGACGGATTCTCCATTGTCGACGATCCAGACAAGTTCACCATCCCCAGGATATAGTTTGATTCGAAACAGTGATCGGAAGTCATCGGAGATGTCCGATCGACGATCGAACATCGAACGTGCCGTCGATTGACGGTCAACATTTTCACATTCATTTTCCTGTATAAATTATTTCCCTAATTTTAATCTTAATCAAAGTGAATTCACACTGCATCAATTATAATGGTGACTTTGACGGGAAAACATACAATTACACCAAAACAATGCTGACTTTTCACACGCAAATTAAACGTATATACTTATATTACTAGCAACACTACTGACTACTTTTTCTAGACTATATTATTTTTTTCACCGTGGTCGAGGATTTTCGTACAACTATCAGCAACTTCCGCAGCTAGCCTCTTAGTGACCGGAGCCTCGAGCATCGAGACGGAGCTGTTGAGCTGGAGGAATCGCCTTTCACTACTCTAAAAATTACACACACAAAAAAATTAAAAAATCACTTCATACATAAATTTTAAATATTTATTTTATTTCTAACTTCAGCATTACCCGCTCCACCAGCTACGTTTTTTATTGCGTTCCGTTGTTGTTTTCGTAAGATTGTTAGCCCCTGATCCTGTCGCGAAATGAGGTGATGAGCCTCTGGGCCAGGTGGACTCCTAGGTGGCATGAGCTGGCGAGATGGCGACGACCTGGTGGCGCTCCAGCTTAGCATTGCAAAACAGTGACTGTCAGTAAACCCGCCAGGGGTTTCCCCGGTCAGGCACTCCGACGGTCAAGTCAGCATCCGCAGGCGCAATAATGGAACCGAATCGAAAATGAGGCAATGGATTAGAGAGCTCGCGCGCGCATATGGACGTACTTGCGGTAAGAGGAGTGCGAAGTTTATATAGCTAGAGGAGCTGACAACTCTTGGTCGTATTGACGAGACAAGAGTGTGATAGCTGTCAGCTCGTAGGGAGCACTTAGAAGTGGCACGGCATGGCCCGGGGTGCTCGAGCAGTACGAAAGTACTGGATTGCCGGACTGCCCACGAAAAGTGTCAAAGATGAGTAAGGTGTGCCAAACCCCGCTAGCAGGGTCGTACCCTGGATATAATGATATAGGGGGCGTAGGGGCGAGCTAGCCCATACCCCGAGAGCCGACCGGCGTGTCCGAGTGTCAAGAACTGGGTCAGGTAATGGCCAGTGAGCGTGGTCAACCACGCGCCCGACTGGTAAAGTGGAAGCGCAGGGTACGCCCTGAGTCGGGGGCTGGCTGAGTGACTTCTGTCTGATACAGTCTCTGCGACGCCATCAGAGCGTGGGTCGCCATGTGTCTAGCTGTGGTGCACGACATAGATCTAGGTCGGGGAGTGACCAGGGAGCGTGGGCAGCCTGTCCGCTTGGGTTAGGAGGGGTGGGTGGTCGGCCCGACCGACCCTATTCGCAGCTAGCTAAACAAGGTTTTGAGGTCTCCCGGGCCCGGGGACTCCCTCGGTGATATCGTTGCTGACTTGTCCGCTAGCCCTTCGTGGCGCCAGGCTGGCTGGCGCCCCGGCTGACCTACCCGTAGGCAAGGTCGGGATCATAAGTGCCCCCCTCAGTCTAGTCGAAAGAGGTGACGAGTCCGACTGACTGGACCAATGCTCGTTGAAGCAAGCCTGCCTGGCACACCAGGACATCCTGGCCCCTTCTTATGGTTCTCTACGAACTTGGTGGTGCGCGTGGATCCCGGTCGGCCGACCATGTCACATCATCTGTCCTTTCGCCTTCTACTGCCCGGGATCTCTAAGCAGTTTAAAATCTCATACATTAATATTCTCGGTTGATGCTTGCTCCACGTGTCTCTTCCCCCTTCCTTTTCCGAATGACGAGGCGCTCGCCGTCTGTCCAGTGAGTGGCGAGGTGGGGCATGGGACGCTTCGCTTTTTGGGTCCCTCTGGGCCTGATCAGACGTCTATTATCGACCGTCGCCTTTGCCATGGCCCACCATCGGGTGGTTCTTATAGCCTCGGAGGCTGTACAAATAGGTTCTTGCTTTTACCGTTGCCTTTTCACCTTTTACACCGGTGCACTGCACTTCTACTTCCGGCTAGGGTTGCGGTGGAACCTTTGGTCTCGGCTTTCTTCTCCGACGACCTCTCTACGGGCTAGGCTTTCTTCCTTCCTCCACTTCACATGGCTTCTTCCTCTCGCGACCCAGATCCCTGGTATGTTACTTCGAGGTTCGTCCTTGAACAATGCGACCTCGATGCGATTATGGCCGAGTTTCACATTCCTTCCGACCATCTCGTTCTGCTACCTGCTTCTTTTGATCAGCCCGTCAGGCCTCCCGCACACTACATTACCATCACCCAAGATCATCTGCAGGCGGGGCTGCATTTTCCCATCCACCCCATCATCGCCTCTGTTTGTCGCTACCTTTGCCTTAATCTGTCCCAACTGACTCCCAATTCCATCCGCCTTCTCTGCGGGTTGATTATTATTTTTCAACTATACCGGCTTCCCCTCCGGGCCAACTTTTTTCACTACTTCTTCTATCTGAAAAAGTAAGAACTGGGTGAGTTTTTCTTCCAAGCCCGCCCCGGGACTTCTTTCCTCTCTCAGCTTCCCTCTTCCAACAAGGGTTGGAAGGAGCGATATTTTTATATTGGCCCTGCGACGCTCCCGACTTGGCCAATCGGTTTTCGGCGGGAGGCTCCTCCGGCACCCCCTCCTCATACGGACTCTCGGAAATCCCCTCTCTTCGAGCCTGTCCTCTTCGTGCTCGGGGGTCGGCACTTCTCTGTTGTGCCGTTACTGCGTGAGCCTATTATGTCCGCATTCGGACTCAGTCCTGCGCCGCTTCCTCAGTCTGTCGCTATTGGTAAGCATTCCTTTCTTCTTTCTTGTCTCTTTACTGCCATTTGACCATTGCTTGCCCTGTAGCCGAGATGATTTATCCAGCTGCCCCCTAGGAGGGTTTTGGACTGGGGCCTGAGGAGATGGAGGAGTGTATCCGATGACTGGTGGAAGATCTAGAGGCGCGTGCAGCCGAGTAGTGATCTGAACAAGGGTTGCGTGCGAAGCGGCTAGCTGAGCAGGAGGCGACAGTATCTGGCTCCAAGTCTCCTGCCTCTGCGCCTGGAGATGAGGAAATTCCTCGGTCTAGCTCAGAGGATACCTGGCCTCTGAGTCATTCGTTGCAACACCCACGAGGTGGTGGGTCCGCGCCTAGCTCGGCCGACTCCGCGGAAGCTTCTCCCAGTCGGCCTAGCAAAAGGCAAAAGGGCAAGGGACCGATGACCGACTCCCCCGTGCTGCCTCTTCCTTCATCTTCAATGCCTCTGGTGGAGTCAGCTGTTGCTCCTGTGGGGGAGGCTTCCCCGACCCGACCGGGGGAGTCTGCAAGCGAAGGCCCGCTACACATGCTACCGCCCTCACTATCTGACTTACTTCTGAACATGACTGTGCCTAGCGGCACATCCCCCATTCGGTCACAAGATGTCCGGCTGTATGGTACAGTGGTGGACCGATTTCTAGCCGGCCTGCGAGCGAGTAGCTAGGGCAGCCTGAGCGTCTGGGCTGACGAATTCATGGCCACAGTCACGCAGCTATGTATTCACGAACCGTCACATGCCCTGTGTTTTCTTCGGTTGAGATGCTGTTGGATCAGAGAAAACGATAGAGGGGGTGGGTGAATATCGTTATAAAATTTTCGGACTAAGAAAGAGCAAATACGCAGCGGAAAATAAAGTAATGAAAAGCAAGACAATAGACACGCGGGATTTATTTACTTGGTTCCCGACCCCCCAGGGTCAGTACGTCCAAGGCCTATGTACTCGACGTGAGTCCACTATTGGTCTCATTTTCGGAATTTTCGGAGGCGGAGAAAACCCGTCTTACAGTTGGTATACAAGCAAAAAGATATGAATTGAAATACAACTTGAATTAAAACAAACCAAATAGAAATAGACGATCCAGCCAATTCGGAACTCCGAAGCGTCGCACACTTCCTCCTGGAGCTTCCTTGGTTGCAGAGCTACGTCTGATCGCTTTTGCTTCGCACGGAATGGCTTAGAATGAATGTAGAAGTTGTGTTTGAAGCTGAGGGGCCGAGGCCCCTTTTATAGGCTTCATTCGGGCGCCTGTGTTGATGGGGGCGCCCTATAAGGCTTGGTCAAACTTTATCCCCATGTCAAACTCGTTGCAGCTGATAAAACCTTTGACCTGGGCGCCTACATGAACCCGGGCGCCTGTATCATCCTGGGCGCCTGAATGGAAGCCTGTTCTGCCTTCTTTGACTAAACTGTTTTTTTCCTTCTTTGATCTAAGCACCCCTATTGATGGGGGTGCCTGGACTCAAGCTTCCAGCCGCGTTGTTTGCTTGCTTTGTCTTCCATTCTTGGTACCTGCAAAATACAAAAACACAAAGCAAGTATACACACAGTTTTAACCTTAAGGACTTGGTTCTGACTTCGGATTTCCATGAAACCCTAGGTCGAATCGACGCAAGTTCCCACCCCTGAGAACGCGTCTTTCGCCTACTCCTTTCAGAAGGCGGTTGCCACCCAGTCCTTCGGGTGGACTTTTGCTTAGCTTCCGATACTCTCGGATCTCGAGACGACCGAACCCTGACCCGTCTCTACTTCTGTCCTTAGTCATCGCTCAGCTAAGTTGTTCAGTCTCTCGGACCAAGACTCCGTGCCCAAACCCTAAGTCCAGGACTTCGGTGCCCAACCCTCGGCCATGTCTTTGTGCCCAATTCCTCGAACCAGGTCTTTGGTGCCCAACCCTTGGCTAGGCCTTCTTGCCCAGTCCTCGACCAGGACTTTGTGCCCAACTTCCGGTTAGGTCTTCGGTGCCCAGCCCTTTGCCAGGACTTAGTGCCCAATTCATGATCAGGACTTAGTGCCTAATTCTTCGAACCAGGACTTATTGCCTAGGTTTACTAGGACTTTCTTTCACTTTGGTACTCTTCCTTTGCTCACCCTTCCCTTGTTCAATGTATCACTGACTTAAGTATATTGTCAAACATTAAAACACTTAAAGGAGAACATCACTGATGCAACTTGCACCAACAGATGCTACCCGATCTCCTTTTTGCAGGCTTGGGCCCAAGGCTTTGGTATGTGCATATCCATGCTGAGCCATGCCAAGGCCCGTCATCGCGTCGAGTGGTGTGCGGAGGATCTGGAAGCTCGGCTTTGGCACTCCCAGCTGGCTTCTGACGACGACTCTCTTAACAGCTTACGAGCGAAAGTTATCAGCCTTCAGGACTTATTGAGTCAGGCCCAGGAGGAGCTGGAGACCGCCAAGGCACATATTGTCTCAGCTGACGTAGAGGTGGTTCGAGCGCAAGACCGGGTTGTCCAAGCTGAATAAGCGCATCTTCGCGACCGTCGACGCAAGGAGGAGCTGCTACCGGACCTTCTGAAAACCAAGGTCGAGTTGCGTTGGTCCAGTGAGGTTGTTCCATCTCTGCGTACGCGACTGGCGGCTAAGGAGCAAGAAGTTGGTTCGCTGCAGGACCAACTGCAGGATTTGCGCGGACACCAATCGTCCTGGGATGCAGCCCAGGCGTAGTTGGAGGAGTTGTGTAAGTGCCAAGCGTTCTGAGACCCAACTCGGTCCGAGCTGGTTGCGCTTCGTTCTTACAAGGAGGCGGAAAATGACCGACTGGCGGCCCATAGGCTCGAGTGCATCAATGCTAAGGCTCACACTGACGAGATCTCCCAGCAATTTCGGGAGGTAATGATGCACCAAGGGGTTAGTGTCGTCTTGCAACTTAAACTCGATGGGTATCTTCCTCCCGATATGCCTCCCATAGCCGTTCAACTCCGGGACATGTGCAAAGACCTACCCGACGTAACAAAACAACCCTTCAAGTGAGGGTCAGGCTTCTCCTTTTCTTTTTTCTTGTAATGACGGGATACCAAGCCCCTGATTTTGTAACACACCCTTTTTCGGAATGTAATATTCTTTTTTCTGTCTACTTTCTAGCAAGCGTGGCTGCTTTCATTTTCACTTATTATGGGGCAAAGTGATAGTTAGAGCGAACTGGACACAAAGCCGAATAATCGGTGTGCTTTTTGCGAGCCTCTAGCCCCGGCGTCCGGGCGAGGCAATTTTCAGGTGCTTGTGGCTTGGGCAAGTATGTGCTCGGGCCACCAGTCCTCGCGGGTGTTTGAGCACTAGTCCGTGCTCCGACGTAAGTATCAGCCCGCTTGGCTCAGGGCTATTGTCTCCAGGCGCCCATTTGGGGCCCCGACCAAGGGATTAGCGGGAGCTAGCCTGCAAGGATTTTAGCCTCTTGGCCAAGCTACATCCGGGGAGCGTGGGCCGCCACGCGTCAGACCGGGACCCAGACCAAGGGATGAGCGGGGGCTTGCCCGTGGGGGTTTTGGCCTCTTGGCCAAGCTGCATCCGGGGAGTGTGGGCCGCCGCGCGTCCGACCGGGACCCAGAGCATGGGATTAGCGGGAGCTTGCCCGTGGGGCTTTGGGTCAGCCTGACCTTTTTTTTTGCCCCAGCCACCTGGCTTGGCAGTTCGTCTGTTCCCCCGTCTCGATCGCTCGATGACTGCATTAATTGGCAGGGACACTTGTCTCATGCTCAGTGGTCTTTCAGGTGCTGAGGAGTCAGCCACCTGCTTTGTAACGACTCGGAAAATTTTCTCAATATTTTTTTTAAATATTGATCATGCCTAGATAGAGTCTCAAGGAGCATAGGGATACTAGTATGAACCTTAGCATGATTATCCATGATTTTCCATATAGATTAAGAAGCTAAGTAATAATGGGCCTTACATAGGCCCTTCTAATACCATGGCTATTAAGGAACCCTAGGTAAAAATTTTATCAAGATTGGAAATAGATTTTAATTAGAAATATTAACATGAGTCTTAGTTGGCTCTTATATGGGCCTTGGCAAAAACAATTATAAAAGTAATAAAAAGAAGTGCATGCACAAAGAATTGAACCTTGGACCTAGTGTATCACCATGCATGTACTAACCAATTCACCTAGCAAGGGAGTGCTATTAGGGAATGAAGAGGATTTTAGTTAAGGTTTAAGGAAGTGAAGGGTCACCATGAGAAGAGGCACCATGCCCCTTCATTTGCCCCCCTTCACTTAGTATAAAAGAGAGGGGAAGAGAAGAGACAACTTATCACTTAAGTTATTATTTTTTTCTTCCACCAAAGCTCCTTCTCTCCCTCTTCTTCCTCCTTCTAGCCGAAAACCTACAAAGGGGTTTCCCCTTGGAGAAGCTTCACAAGAAGACTTATTCTTCAAGATCCAAGGGCTTCCTACAAGACTACAAGGACTAGGGGTGGTCTAAGGTCAAGGAGGTTCTCTTTTTTGCTTCTCTATTCAAGGTTATAATCAAGATAAACCAAGGTAAGACTCCCTCACCTGTGTTATAATGGTTTTTCCTTGATGTTTATCATGATATGAAGTTTTGTTGGGTTCCATGTTGGGAAAACCATGAACTTGACTCCTACAACCTTCGGCCAAGGTAGGTTTTAGGGTTAGGATGATGTTAAAATCTCATTCATGTTTCCTAATGCTTCCTTAAGATAAATAAAGAGGGTATGGTGAGTGGTGGAATTTTTGAAGCACCAAAGGCCCTTGGTAACTTTCAGCCACCACCATGGGATCATGGTTAGGACTAGATCTAACTCTCCAAGCATGTTCCTTATAGTTCCTTAATATACAAGGGATGTTAATGGTGAATTGTATAAATTTTACATGCCCTTGTGCCCTTGCAAGTTTCGGCCAAGGCATAATATAGGGCTAAGAGCTAGGGTTAACTCTAATCATGGGTTCTAATGGCTCCTATGGTATTGTTTATATTGTATTAGATGTTAATTGGGAGTTTTATGAATTCTCCCATGTGCTTGTGACCTTATAGGGTTTCGGCCAAGACCAAGATGTAGGGCTAGGAGTTAGGGTTAACTCCAATCAAGGGTTCTAATGGCTTCCTATGGTAGTCTATGTATTGTATGTGAATAGGTTCAAGGATGTTGTATGGTTTTTGGTAATGTCCAAACCCTAAGTTTATATGTCATGCATTATGACCCTGTATGTTATGTTATGTATCATGTTCTAGTAGGATTTATTTATGAATGTCTTCCACCATATGTTATGAACACATGTGTCGTGAGGTAGGTAGAAGTATGTATGCGTTAAGATAAACACTTTGGACATATGTATAAGATAGTTATGTAAACTTATTCATGATTATGTTGAATGTTATGAACCTAGATAGTATGTATCATGATCATATGGATCTTACCCATGCATGTTTTATGATAGATACCATGATCGTGTATGATATGTGATATGTACCATGTATGTAATGCATGCTTACCTGAGGTACCGTGATCATGCAAGCTTTATGAACTAAGATGGTGTTTATACCTCAGGACATAATTATGTATGTATGTCATGTCTTATGAATGAAAATGATGAATGAAGATAAGGTTCATGCCTTCGAGGCATAATGATGATATGCAACGAAAATGATGAATGAAGATAATGTTCATGCCTTTAAGGCATAATGATGATGTTATGCATTAAGTATGAATGATGAAATATTAAGTATGCTTTATACCATGCCCCATGTAATAGGATCCTGTTTATGTCTTTAATTATGTCATGTATGTTCTATGAATGAAGAAGCATGTGAAACTATTTTACTTTATGAATGGGCTTGTACCGGACCTAAGTAAGGTCCATGGTTCTGGACTACCGATGAAGCTGTCCACGGTTCTGGACTACCGAAGAAGCTGTCCACGGTTCTGGGACTACCGTAGCTGTCCTTACCCTAGTAGGTCGAGATTAGCTACCTCGTATTTACTTAGGGATGCGCGCATATAATGTATGTATGTGGTACAAGCCAGGGCCCCCATGATGTGATGATTATATTTATGTATTTATAAGTATGATTTTCAAATAAACATCCATATGTTATATGCATTTGACTCATGCATCCCTTCATATTATGCATCCATGTTAATAAATGTTTATTATGTTCATGTTTTATGATTAAGAACCATGTTTATTATGTTCATGTTTTATGATTAAGAACCATGCCATGTTAAATGTTCATTCTGTTTATGTTTTATGATTAAGAACCATGACATGTCGAATGTTTATTATGTTTATGTTTTATGCTAAGAATCATGACATGTTAAATGTTTCATACGCTTATGTTTTATGTTAAGAATCATGTCATGTTAAATGTTCCTATGCTTATATTTTATGTGACGTATGGTTTTAGTGAGTAGGGAAGGGTCTTACTAAGCCTATGTGCTTATAGTTTTATTGTCTTATACCGTAGATCAAGCAAGAGGATATTAAGCGAAGCAGCAGGAGGGGCGAAAGTATATGTGTGGTAGTGACATGGCAAGGGAAAAAAAGGGAAAAAGATTCTCATATTTATACTTTGTCTCATGGCTTATGTTTTGCACTGTCTTCTTAAGTTTCATGCTATACTTATGATAGTTATGTCTGAAGAATTACTACCTATGATGCTTATGGCTGCTTTATGTAATTTTTATATCATGATGTTATGTATGATGTTAACATGCTAAGTTACCATGTCGCTATGTTTAGGAATGATAGTATAAGACATGTCTACAACATTCAAGTGTTAGGTACATGTATGTATAAAAGTTTTAAATTATTCCGCTGCATTACGATGTTCATGTGCCTATATGTATGTTAGCGTAACGTCGTCTCTCGCCTCACTGTAAGGTGTGGAAAAAAAAAGACGGGCATTACAGGTTGGTATCAGAGCAGTTTACCATCTCACTACACACACATCAAGCTTTCCTCCTACCGCTTCCATGTAAGTACATCTATGCATACCTTATGTTCTTTTATGATTCTAGAATGTGCAAGAATGAATGGTACCTTATGATAGAAAGTACTTTTAGGATATGTAATATGAACGATACTTTACCTTATTTTTATGAAACCAAATACTTTAGTATTGGATATGCGGGTAGGAATAACAAAAACTTATATTAGTCATACTTATCTTTTATGAAGAAAAGCATGGCTAGAAGACAGAGTAACAGACTTAATGAGACAACTCCATCGCCTGACCTGATGCAAATAGTGACCCAACTTCAGCATCAAGTTACCGAGCATCAACAAACCATTAATACCTTGATGAATCAACAAGAAAATTCTACCACTCCACCTGTGAACCAGATTGCTATACCTGTCGCGCCCACGGTTACGCAAACCCCTTTGACAGGCCCAACCACTGTAGCACGACAAAAGGCTTATCTGATTCAGTGGTTGAGGCTGAAACCGGAAAATTTCTTGGGTGCTGGCGAACCATGGGACGCCCAAGCGTGGTTCAAGACAGTGGAAAGTACACTGGAGCTGCTGGACTGGCCTGAGCATGAGAAGATCAAGTGTTCATCATTCTGCCTTTCTGGGGATGCCAGAATGTGGTGAGAAAGGGTCAAGGCCAAGAGACAGGTGAACCAGATGACGTGGTTAGATTTCGAATCAGAGTTCTTTGAAGAATTCTTCAATATGAGTGTCACAAACAAACACTACGACGAGTTCACGGAATTCCGACAAGGCAACCTCTCAGTCAATGAAGCCATGAAGAAATTTAACCGACTGGCTCGCCTATGCCCTGAGCTGGTCCGCACTGAGAAAGAGAGGGTCCGACTTATGCTGAAGATGTTGCGGCCCGAAATAGCTCTGAACGTGGCCGGCGGAGTTAACAGACCGCAGACCGCCGAGGAGCTGTTTAGTAGTGCCCTACTCACTGAGCACTATCTGAACAATATCAATCAGCAAAGGAAGGCGCTAAATGAAAGTAAGAATCAAGTTCACTCCGGGATTCTCGATTCTTCCTTTCATTATCCTTGATGTTCTTCCCTTTAATGATCGCTCAGGAGGTCAAAAACCCCAGAGCACCCACGCTAATTGGAGGGGAGATCAAGGTGGTAAACGAAAGCCATGGAACAACCCCCAAGGGGGCCCAGCAAATAAACAGTCCAAGCCTTCCCCGTGCGCGACATGCGGAAAAAGCCACCCCGGGGAATGCCGCAAAGGTACGAACCAGTGTTTCATCTGTGGAGTGGAAGGACATATGGCGGCTTACTGCCCTACCAAGAACCAGGCCCCTCCCCAACAACTCGTTCAGTACCAGGGTGCACCAGCGAAATTACACTATATGCAAGCTGAGCTGGAAGGTACCCCGATGTTGGAGGCCCCACCAACTATGACGAATGCCAGGGTTTTCTCTGTTACCAAGGAGGACGCTGCGGAAGCTTCTACGGTTGTCACAGGTCAGATACTTATTTCCAGTCAGTACGCTACTACATTATTTGATACTGGGGCAACGCACTCGTTCGTTTCTATGTCATACACTAAGAAGATAGATATGTCTCCACAAGTTTTAGACTGCAAGTTCTTAACGACCCTGCCTTCGGGAGAAATAATGACATCCACTCACGTGCTGCGTGCTGTGCCAGTCGGAATCGCAGGAAGAGAACTCTACTGCGATCTGATAGTACTCGACATGCAGGATTATGATGTTATAATGGGAATGGATTTTCTGAGCAAATACGGTGCTTCTATCGAGTGCCGTAAGCGAAAGGTGACCTTTCGACCCGAGGCAGATTCTATGTTTGAATTTATCGGAGAGACAAGGAAAAGAACCGGGAGATTCTTATCGACTCTCAAAGCACAGAAGATGTTAGACAAGGGATATACTGGATTTCTAGCACATGTGGTTGACACAAGTCAAATGAAGGATCAGAAGTTGGAAGATGTCAGGGTTGTATGCGAATACCCAGAGGTATTCCCGGATGAATTACCAGGATTAGCTCCTGATAGAGAAGTGGAATTCGAGATCGAATTAGTTCCTGGTACTAACCTGATCTCCATGGCACCTTACCGTATGGCGCCGGCTGAATTAAAGGAGCTTCAAGAACAACTACAGGAGTTACTCGATAAGGGATTTATTCGCCCTAGTCATTCTCCATGGGGAGCTCCGGTACTGTTTGTGAAGAAGAAAGACGGATCTATGCGAATGTGCATAGATTATCAAGCACTGAACAATGTGACGATCAAAAACAGGTATCCCCTTCCGATGATAGATGACGTATTTGACCAATTGAAGGGAGCCACCATTTTCTCGAAAATCGATCTAAGGTCTGGTTATCATCAAGTTAGAGTAAAACAAGATGATATTCCGAAGACGGCTTTCCGAACAAGGTATGGGAATTTTGAATTCGTTGTTATGCCCTTCGGCGTGACAAATGCTCCTGCTATGTTTATGGACCTTATGAATCAGATATTCTCGTCCTTCCTCGACAAATTTGTGATCGTCTTCATTGACGATATCCTTATTTATTCGAGAACCCAAGAAGAGCACGCCGAGCATCTGAAGATAGTATTACAGATTCTTCGGGAAAAGCAGTTGTACGCAAAGTTCTCCAAATGTGAATTCAGGCTCGACCAAGTAGGCTTTTCGGCCATATTATTTCCAAAGACGGGGTTATGGTGGACCCAACAAAGATTGAAGCTGTGAATAACTGGAGCCGGCCAAAGAACGCCAGCGAAATCAGAAGTTTTCTCGGGCTGGCGGGCTATTATCGAAAATTTATGGAGGACTTCGCGAGAATTGCAGCCCCTCTAACGGCTCTCACCCGGAAAGATAAAAAGTACGAATGGATGGAAAACTGCGAAAGGAGTTTCTTGGAGCTAAAAAGGAGACTTACAAGTGCTCCAATTCTTACCCTTCCGGAAAGTAACCAGAGCTTCGATATGTACAACGACGCCTCCAAACTAGGACTTGGAGCTGTACTTATGCAGAGTGGTAAAGTCATTGCCTACGCCTCTAGGCAACTCAAAGAACATGAACAAACTACCCCACTCACGATCTAGAACTGGCCGCTGTGGTCTTCGCTCTTAAGATATGGAGGCATTATCTATATGGAGCACAGTGTAGGATTTATACAGACCACCAGAGTCTGCGATACTTCTTCACTCAGAAAGACCTAAATATGAGACAACGCCGATGGCTTGAGTTGGTGAAGGACTACGACTGCGAGATCTTCTACCATCCAGGGAAGGCAAACAAAGTGGCCGATGCACTCAGCCGGAAGTCCAGTGTCACCTTGATGTCCATATCTATATTACCCCGCCCACTCGTAAGAGAAATTATGAATTTTGGGATCGAGGTCATCTCCGGATGACTTTCTACCATGACAATATCGCCGACGCTGTTCGAGGACATATTGGAAAAACAAAATGGGGATCCGATTCTTCAGAGAATTAAGCAGGAGATCCTAGAAGGAAAGGGCGATGGTTTTCGTATCGCCGACGGGGGAGTACTATACCTTAGGGATCGTCTATGTATCCCTAATGTTCCGGAGCTGCGGAGGGAAATTTTAGCAGAAGCTCACAGAAACCCTTATTCGATGCATCCGAGATCCACCAAGATGTATCAAGATCTGAAGGAGAAATTCTGGTGGTCCGGTATGAAGAGAGATGTGGCTCAGCATGTCAGCACTTGCCTGACCTGCCAACGAGTGAAAGCAGAACACCAGCGACCTGGAGGAGTTCTGTAACCACTTCCAATTCTGGAATGGAAATGGGAAGATATTTCTATGGATTTCATTTTAGGACTTCCTAGGACTACAAACGGATATGATGCAATATGAGTAATTGTGGACAGGTTGACGAAGTCTGCTCACTTCCTAGCAATCAAGATGACTTATTCGATTGAGCAACTAGCTCAATTATATGCTAAGGAGATAATCAGACTTCATGGAGTTCCCAAGACCATCATCTCAGATTGGGATGGTCGCTTTACCTCACATTTTTGGGAGTGCCTTCAGAAGTCTCTCGGCACTAAACTACGATTCAGCACCGCTTTTCACCCTCAGACTGATGGGCAAACTGAACGAGTGAATCAAGTACTGGAGGACATGTTGCGGGCTTGTGCCCTGGATTTCAAGGGGAGTTGGTGCCGATACCTATGTTTAGCGGAATTCACTTACAATAATAGCTACCAAGCTACTATCGGAATGACACCTTATGAAGCTTTGTACAGGAGGAGATGTAAGTCTCCAATCTGTTGGTATGAGGGTGGTGAAAAGAAGGAAATGGGGCTCAAGACGGATCTTATCGATGACACCACCCGAGCTATACAGAACATTCGACAACGGATAAAAGCTACTCAGAGCCGGCAGAAAAATTATGTGGATGTCCGGCGTAGGCCACTGGAATTTGATGTTGGAGATTTGGTATTTCTCAAAGTGGCCCCTATGAAAGGGGTAACGAGATTTGGTAAGAAAGGAAAACTAAGTCCGCGTTATGTGGGACCGTACCCGATTCTGAAAAGAGTCGGCAAGGTGGCATATGATCTAGAGCTGCCTCCAGAGATGTCGGCTATCCATACCGTGTTCCATGTGTCGATGCTCAAGAAGTGTATTCCAAACACAGATCAAGTGATCGAGCCGCAGACAGTACAAGTTCAGGAGGATCTAAGTTTTGAAAGCTGACCTATCCAGATCTTGGATCGGGAAGTCAAAATGCTAAGGAACAAGGAGGTACCCTTAGTCAAGGTCCTATGGCAAAGTCAAAGGTTCGAGGAAGCTACCTGGGAACGCGAGGACGAGATGAGACGCAAGTACCCGGAGCTATTCTAAGTTCGAGGACGAACTTTCACGAGGTATGGGGGATTGTAACGATCCAGAAAATTTTCTCAATATTTTCTTTAAAAATATTGATCATGCCTAGATAGAGTCTCAAGGAGCATAGTGTTGGTGCAGAATGCACCAAAGTCGAACCTGTGTTTTGATAATGGCAACAGGGTTCAAAAGTTAAGGTTTAATGCTTGTCTAACATGTTACTCAAGTGTGCAGGCAAAGCCCTAGCGAAGGACTGCTAGGCACTTGGCGAAGGAATGCCAGGATACAAAGCCCTAGCGAAGGAATGTTAGGCACCTGACGAAGGAATGCCAGGATACAAAGCCCTAGCGAAGGAATGCTAGGCACCTGGCGAAGGAATGCCAGGATACAAAGCCCTAGCGAAGGATTGCTAGGCAGCAAGCGAAGGGCAGCTTGGTACTAAAGACCTGGCAAAGGACAGCTAGGCTCCTGGCGAAGGACTGCTGAGAAAAAGTCCAACCGGAGGAGCCGGTTGGCATCAGGTACATTCTCCCGAGAGGAGTAGGTGAGGACGCGTTCCCCGTTGAGGGAACAGTAGGCGTCGGTTCGACCTAGGGTTCCATTTAGGAGGCCCAAAGTCAGAACCAAGACAGCTAAGGCTGTATAAATTAACATCTTATTTCTTTATGGTGTTTTGAACTAACCCTGGATGCAGGACCGAAGGAACGAGTGTCCGCAGCTCAGAGAGCCACAAAGGAGTGAGGCAGCAGCTGACCAGGGCGCCCTGAGTGTCCCAGGCGCCCCCAAGGTGAACACAAAACACATGAAGCAAAGGCAGGCTTCGACAGCTCATGGGCAGGGCGCCCCCCATGCTCCCGGGCGCCCCTAGCGTCCCAGGCACCCCCAGTTGAAGCTAACGAAGCAGAACACAGCGAAGCCAACGGATAAGAGGAGACCCGGCCAACCCGGGCGCCCCCAGCGTTCCGAGCGCCCCCGTCAAAGCTTGATCACGAGTTTTAAGGGATCAGAGATGACTGAGATGGAAGTGGATCGGCTAACACGTGGGGGGGGGGGCGCCCCCGACGTTCCGGGCGCCCCCAGGGGCTATAAATAGGCCCTCGACCCCAAGGCTTTGAACAACACTTCTTTCAACGCTCCTACGCTCTTCTGCTCCTGCGCTCTGCTCCGGAAACCTCCCGACTCGAGACTCAAACGCCGACGACGTCCCGCTGCTCCGAAAAGACAACCTACATCGGACGTCGGTGAAAGAAGAGTTTCTTTCAAAAGTTTACTTTACTATACTTGTAAATTCAATCTTGTAAACTGATTTGCGAAAATATAGAATTGCCCGCAGAAAACGGTCAACGACCGTGGGCCTTGGAGTAGGAATCGACCTAGGCTCCGAACCAAGTAAAACTACCTGTGTTCGCGATTGATTTTATTCCGCTGTGTACTTACTCTAGTTTTCATCCGAAAAGCATTTAACGATATTCACCCCCCCTCTATCGTTTCTCTTGATCCAACAAGTGGTATCAGAGCGGGGAAGTTCAAATTTGGTACAACCACCAGTTTGAAAATTTTTTGGATTTGTTTAAATTTTTTTTAATATTTTTTTTTTCTTTTTCGTTCGAAATTCTTCTAATATTTCTTTTTCATTCGAATTTTGCCTCATTGATCGAGGCTGGTGCAACACCCCTCGACAAATATTTTTTTTCCTTTATCCCGCACTACTAATCCAAGACCAAGTCTTGGGATATTCTTTTTTTTTGTCTAGTTTACATTTCAGATAAAATAGCCATGCAAGAAGGCTTCAGCACCGCAAGACCACCTTTCTTCAGTGGGGAGGACTTCTCCTACTGGAAGAGCAGAATGGAGGTCCACCTGAAAACTCAGGTGGACATGTGGATAATCATCCAGTTCGGACTGGAGATTCCGAGAAATGCTGAAGGAGTAACTCAAAGCTACACAAAGTGGGACACCGCTCTGAAACGGAAAATTGAAGCAGATGCAAAGGCAACCCAGACCCTTCAATGCGGCTTAACAAAAGAGGAGCTGAACCGGGTGGGCCCTTTCAACAGTGCCAAGGAGCTGTGGGGAAAACTGATCGAGCTGCACGAAGGAACATCAAACACTCGGATCAGCAAGAGAGATCTGCTCCTGAACAAGCTGTATACCATCAAAATGACCGACAACGAAACAGCAGCTCAGCTTCACGCTCGAATCCAGGAACTAATGAACGGACTGCACACCATCGGTCACAAGGTAGAAAACCGTGACTTAATAAGGTACGCTTTAAATGTTTTCCCTAGAAACACCTTGTGGGCATCTATGGTATATGCATACAAGGTTTCAAGGGACCTTTCAAAAATCAAATTAGATGAATTGTTCTCTGAATTAGAATTACATGAACAGACTAACTGCAATTTGGCCGAGAAAGGTATTGCCTTTGTTGCAGGTAAAACTGGAAGGACAACAAAGAAAAAGCCTTAACCTGAACCCGAGTCTAACTCAGACTCAGACTCAGAAGACGAAGGAGATCGACCTAAGCTGGTCCGACTGGCAAGAAACTACTACAAGGAATTGAAGAACCAAACCAACAAACGGAAAGTCAGCCGAAGAAAGGATGAACCAGTTGAACCCGCAAACGAAAAGAACAAGCCCAACGTGACCTGCTACAAGTGCAAGAAGAAGGGTCACTACAAGACTGAGTGTCCGAACCTAAAGGAAACCAAGAAGAATAGAAGGAAGAAGAAGGTACTTCAAGCAACATGGGATGAGTCGTCCTCCTCCGAAGAAGAAGAGGTCCCACAATCGAATCTACTTGCACTAACCGCCTCAGAAGAAGTCGAAACCGAGTCAGAATCAGAACAGGACGATGGCAGACTGACATTCTCAGAGAACGGCGAAATCAAGGTAAGTGGATTTACTAGAAGTCAATTAAACGAGTTAATATCTTATCTTTCTCGAGATTTGGCGAAAGCTAAACTCCGAGTCGAATCCCTCCGACAGGAAGTAAAACTTCTGAAAGAGAGAGCTGACCCTAAACCCTTAACCGAGAATGTTCAGGAAGGAATCTCTACTCAAGTTGAAAAACTTGAGAAAGAGAACTCCTCCCTGAAAACTCAGGTTAAGGACCTTAGATCAGCATTAGAACGATTTACCTCTGGTTCCAAGGGTCTTGACATGATCCTTGGAAAACAGAAATCGATTCTAAATCGATCCGGACTAGGCTATAGAACCAAGTCTCGACAAAGATCCTACTTTGCTGTACTGAACCAATTCAGACCTAAAGTTCAGGCATGGGTACCCAAACTATGCCTGAACCAACAAACTGGATCAAATCAATATTGGATCCCCAAGGACAAGATTCACATCTTGCCAGACCATTATCATGGCTTTAGTCCAGGGGGAGCCAAATTGAAAACAATAGTTATTATTAGATAAAATTCAATTCTTGATTGCAATTTGCTTGGTTGCTTGTTTATTTAATTTCTGCAATTAATCATGCTTAGACTTAGGAATTGTTAGTTTAAGGACCAAACCAACTTAACTGAAAATTGACAACATAGTATTGGGAGGAGGTAAGATGATAGTACGTTAGGGAAACCAATTCTAATAAGGTCAAGTATACTTGGTCTCTTTAGACTGGTGAAACTAGCCGAAGCTACCGATCCAAGACCCAAACTAGTTAGACCAGAATTTTTCAAATAATAATCTTGAAAATGAAATTTCATTGAAAGGCTTTGTTAAGGAAAGGGTTGATGATCCAATAAGGCTACGGCCAAAGAAGGCCTAGTGCCTCGCCAAGACCTGGAAGCCAATCTCTGAAATTCAAATTCAAATTAGTCTTTGTAAAATTTAAATCTAACACAAATTCTCAGTTATGTATAGATACAAATAACTTTTGAATAAATTCAATTATTTCCAAAATTAATTAAGTTTTTCAAAATAAATCATGTTTTTCAAAAAATTCTTTTATCAAAATCTATCTCACAAAACCTATAAGGATAACGTGATTGAAAACCCTAGATTGGGTGAGACAATAAAATTAAGCTCAATTGTAATTCCTTTAATACCTATATTGTGGTTTAATCCTGTAGTTCAGAACGTAGTCAAACCATGGTCAACATAGTCAAACCAAGGTCAAAGCAGTTAAACCATGGTCAACAAAGTCAAACCATGGT
>JAGFNQ010007739.1:73944-118386 GCA_024364735.1 Boesenbergia rotunda | reverse complement strand
AAAACCCTCAAAATCTTTTTTGCTGTATCACCAATGCTATAGGAGTGGTTTAGGTATATCAGTGAGTTCACCCAAAATCTCATCTCCTAGCTCAACCCTGTCTACTGATATAGGTTTTCAGAATTCCAAATATGGTAGGTCCATCAGTGAGTTTTGCTCAAAACTCACTGATATACCTAAACCACTCCTATAGCATTGGTGATACAGCAAGATTAGAGGTTTCGGCACCCAAAATCTCATCTCCTAGCTCAACCCTGTCTACTGATATAGAGTTTTCAGAATTCCAAATATGGTAGGTCCATCAGTGAGTTTTGAGCAAAACTCACTGATATACCTAAACCACTCCTATAGCATTGGTGATACAGCAAGATTAGAGTTCGGCACCAAAATCTCATCTCAGTCAACCTGTCTACTAATAGAGTTTTCAAATTCCAAATATGGTAGGTCTATCAGGAGTTTGCTCAAAACTCACTGATATACCTAAACCACTCCTATAGCATTGATACAGCAAGATTAGAGGTTTCGACACCCAAAATCTCATCTCCTAGCTAAACCCTGTCTACTGATATAGGGTTTTCAAAATTCCAAATATGGTAGGTTCATCAATGAGTTTTGCTCAAAACTCACTGATATACCTAAATCACTCCTATAGCATTGGTGATACAGCAAGATTAGATGTTTCGGCACCCAAAATCTCATCTCCTAGCTCAACCCTGTCTACTGATATAGAGTTTTCAAAATTCCTAATATGGTAGGTCTATCAGTGTGTTTTTCTCAAAACTCACTGATATACCTAAACCACTCCTATAGCATTGGTGATACAACAAGATTAGAGGTTTCGACACCCAAAATCTCATCTCCTAGCTCAACCTTGTCTACTGATATAGAGTTTTCAGAATTCCAAATATGGTAGGTCTATCAGTGAGTTTTGCTCAAAACTCACTGATATACCTAAACCACTCCTATAGCATTGGTGATACAGCAAGATTAGAGATTTCGACACCCAAAATCTCATCTCCTAGCTCAACCATGTCTACTGATATAGAGTTTTCAGAATTCATAATATGGTAGGTCTATCAGTGAGTTTTTCTCAAAACTCACTAATATACCTAAACCACTCCTATAACATTGGTGATACAGCAAGATTAGAGGTTTCGGAACCCAAAATCTCATCTCCTAGCTCAACCCTGTCTACTGATATAGAGTTTTCAGAATTCCTAATATGGTAGGTCTATCAGTGAGTTTTTCTCAAAACTCACTAATATACCTAAACCACTCCTATAGCATTGGTGATACAGCAAGATTAGAAGTTTCGGCACCCAAAATCTCATCTCCTAGCTCAACCCTGTCTACTGATATAGAGTTTTCAGAATTCCAAATATGGTAGGTCTATCAGTGAGTTTTGCTCAAAACTCACTGATATACCTAAACCACTCCTATAGCATTGGTGATACAGCAATATTAGAGGTTTCGGCACCCAAAATATCATCTCCTAGCTCAACCCTGTCTACTGATATAGGGTTTTCAGAATTCCAAATATGGTAGGTCCATCAGGGAGTTTTGCTCAAAACTCACTGATATACCTAAACCACTCCTATAGCATTGGTGATACAGCAAGATTAGATGTTTCGGCATCCAAAATCTCATCTCCTAGACCACTCCTATTAGATGTTTCGGCACCCAAACTCACTGATATACCTAAACCACTCCTATATAATATGTAATTATATATTAAACCTTTTTATAAAAAAATTTTTAATATTTTTTTATATCAATGATGGAGGGCCTTGGGCCTGAAGTCGGATGACTTCAGGCCCCAGGCAAGGTTCGTAGAATCGCGATCCTACACAGGATCGATTTGGGGTCAGGATCGGATCGGTCAGGATCGGATCGTAAAATCGTACGATCCTATCAAAAACCCTTAAAATGAAAAAATATACAATTTTTATTAACACTATAATGAAAATAATCACGTTTAACTTCAAGAATATTCTATTTATTACAAGATGATTCAATTTAATTGTCAACCTATTAGATAATAGACATCTAAAGACTCATCATTTTAGAAAAAAGATATAACATAATATTATTAATAAAAAACTAACTAAAAAATAATTAAATAGATATTTAAATAATCTTAAAACACTAACACTAACGATGTAAAAGATAAAAAAAAAATAAAAAAGATTAATAATCTTCTGGGCCTCTGAAAAGGCTTTAAACAATATTTTTTGTGATTCAATCTTAAAACTAACTTGTAGATCTTTGAACGAGTTTCAATTTGATAAATTATAGGTCATGTGGTTCAATCCGAGTCAAAAGTTATGACCTCTTAAAGCTTTCATCGATCCTGTTCTGATCATGTTCCGATCCTGTCCGATCCTATACGATCCTGTCCGATCCTACCGATCCTGCTGCGATCCTGCTACAAAAAACGATTCTGCGCGATTCTGGATCGTTTTGTGGTCCAGGATCGTAGGATCGTACGATCTTACGATCCAGGATCGCGATTTTGCAAACTATGGCCCCAGGGCACTGAAAATTTTTTAATTTTAAAATATTTTTTATATTTAATTATTATTTATTAAATTAATTATTATAGGATCTGAAGTTATTTGACTTCAGACCCTCTTGGGATGACTTCAGGCCCTGTGTTTGAATCTGAAATTAAATGTTTTGATAGGTTTTTTTATATATTAATATATTTTAAAATAGAAAAAAAAATTGAGTCCACGTCGGGCCTGAATCAAAAGATTTCAAGCCCAACGTGGGCCTGAAATATTTTTATTTCAGGCCCATGCTAGCCCTAAAAGTATTGATTTCAGGCCCAGCGTGGCCTGAAATCAATACACGCTCTTTTTTTTAATTTTTAGCTAACGTTTTTTTTCAAATTTTTTATATATTAATATATATATATATATTTATTAATATATTTATTAATAAAGAGAGTGGGATGAAATATTAATATATTTATTAAATATTATTAATATATTTATTAATATTTTTATATATATTAATATATATATTAAATATTATTTAATATATTAATTTCTATTAATCAAATATAAAAATTATTTATTTATATTTTTAAATCACGTTGGATGAGATATTTGTTAACTGAAATATTTTTTTGATGTTTACCTTAAAATGTTTTAAGCGCCGATTTCATGATATATTATTTTAAAATAAAAATCTGAAAAAGTATATGCAGACGTCTCGAAATTTGTTACTGAGAGAGAGAAGGAGAAAAATAGTAGATAACAGAAGGGGTATAAGAGGAAGTTCACTATTATTAAGTGCGTCCTTTGGTGAAAATAAAATCATGGTACGCCGTTTGATAAATACCTATTCTTAGGTACGCCTTTTGGTAAATTGCCCAAAAATAAAACAAGAAAAAAGCGACCTGGATTTGCCAAGAGGGCAATCGCGCGGCGGTGTACTGTAAAAAGTAAATAATATACATGAGACCGGGTTTTTTTTTTAAATTTCGATTAGGTTAATAAAATTTAATTTTTAGGATTTAATGATTAAGTGATAGTATTAAGTTAAAAAAATTTAATTTAAATAAATATTTTAGACGTGTATATAACATTTGTAGCTTAATAAAATCTTAAATGACTTAATCCAAAGTAAAAAAAAAAAATAGTTGAAACCAAGCTGTTGCCCACCACTTTGGATCTTTTGTCCCAAAAAACCCAGTCCCGTTTGTCCCGCTCCCTCGATGATGGCCGGCGAGTCATCCGATCGTTGATCGGACACTACCGATAGATTTTGATTGTCATACCGAATCAAATAATATCATAAAAGAACGGTGAACCGGTTGGAATCGTTGCAATTGTAATATCGTCAGATTCGACGGTGAATCCGACGAGATCCCAATTACGACAATTCCGACGGATTCACCGTACCCCCTAGGGTATAGTTTTGTTCAGGGTAGCGGCCGGAGGCCGCTGGTGGTGTCCGATCGGCGATTGGAAGACTTGATGATCGTCGTCGGGGAGCGGGACAGATGAGATATGGGATTTTTTGGGACAGAGGATCTGCCCTCGTTGCGGACGCAGTCTGCAGTCTACAGTCTAATATCCGTAATTAAAAAACAAACTATACATTGTGACCAAAGTTTGACAATTCTAAGACTGTATTCTTGTCCACGAAACGTAACAATGAAGCAGGCAGTGAACTCAGCGCCACATTACCTTTAATTTTGACAAATCCCGCCAACTAATTCCACATTTCACCTTTACCTTAATTTTTTGACCAAATTTGTGCTCATTGTTAAGTTTTTCACCTTAAAAAAAAGCCTTTTCAGGGAAGGAATTGAAGATATAGAGTAAATATTTTTGACTTCCAACTCTTACTAATTTTCAAATTTCCAATTAGAGAATAGAGACCAAATGAAGTTGACTGTCATCCTCCATTCATCCATCCCAATTAATTGCTGAAAACATCTTTTATTGAATGTAAGCCACTGTAATTTACAGTTAATTAATACACATGGTGAATTTCTCAATTCCCTCAAAAACAGAAGGATCATGCGTTTGTTAATACGGGTACAAAATAATTTGTCAACACATACATAAAAAACTAAAGAATTAACTTTTTTCTGGGGGAACACTTATTACATTTTGGCCCCTCAAATTTTGCTGTTAAAATTCAAGTGTGTACATTGATCAATGCTTTGCCTCCTTCAAGCACTTGAGCACGATGTCTGTCGTCCTCGACACCAACTCCGACCAATCCCTGTTTAATCGAGGATTAGGAATTAAACAATGTTAACTAAAATTACGTAAATTTTTGGGGTAAAATGAAACATGTGGGCTGCGATAACTTACCCGTTCTTGGAGTCGAAGGTCAAACCCACGGTGTGCTTGGCCTCGCGGATGGCCCTGGCGTAGCGGGCGAGGTCCTCCTGCGACTGGGCGGCGGCCGTGGCGGCGGGGCTGACAGCTAGCTCCGACGGCTTGACGTCGCAGAAGATGGGGATGAGCTTCTTGTCGGCCTCCACCATCAAGGCGAGCTCGTGGAGGCAGAAAACGGATTCGCAGTAGCGCGGGGAGAAGATGGCGACGCCGACGCGGCACTGCCGGATTCCGGCGTCGATGCGCTCGTAGATCTTGTCTCCAGGCTCCATCGACCGGCTGTCGAGGAACGGCCGCGCGTTCGCCCGTACCAGACGGTCGTAGAGCAACCCCGCCACGGAGCTCTTCGTGTCCACTCCCCTGTGGCTCAGGAACACGTCGACCTCCGTGCACTTTCTGGACGTCCTGCGAGCATTTCCAGCCGCAGGGGAAACGGTGGCATTCCTCGTCGGAGCTTCTACTCCTCTGTCCCTGCACCTGGTGAGGACTCTAGAGGCTGCGGCGCGGCAGGGGAAGACGACGCGGCGGACGGAGGCTGCGGCCATGGCTGTTGGGGGCGGTTAATTAATGCTTTAATTAACGTGCGACGAGAGATTAATTAACTAAATCTGGTTGGATTAACGTCGAGGAGTATCTCTAGCACGGTGAGTAATTTCGAGCGATCGATCGAGGTTCTTGGGTGATGGCTTAAATGAGAGGAAGAAAAGATTCAAAGGTTTTGAAATTCAAACCAGACTCCTTCAAAGTTTTGGGTAATGACCTTGAAAATTGTTATGTTTATTAATATCCTAATTAATCCATATCACTGTTCGGATTATATAGCTAAAGGGATTGCTTAGCAGTGAAAGCTTCTGTCGTTAAGTCTAGAGACATGTCACTAAGCTTGAAACTTGACCTGAATTTCATACATCGAGTAGTTTTCTCCAAACGGCTAATTGGCCTAGGAAGCTTGTCAATCGAGATTTAGACACATGACATGACCAAATCAGATTTATTGTGCATATTTGGTCTATGCCTCCATTATAATATTAAAAACATTCTTATTGAATTCCAAACCCAAAGAATGGGCAAAGAGAAGCTAATTAGATAAGGTAGGATGAGTAGTTGAATCAGGGTGGGGGGTTTGATGGAGTCTAATCAAAGAGGGAGAAAAGTATGAGTTTGGAAAACAACGAAACCGTGGCAGGCCTCAATGACGTGTCGATCGAACTGTTTTCCTTAATGCTAAAGCAAGTGCTGTCTTGTATTCTAGAATTCCATGAGTTGCGAGTTTATAGAGCTCTTCGAGCTTGAAGAGGCGAACATAGAGCTCTTCGAGCTTAAAGAGCATTGACAGCTGAACAATATGAGCCAGATACAGAGGAGCTAGGTTGAGTTGAACAGAGGTATCATATCGATGCCGCTGAAGCATCGAATTATCTTCATAATCACTGCAAACTCTCCGTCGTTTTCTGCGATTGGAAGCCCAGTAACATTCTGGTGTGGCTCGACAATTTCATTGGGATTGAGGGGGTCTATTGGTTATGTTCCTCCAGGTGAATTGCAGTAAGCTACTCTGTTTATTGTTATGGTGATGTGATGTCCGTAGCTTTGGGATGATTGGTACATTTATATATTTAAAATTAATCTTTATTAATTATATTTTAAACTCAATGAAAGAAATATAAATACGAGACTTGACTTTGACTTCGATTCATTTATTTTACAAAGTCAGGGACTGAAATATGTGATTATGATTTTGACGAAACGGAAGAAATATGAACATGAGGTTTGACTTTAACACCTGCAGGCGGCGATGGTAGTTTGTTGGACAATTAGTCTTCCAAAAGTTCAAGAAAAAAAATGATGAACCAGGCAGCAGACAAATTGAACCTGGGGTCAGTTGATAAGATGTTTAAGTAATGATGCACGCCGATCTACGAAGATATCTCAAGCTTTAACGGGTCAACTGATATAGGATCATTCTATAAAATTTTTCAATTTTCAATAAGTCATAATTTTTCTTTTCACTCAAAACTCATTCAAAAATCTTCAAAAATCTAGATTTGTTACCAAGTATAACATTTGATCAAGCAAATTCTGAATTTGAAAAACATCATTTGGGGATATTTTAGAGACTCCGAAAATCATTTTTACTATTTTTAATCATTTGTTTTTTATTTAGGTTTTTTTTTAGTATTTCATATATTTATGGATTTGAATTTGCCTATTTAAACATCTATTTAGCTCTTTAAGAGATAACCGAATAAAATTTCATTTTTTTTTGGTAAAACATAAAGGATGATGATTTTCTTTCCTTTTTTTTTTTCAATTTCTCTTCTTGTATTCTCTACAAATCCTCATTCTTTTCAACCGCAAGATAATTACTATCCTGCTCAGTATCAATTAGTATCAGAGTTTATCAGATCCATTGAAAGATCATCGTAGTCGTGGTTGTGATCGCAGTCATAACAGACAAGTTTTAATTGAGGAAGTTGAGCACTATAAGCATAGCATTCCTGGAATGACCCTACTAATCATTAGGGTACTTTTTTTTCCTTCTAATTTGTTCACAAATATAATTGTTATTCAATCTAGCTAGACAGACCAAGTCATAAGGAACTAGTAGTTCCAAAATACTTAACACAAATTCTAGATTTTATTTTTTTTAATAAAATCACTAAATAAATGCAAAACGTAAATTGAAAGCCCCAAGTTGCACTGCCAACATTCCGAGCTTATTCAATTATGAAGGCCTCCTATCTCATCTGTCTCATCTCCTACATCAATTAGATTTAATGAATTTAGAGACTCAATACTTTCAATCACAATCACGTGCACTAAAGTAAATCATACAACATATTAAAAAAAAAAATCTAGATTCAATGCTTACATGACATAAATAAGAAGTAGATCATACTATTCACAGATTTTACCTTACATGCTAGCATTATGTAAACAATGAGGCAGATCATATTGCTAACAGGTTTAAATGCTGGCATGACATAGAGATAAAGTAGACCATATTACTAAGATGTTTAACTTAAATGCTTGCATAACATGAAGATAAAGTAGAACATACTATTTACGAGTTTACCTTACATGCTTGCATGAGATAAACATAAAGTAAATCATATTACTAACAAGTTTAACTTAAATGCTTACATGACATAAAGATAAAGTATATCATACTAGTCATGGGTTTACCTCATGATCCTATCGACAAGTGAAGAGGGTTCTCATTCAGATGACTCGGTCTGACCACGAGAACTTGGGTTGCGATAACGTGTGAGTCGGGGTCGAGCTTGAGAGCTAGTAGGACAAAGGCGACTCGGGGTCGAATCAAAACGAGAACGCAAGATGGAAGAGTGATTTCAATCGCCTGAAGAACCTCCTCTTTGGAGCTCCAAGAGGAGTTTATATAGAGGAGGAAAAGCCCTCTGTCTTATCAAAGCTGTCTCATCTCATTAAAATTTGATCAACTGACAAGCTGACCCTTTTGCAACCTTAGTCACTCTGTGAGTCTGCCACAGCCACCTAAATGTCCATCAGGTCACTCCCATCACCATTAATGTCTGATGCCCTAACAAATTATGATTATGTCAGATGTCTTTTCCTTATAATGGGAAGATTCGGGGAGGTCTCATTGTTGTTCGGAGCTTGATGATAGTTAACCCATTTGGGGGGGGGGGGGGGCGACATGGCTATCCGATCACTTGGGCTCATCCTATCGGGCAACTGTGAGCTTACTAAAGCCTGACTGAGTGGAGATGATCGGACAGATAAGCCAGACTTCTTGACTATTCATGTCTTTGGAACGGACCCAAGGCTCCCGACCGGGAGCACCCGACTAAGCGTGCCCGACCAGCGACTCCCGACTGGGAACGTCCGACCGGGAAGGCCACTACACATTGTGTGCTTCCCCTGTCGGGGCGGGGGGGGGGGGGGGTCGACACGTGCTTCTACCTTTGCCCGACCGAACATCCATGACCGGTGACTCCGGGTCGGGAACGTCTGACCGACTACCGCCGACCGACCCCCATCCCGAGTAACTTCGAACTCTGATCCCTCAAGCTGGATTGATGTCTGGGGCGCCCGACTGTCTTTGCCCAACCGAGACTTGACCCGACCGGGCTCCCGATCGGCATCCCTAACCGGTGACTCCTGGTCGGGAATGTCCGACCGAATACTGCCGACCGGCCCCCATCCCAAGTAACTTCGAACTCTGATCCCTCAAGCTGGATTGACGTCTGGTGCGCCCGACTGTCTTTGCCCGACCGAGACTTTACCCGATCGGGCTCCCGATCGGCTCAGAAAATTTACTCGACCGGATCACCTCACATGCTTGCATGATATAAATATAGACATGTTAATAAAGTTCAGTTCAATGAAAGTGGCCTTGTAACATAATCGCTTTATCAAGCATTTACCCTGACGCTAAGTTGATAGGGATCCAAACCTCGGAATGAAACCACTACCTTTATATAATTTGGAAAGCTCCCGGGCGTAAGATTCCGATTCATAACTCAACCCATACATAATTTTGTAAGCTCCCCAGGCTTAATTTCTCGGTTCACAACCTACCCATACATAAATATAGTTTGGCCACTGTCAAATCTCATTCCTCGAAAACATTTCTTAGCCCCATACACATGTGCATATAATATTTTTCATAAGTTCCTAGCATAGTCATCAAAACATAATCAGGGAAGAATAATAAAACATTAATTTTACGGTATTTTACCAAAGGACGTACCCAAAAATTGGTATTTACTAAAAGACGTATCATGGTTTGATTTTCACCAAAGGGCGCATTGATTTTAGTGAACTTCTTCTTATACCCCTCCGGCTAATTACTGTCTTTCTCTTTCTCTCTCAGTAACAAATTCCGAGATGTCTGTATAGGCTTTTTCAAATTTTTTATTTTAAAATAATATAATATGGAATCGACGCTAAAAAATATAAGAAAAATATTGAAAAATATTTCAATTAAAAAATATCTCATCCAACATGATTTAAAAATATAAATATATGATTTACTATATTTGATTAATATAAATTAATATATTAAATAATATTTAATAAATATATTAATATATAAAAAAATAATTCTGTTTTGATTTCAGGCAGCGTGGGCCTAAAATCTTAACATTTTAGGCCCACGCTGAGCCTGAAATCTTAACATTTCAGGCCCACGCTGGACCTGAAATCTTTTGATTTCAGGCCTAACGTGAGCATGAAATCAAAACATTTCAGACCCAGCGTGGGCCTGAAATTTTTTATTTCAGGCTCACGTTGGGCCTGAAATCTTTTGATTCAGGCCCGACGTGGACTCAATTTTTTTTTTCAATTTTAAAAATATATTAATATATAAAAAAACCTATCAAAACACTTAATTTCAGATTAAAACGCAAGGTCTGAAGTCATGCTAGGAGGGCCTGAACACAGATGTGTTCAGGCCCTCCAGGCCCAAGGAGGGCCTGAACACATCTTGGATAAATGTAAATAAATTAAATAAAAATATCAATAGTTCTAGTTAAAGTTGAGCTAGGAGATGGTATTTTTGGTGTCCAAACTTCTAATGATTATAAATTATGTTGCAATATGAGAGTTTTAGGTCAACCAGTGGGTTTTCACCAAAACCCACTAATGGACCTAGGATATTTGGATTTCTCAAAATCCAATATCAATAGTTAGAGTTGAGCTAGGAGATGGTATTTTTGGTGTCCAAACTTCTAATGATTATAAATTATGTTGTAATAGGAGAATTTTAGGTCTATCAGTGAGTTTTCATCAAAACCCACTTATGGACCTAGGATATTTGAATTTCTCAAAATCCAATATCAATAATTAGAGTTGAGCTAGGAGATGATATTTTTGGTGTACCAAACTTCTAATGATTATAAATTATGTTGCAATAAGAGATTTTTAGGTCAATCAGTGGGCTTTCACCAAAACTCACTGATGGACCTAGGATATTTGGATTTCTCAAAATCCAATATCAATAGTTAGAGTTGAGCTAGGAGATGATATTTTTGGTGCCCAAACTTCTAATGATTATAAATTATGTTGCAATAGGAGATTTTTAGGTCAATCAGTGGATTTTCACCAA
Source organism: Boesenbergia rotunda (assembly GCA_024364735.1). Taxonomy (NCBI): domain Eukaryota; kingdom Viridiplantae; phylum Streptophyta; class Magnoliopsida; order Zingiberales; family Zingiberaceae; genus Boesenbergia; species Boesenbergia rotunda. Next base: position 107,436 of record JAGFNQ010007739.1, on the reverse strand, counting down.
AACCCACTGATGGACCTAGGATATTTGGATTTCTCAAAATCCAATATCAATATTTAGAGTTGAACTAGGAGATGGTATTTTTGGTGTCCAAACTTCTAATGATTATAAATTATGTTGCAATAGGAGTTTTTTATGATGAATCAGTGAGTTTCAGTGAAAACTCACTGATGGACTTAGGATACTTGGATTTCTCCATACTTAATATCTTTATTTAGAATTTACTTAGGAGATGTTATTTCTGATATACAAACTTAGTACCAATAGTTTTCAGTTATGTTCTCTAACCGTATCAGTTGACACACAAAACTGTATAAATATGACTACATCTTGGCCACAGTTAAAAGAACTATCTCTTTCAAGATGATTTCAAAAATATAAAGAGATAATTTTTTATGTTTGATTAATCTAAATTAATATAATAAATAATATTTGGATCTTTTTATAATTTAAATTATTTGGCAATTAAATGATAGGACAATTTTTGAATTAATCTAAATTTAGATTAATCTAAATTAATATAAACAGCGTAATTTTTATGTCTTTCTCAGCAATTTTTATTGTGATTTCAGAAATATAAAGAGATGTTTCTTTACGTTTCAGACTTACGTAAAAAAATCTATCATAACACATGATTTCAAGCCGACACAGAACCTATCAAAACACATAATTTCATATTCAAACGCAGGGTAAAATCGCGCTAGGAGAGCTTGAATACATTTGTATTCAGGCCCACCCTTGGGTCTGAATACATTTTGTTGGTGCAAGTTACATCAATGATGTCCTCCTCTAAATTATTTAATGTTTGACAATATACTTAAGTCAGTGATACATTAAACAAGAGAAGGGGAGTTATGAGAGGAGTAACAAAATGGACCAAGGTCCTAGTAAATCTAGGCACTAAGTCCTGATCATGGATTGGGCACTAAGTCCTGGCAAAGGGCTGGACACCGAAGACCTGCTCGGAAGGTGGGCACTAAGTCCTGGTCGAGGACTGGGCATGAAGACCTGGCCGAGGGTTGGGCACCGATGTCCTGGTCGAGGACTGGGCAAGAAGACCTGGCCGAGGGTTGGGCACCGAAGTCCTGGACTGAGGGTTTGGGCATGAAGTCTTGGTCCGAGGGACTGAGCAACTTAGCCGAGCGATGACTAAGGAGAGAAGTAGAGATAGGTCGGGGGTCAGATGTCTCGACATCCGAGAGTATCGGAAGCTAAGCAAAAGTCCACCTGAAGGACAGGGTGGCAATCGTCTTTTAAACGGAGTAGGTGAAAGGCGCGTTCTCGACGGTGGGAACTTACGTCGGTTCTACCTAGGGTTTCATGGAAATCCGAAGTCAGAACCAAGACAGCTACGGCTGTAATTACTGCTTATTATGTTTTTGGGACAAACCTTAGTTGCAGGGTCGAAGGACTGCTCGGCTGCAAGTGAAGGTTCTTCACTGGGCCTAGGCGGCCGAATGAAGTCAGGCGCCCGAATGGGCTCAGGCGCCCGAATGGGCTCAGGCGCCCGAATGGGCTTAGGTGCTCGTAAGGATACGGGCGCCCAAGGGTGAAGGCAAAAACCAAAAACCAGCTGCGAAGCCACTGAACCAAGGCTGATTAGGCGCCCGTGAGGTCACGGGCGCCCCCATCATCATAGGCGCCCAAGAGAGAAGGATAAGCGCTGACCGAGCCTGCGGATAAGGATTCCCGAATCGAAGGGCACGTGCCAAGCGCCCTGTAACGACCCGGAAATTTTTTTCAATATTTTCTTTAAAAATATTGATCATGCCTAGATAGAGTCTCAAGGAGCATAGGGATACTAGTATGAACCTTAGCATGATTATCCATGATTTTCCATATAGATTAAGAAGCTAAGTAATAATGGGCCTTACATGGGCCCTTCTAATACCACGGCTATTAAGGGACCTTAGGTAAAAATTTTATCAAGAATGGAAATAGATTTTAATTAGAAATATTAACATGAGTCTTAGTGGGCTCTTATATGGGCCTTGGCAAAAATAATTATAAAAGTAATAAAAAGAAGTACATGCACCAAGGATTGAACCTTGGACCTAGTGTATCACCATGCATATACTAACCAATTCACCTAGCAAGGGAGTGCTATTAGGGAATGAAGAGGATTTTAGTTAAGGTTTAAGGAAGTGAAGGGTCACCATGAGAAGAGGCACCATGCCCCTTCATTTGCCCCCCTTCACTTAGTATAAAAGAGAGGGGAAGGGAAGAGACAACTTATCACTTAAGTTATTGTTTTCTTCTTCCACCAAAGCTCCTTCTCTCCCTCTTCTTCCTCCTTCTAGCCGAAAACCTACAAAGGGGTTTCCCCTTGGAGAAGCTTCACAAGAAGACTTATTCTTCAAGATCCAAGGGTTTCCTACAAGACTACAAGGACTAGGGGTGGTCTAAGGACAAGGAGGTTCTCTTTTTGCTTCTCTATTCAAGGTTATAATCAAGATAAACCAAGGTAAGACTCCCTCACCTGTGGTATAATGGTTTTTTCCTTGATGTTTATCATGATATGAAGTTTTGTTGGGTTCCATGTTGGGAAAACCATGAACTTGACTCCTACAACTTTCGGCCAAGGTAGGTTTTAGGGTTAGGATGATGATAAAACCTCATTCATGTTTCCTAATGCTTCCTTAAGATAAATAAAGAGGGTATGGTGAGTGGTGGAATTTTTGAAGCACCAAAGGCCCTTGGTAACTTTCGGCCACCACCATGGGTTTATGGTTAGGACTAGATCTAACTCTCCAAGCATGTTCTTTATGGTTCCTTAATATACAAGGGATGTTAATGGTGAATTGTATAAATTTTACATGCCCTTGTGCCCTTGCAAGTTTCGGCCAAGGCATAATATAGGGCTAAGAGCTAGGGTTAACTCTAATCATGGGTTCTAATGGCTTCTATGGTATTGTTTATATGGTATTAGATGTTAATTGGGAGTTTTATGAATTCTTCCATGTGCTTGTGACCTTATAGAGTTTCGGCCAAGACCAAGATGTAGGGCTAGGAGTTAGGGTTAACTCCAATCAAGGGTTCTAATGGCTTCCTATGGTAGTGTATGTATTGTATGTGAATAGGTTCAAGGATGTTGTATGGTTTTTGGTAATGTCCAAACCCTAAGTTTATATGTCATGCATTATGACCCTGTATGTTATGTTATGTATCATGTTCTAGTAGGATTTATTTATGAAATTTCGCAAACGTTGAAATTCCTAAATCTAAAATTTATTATAATTTGAAAGTTTCCATAATTGAAAATTTTTTCCGAAATTGAGATCATGACAAAGTTTTCCACAAAACAATTATACGATTATGTCGAACACTAACCGGCTCTGATACCACTGTTGGGACCGGGTGCATGTTGACAAGGATACGAGTTCGTAAAATTTTAAATTTTTACGTGCAGCGGAAGAATTTGCATAAAATAATTTCCTAAATTATTTTAACTTCGTATCTAGCATGCAACCTTATGGTGTGTTGACATAATCATAAAATAAAACTTTGCGAAAAAGTAAACTAATTTACTTTATACCTTTTGTAACTCGAAGAAAGGGACGAGATCCAACCGTAGCGTCTCTTGGAAGCTTCGCCTCTATTCGCGTCCACGCCGAGTTCTCTTCGGGATGACTTCGCAAAGTCACGAGTTTTGTGCCGACGAGAACTACTAGATTCTCTATGGGCACAACTTAGAAGATCAAGAGAAAAATTAGGAAACTAACCAACGAAGTAACGGAATCGAATTCCGAGAAGAGAGGAGTCGCTATCCGCTTCTTCTTCTTTTTGTTCGGGTTCTCCTTCTTCTTGAAGCTCACGGCAACACCTTCTAATGGAGGAGTTGCGCCGGCCCTAATTCACCAAGTGGGCGCCGGCCCTAGGCAAGAGAGGGAGAAGGAGAAGAGAAGAGAAGAGAGAGAGGGAGAGTTCTTATTTAATTACTTGATTAGGAATAAGGGCTTGCCTTTGGTTCCTTTATATAGTAGCAACTCCTTTGCTAAGTCTGCCTCTAAACCAAATTAACGGAATTAACAGAATTAGTTATAAGAAATTTATTTTATAAATTCTCTTATTAATTATTCCGTTTAAGCCGAGTCTTATTATAACTAATTCATAATAAAACAAATTCTTCTTCTCTTTAAATTATGGAATAACTTTTATAAGAAATTTATAAACTTTCTTATTATGGAAAAATCAATTCTTAATTGATTTTATAAAATTAAAATAAACCAATTCATGGATTATTTTAACTTCCATAAAAAGAATAAATTTCTAGAAATTTATTTATATAAATTTCTTTATACAAATTTATTTATCCATAATTTATAAAACAAATCACACTAGATTTATTTTATTAATTAAACCAAATAAATTGATTTAATTCCCTTTAATGGCCGGCCACCACAAGGAGGGTTAGCACCCTCTTTGGTCGGCCAAACCAACCCGAACCGGTCGCGAATTAAACTCATTTAATTCGCCCAATAAGCCTTCAAAAGACTTAGCCATTTTTAGCTTCTATTGCGCCTCTGATTAACTCAGATTCGACTTATTTCTCTTGATCGGAAAATCCAATTTTCAACTCGTTTTAAATCCCTCGGATTACTCGTAGTGCGTGTGACTAAATAGGCTTTCGATTTATGTTGGCCGTCTATAATTAACTAATTATAGAACGATTATGAGTGGCACCTAGTAGTACATCATGATCCCCAATTAATCGAAAGATCAACGGTTTGACCTCAGAAGAAATTATTCTGAAACCCTTCAGCAGCTCTAATGAATCGTGCCCCATTCCCTTCACCACCTTATACCCACTTGGTTCAGGACACGGTCTATGGTGTCAGTCCCCACTAGGCTGACTACGTCACACCTAGCCCAAGTAGTGTCTTTCTCGTCCATTGGATTTCTAATTACTCTCATGTATTTTAGAGACTCGCACTCTAAACATGATATACTCTGGCCAGAGGTTTTGAGTAACAATCCGACGATAGGCCTTGGGTATACATCTCCTCGCAAGGAGTGGTGAATCCTTTGTAGGCTATTCAAACATCTTCGGGCACTTCGGCTTATACCTAATCATCCTGGGTCTACACCTCCTTGGAGATGCTTGCTTAGGATGTTAAAGTATAAGTCTCCATGACCAAGATGACTTGAACACCGCAAGTCAAAGGAACATCGCACTTAAGCTGCAGTAAGAACTTCATTGACATATCTACATGTAGATTCCCATATGAAGTCTTACAGCTAGTCACTCCAATGAACTAGTTCCCTTAACTAGCATCCATGTTTATCTCCGGACATCCCAATGTCATCAGCCAGTGAGAATCAGCTGATTAGAGAATAACCCATGCTAGTCTCAACAGAATTGATAGTGTCCGTTTTTATCAATTCATTGACTAGGGATAATTTCAATACTTCACAATTGCACATTAGAGATAATCACTAGTTGTGATCCCATCACAAATTCTCTTATGCTGTGAGTTGTATTGCGGACATTCAGTAGATGAGTTTAAGATCTCAATCAAATACACAAAACATGTATACTCAAATAGTGAATTATCATTTATTAATATAAATGTTTACATCATAAGGCGATTGCCTTAGGACACTTCTCTCATATCACTAACAAACTCCCACTTGGCCTAATGCCAATCGCTACGGTATCCAATACCACAGGCTCTAACATGACCCTCAAACTTGTTTTGAGGCAAGGCCTTAGTTAAAGGATCCGCTATATTCCTTTCAGTGGGAACTCTCTCAATTTGTATGTCATTCCTACTTATAATCTCTCTGATCAGATGATAGCGTCGAAGCACGTGTTTGGATCGCTGATGAGACCTTGGTTCCTTTGCTTGTGCAATAGCTCCATTGTTGTCGCAGTATACCGGCACTGCTTCATCAATGGTTGGAACCACGCCAAGTTCGGAGACAAACTTCTTGATCCAGACTGCTTCCTTTGCTGCTTCCGAAGCTGCGATATATTCCGCTTCCGTGGTAGAATCCGCTACGGTGTCTTGTTTGGAACTCTTCCAACTTACTGCGCCTCCATTCAAAGTAAATATGTATCCAGACTGCGATTTGGAGTCATCCTTATCTGTCTGGAAACTGGCATCTGTATACCCACGTATTATCAAATCTCCTTCTCCATATATTAGAAATACATCCTTAGTTCTTCTTAAGTACTTAAGGATTGTCTTAACAGCCGCCCAATGATCCATTCCTGGATCAGACTGGTATCTGCTCGTGACGCTCAGAGCATACGATACATCGGGCCTAGTACATAACATAGCATACATGATAGATCCTTTTGCGGATGCATAGGAAATCTTATTCATGCTAATCCTCTCGTCTTCTGAGCGCGGACACATAGACTTCGAAAGGTTGATCCCATGCCTGATGGGAAGGTAACCTTTCTTGGATTCCGACATGCTAAACCTTTTTAGCACTCGGTCTATATATGTAGACTGCGAAAGACCAAGTAACCGTTTTGATCTATCTCTATAGATTCTAATCCCAAGGATATAGGTTGCTTCTCCCAGGTCTTTCATGGAGAAAGTTTTGGACAACCAAATTTTAACTGTCTGTAAGACTGATATATCGTTTCCTATAAGTAATATGTCATCGACATATAATACTAAGAATACGACTGCACTCCCACTAACCTTCTTGTACACACAAGGTTCGTCAGGATTTTGTGAGAAATCAAACTTTTTGATTGTCTCATCAAAACGGATGTTCCAGCTCCTAGATGCTTGCTTTAGTCCATATATGGATCGTCGAAGCTTGCATACCTTGGTTTTATCAACCGATGTGAAACCTTCAGGTTGTATCATGTATACATCCTCAAGCAGGTTTCCATTAAGGAAAGCTGTTTTCACATCCATTTGCCATATCTCATAATCATAATGAGCTGCTATGGCTAGGAGCATCCGAATGGATTTAAGCATAGCTACTGGCGAATAGGTTTCGTCATAATCAATTCCTTGTTTTTGACGATATCCTTTTGCCACTAATCTAGCCTTAAAGGTAACTACATTACCTTCCATGTCGGTTTTCTTCTTGAAAACCCACTTGCACCCTATGGGTTTAATCCCTTCAGGTGGGTTAACCAAGTCCCATACTTGATTTTCATACATGGAATCCATTTCCGACTTCATGGCTTCAAGCCATTTGTCCCTTTCTGAACTTTTCAGAACATCTTCATAACTGATAGGTTCGTCATCGCCAATGAGCAACACGTCGTTCGATTCACTTACGAGAAATCCGTATCTCTCTGGAATGTTGCGTGTCCTATCAGACCTACGAAGAGGTGGTGTAGTTTTAGGTTCAACTGATAACTCATCACTATGAATTATCAGTTGTGGGCCTAGACTAGGTGTCTCTGTGATGTAATTTGTCTGATAGCGCATCCAATTTGTCTGATACAGTCCGCTTCACATAAGCGGGGCAACCCCATATCTTAAGGTGAGTTAAGTGGGGTTTCTTACTATTCCATGTCTCATATGGAGTAGTAGAGACTACCTTGGTCGGGACTCTGTTTAGCAAGTAAACAGCTGTCTTAAGTGCATAGCCCCAAAAGGATTTTGGAAGAGTTGCATGATTCATCATAGACCTAACCATGTCCATCAAGGTTCGGTTGCGCCTTTCAGATACACCATTATGCTGTGGTGTATACGGCGGAGTCCATTGGGACAGTATCCCATTGTCCCTAAGATAATCTTGAAACTCTTGACTCAAGTATTCACCACCCCGATCGGATCGAAGTATCTTAATACTTTTGCCAAGCTGTTTCTCTACTTCATTTCTGAACTCTTTGAATTTCTCAAAGGCTTCAGATTTGTGTTTCATCAAGAACACCTACCCGAATCGTGAGTGATCATCGATAAAGGTGATGAAGTAGCTATAGCCTCCTTGTGCAAGAGTTGACATTGGTCCGCAAACAATAGTATGTGTTAGACCAAGCAATTCTCCTACCCGATTACCTTTTCCGGAAAAGGGTAATTCGGTCATCTTGCCTTTTAAGCACGATTCGCATGTATCAAATGAACCGGGTTCAAATGATTCCAGAATTCCACATCGGTGTAATTCGGTCATGTGTTTCTTACTTACATGGCCAAGACGGCAATGCCAAGTGTAGGAGTCTATTCGATTATCTATTCGAGCACGTTTGTTGCTAACTTCGATATTGAAAACGTCACCGGATAAATCTAACGTGTAGATACCATTGCACAAAGTTTCATTCCCATAAAGAACGCCATTTAAAGTTATGTAACAACAATTGTTACTAAAAGTTAAATGATAACCCTTTTCATTCAAACATGAAATAGATACAATGTTCTTTATTAACGAAGGAACAAAATAACAATTATCCAGTTCTAAGACACGTCCAGTGGGGAGCTTTAGCAAATATGTTCCGATGGCAACAGCAGCAACCTTTGCTCCATTTCCAACTTGTAAATTCGCTTCTCCTTTGACGAGTCTTCTTCTATTCCTTAGCCCCTGTATGTCATTACATATATGAGAGCTACACCCAGTATCAAGTACCCAGGTGTTTGAGGAAATAGAGTGACATTCAATAACGAAGATGCTTGAAGAGGATGGGGCAACGGATGCCTTCTCTTTCAAGGACTCAAGAAAAACCTTGCAGTTTCTTCGCCAGTGACCCTCCTTGTCACAGTGATGGCAAGTGCCTTTTAGGGTATTTTTAGTCTTTTTGGCCTTTTTCTTCTTTCCCTTATTCTGTTCATTGGCCTTCCTCTTAGAACCTTTCTTCGAGGAACCAACTAACAGTACCGTCTTTTGATCCTGCTTCACAGAAGGCTCTACAGTCTTCAGCAGGTTGAGCAACTCAGGAAACTGGTCTGGAGTTGTGTTTTCAGGAGGACGGTTGGGAAGTTGATCTTCAAGGACATAAGCAAGCTTCTCTGCCTTGAGGACTATCCTCAGGTTTCGAAGCCAATCCATGAAGTTTGGCCCAGTCAGTTTATTGGTGTCCAAAATGGAACGCAAGTTTAAAGAAGACTTGATTGAGTGATTATCCTAGAAATACATATTGAACTTATGTGAGAAGATTGATTAAAGAATGTATCAACATACATTAATAAAAATCCTATTTATTTTTCAAATTGAATAACCCTTTTTTTTTCAATTCGGGAGATCGTAGGAGCATCTCCAAATAGGTTGATATCCAACCATAGATAAGAACCACCATGGCTGTGGCCATCAAGTTTTTCTTAGCTATGAAGGTAGGTAATTATACCGATTACATATCACATATATGTAACTATCACATTATGCTATCAACTAATTGAATGTTTGCATAAATCATTGGGTTATTAACTCATTAACAAGTATGCGACATTATACATAGCACCCAACTGCACCTCTCTTTACATCGACCTTGGCTGTGGCACAACAAATCGATGCTCCAAGCTTAAGGCTGACCCATTAATCAAGAAATAGTTTTAACATGGTTGGAGCTCATTCAACCGTTTAGTCAGGCTTGGATGTGTCCAACAACCAAAACTAAGGATTGACCTCTGACTCCAACTATATTATTCATAAACTAATTCTATGGTTTGAACATGTTGAGGTTCAAGTCGGGCATGGATGTGTCCATCAACCCAAACGAGAAACAAAACTCCAGTTCTAACCATATTAATGGAAGGTGTTTAGCCTTAATATTTTGTAAGGGGTTTTGGGTCTCATCCTTTCCTTTTTAATGCACATTCATGACATATGTCATGACTAACGATTTCCTTAATAAAGTATGTATGTGACTTAATTTATCAAGTCTCATGAATTGAATTAGGAACCGGATTTCCTTAATTCTAATTTCACACTTTATTAAAGGAATTGCTTTGGGAAATAATTTCCTAAATTGTCATAATTAATTTCGGAAATAATATGTTCAAGACTTTGATTTCTCTAAATCAAATCTTATTAAATTAAGAGACAAATCCCTTAATTCAACTACATATTATTTTCATGAAAATCTCATTTAAGAAAACTCTATAGGAAACCATTTTCCTAATTAATTTTGGAGACAACAATATGTAAGAGCATCACCTCTTAAAACATATTTTATTCATGGATTTGATTAATTACAACAAATCATTTTCTAAGGGTGGCTCCCCGAGGCTCAGATACCCAAAGAAAAGTAATTTGTTGTAAATCCAATTGGACGGCTCCCCGAGGCTCAATCCAAATCAAACATGACAATTTCAATTAAAATTGGGAAATTAAATTACAACAACTAACTTTAAATTGGATGGCTCCCCGAGGCTCAATCCAAAATAAAGAATTTTGTTGTCAATTTAAAAACCAATTCAAATTTAATTGTCAATTAACTGTCCATGAATTTGTCTAGACTTTCTTAGAAGAAAGTGCCCAAAATTGCGAGATTTCATAAATAGGTTTTCAGAATAATTGTAAGTTTCTGGTACAAAGAAAACTTACATATTTCCAAAATTAGAAAATTTCTAAAATAGAAAAATTTCTAAAATTGGAAAGTTTCCAAAGATGGGAAGTTTTCACAATTATTATAAAATTTCAGAAACTAGAAAATTTCAAACGTTTGCGAAATTTCAAGAGGATTTCCAAACTTTGAAATTCCTAAATCTAAAATTTATTATAATTTGAAAGTTTCCATAATTGAAATTTTTTTTCGAAATTGAGATCATGACAAAGTTTTCCACAAAATAATTATATGATTATGTCGAACACTAACCTGGCTCTGATACCACTGTTGGGACCGGGTGCATGTCGACAAGGATACGGGTTCGTAAAATTTAAAATTTTTACGTGCAGCGGAAGAGTTAGCATAAAATAATTTCCTAAATTATTTTAACCACGTATCTAGCATGCAACCTTATGATGTGTTGACATAATCATAAATTAAAACTTTGCGGAAAAGTAAACAAATTTACTAAGTACCTCTCGAAACTCGAAGTAAGGGGACGAGATCCAACCGTAGCGTCCCTTGGAAGCTCCGCCTCTATTCGCGTCCACGCCGAGTTCTCTTCGGGATGACTTCGCAAAGCCACGAGTTTTGTGCCGACGAGAACTACTAGATTCTCTGTAGGCACAACAAAGAAGAACAAGAGAAAAGTATGGAAACTAACCACCAAGAAACGGAATCGAATTCCGAGAGGGAAGGAGATGAGATCCGCTTCTTCGACTTCTTGGTTTGGTTTCTCCTTCTTGTTGAAGCTCACGGCAACTCACCCTTGGGAGGGAGGTGCTTCGGCCCTAGGTCCTCAAGAGGGCGCCGGCCCTAATTGGCCAAGAGGGCGCCGGCCCTAGGTGGGGAGAAGGGAAAGAGAGAAGAGAATAGAAGAGAGAGAGGGAGAGGTTAACTCTATTTCAACTAGGAATTAAAGGCTTCCCTTTGGTTCCTTATATAGTTGCTTCTCCCTTGCCAAGTCTCCTCTTAACGGAATTAACGGAATTAGTTATCATAAGAAATTTATCTTATAAATTCTCTTATGAATTATTCCGTTTAAACCAAGTTTTATTATAACTAACTTTATAATAAAACTAATTAGTTATCATAAGAAATTTATCCTATAAATTCTCTTATGAATTATTCCGTTTAAACCAAGTTTTATTATAACTAACTTTATAATAAAACTAATTAGTTATCATAAGAAATTTATCCTATAAATTCTCTTATGAATTACCAAGTTTTATTATAACTAACTTTATAATAAAACTAATTAATCTCTCCTTTTATTATGGAATAAATTTTATAAGAAATTTATAAACTTTCTTATTATGGAAAAATCAATTCATAATTGATTTTATAAAATTAAAATAAACCATTCCATGGATCATTTTAATTTCCATAAAAAGAATAAATTTCTATAAATTTATTTATATAAATTTCTTTACACAAATTTATTTATCCATAATTTATAAAACAAATCGCATTAGATTTATTTTATTAATTAAACCAATTAAATTGGTTTCTTCCCTTTAATGTGGCCGGCCAACCAAGGAGGGTTGGCACCCTCTTTGGCCGACCCAAATCGAGCCGAACCAACGCGAATTAAACTCATTTAATTCGCCCAAAAAGCCTTCAAAAGACTTAGCCATTTTTAGCTTCCATTGCTCCTCTGATTAACTCAAATTCGACTTATTTCTCTTGATCGAAAAATCTAATTTTCAACTCATTTTAAATCCCTCGGATTACTCGTAGTGCGTGTGACTAAATAGGCTTTCGATTTATGTTGGCCGTCTATAATCAACCAATTATAAAACGATCATGAGTGACACCTAGTAGTACATCATGATCCCCAATTAATCGAAAGATCAATGGTTTGACCTCAGAAGAAATTATTCTGAAACCCTTCAGCAGCTCTAATGAATCGTGCCCCATTCCCTTCACCACCTTATACCCACTTGGTTTAGGACACGGTCTATTTGTGTCAGTCCCCACTAGGCTGACTACGTCACACCTAGCCCAAGTAGTGTCTTTCTCGTCCTTTGGATTTCTAATTACTCTCATGTATTTAAGAGACTCGCACTCTAAACATGATATGCTCTGGCCAGAGGCTTTGAGTAACAATCCGACGATAGGCCTGGGTATACATCTCCTCGCAAGGAGTGGTGAATCCTTTGTAGGCTGCTCAAACATCTTCGGGCACTTCGGCTTATACCCAATCATCCTGGGTCCACACCTCCTAGGAGATGCTTGCTTAAGATGTTAAAGTATAAGTCTCCATGACCAAGATGACTTGAACACCGCAAGTCAAAGGACCATCGCACTTAAGCCGCAGTAAGAACTTCATTGACATATCTCTATAGATTACCATATGAAGTCTTACAGCTAGTCACTCCAATGAACTAGTTCCCTTAACTAGCATCCATGTTTATCTCCAGACATCCCAATGTCACCAGCCAGTGAGAATCAGCTGATTAGAAAATAACCCATGCTAGTCTCAACAGAATTGATAGTGTCCGTTTTTATCAATTCATCGACTAGGGATATTTTCAATACTTCACATTTGTACATTTAGAGATAATCACTAGTTGTGATCCCATCACAAATTCTCTTATGCTATGAGTTGTATTGCGGACATTCAGTAGATGAGTTTAAGATCCCAATCAAATACACAAAACATGTATACTCAAATAGTGAATTATCATTTATTAATATAAATGTTTACATCATAAGGCGATTGCCTTAGGACACTTCTCTCATATCACTAACATTTTGGTAATGTCCAAACCCTAAGTTTATATGTCATGCATTATGACCCTGTATGTTATGTTATGTATCATGTTCTAGTAGGATTTATTTATGAATGTCTTCCACCATATGTTATGAACACATGTGTCGTGAGGTAGGTAGAAGTATGCATGCGTTAAGATAAACACTTTGGACATATGTATAAGATAGTTATGTAAACTTATTCATGTTTATGTTGAATGTTATGAACCTAGATAGTATGTATCATGTTCATATGGATCTTACCCATGCATGTTTTATGATAGATACCATGATCGTGTATGATATGTGATATGTACCATGTATGTAATGCATGTTGGATCGAGAAAACCTATAGAGGGGGGGGGGGTGAATATCGGTAAATTTTCGGAATTACGTAAAGAGCAATTGCACAGCGGAAGTTAAAAACACACAACGCAAACACGGGAGGTTTTACTTGGTTCGGAGCCTGTGTCGACTCCTACTCCAAGGCCCACGGTCGTTGACCGTTTACTTTGGGCAATTCTATATAGGCGCAATCAGTTTACAATAATTTGATTACAAAAAAAAATAAGTGCAGTAAACAAAACACGCTCTTCTTTACCGACATCCGGAGTAGATCGAATTTCTCGGAGTAGCAGGACGTCGTCGGCTCGTGTTGGAAGGTTTCCGGAGCAAGGCGCGAGAGAAGAAGAGCTTTGAGGCGTTGAGTGAATTGATTTTTGAAGCTGGGGTCGAGGGCCCTTTATATAGGGCCTGGGGGCGCCCGGGACGTCGGGGACGCCCCCCACGTGGCCTTTGATCCGCAAAGGTCTCGGTCAGCGTCTATCCTCTGGATCCGCTTTAACCGGGGCGCCCGGAGCGCTCGGGGCGCCCGGATTGACCGGGTCAAGCGTTTATCTGCTTGGCTTCGATGGCTTCTGGTTCGAGGCATGCGCATGGGGGCGCCCGGGACGCTGGGGGCGCCCGGGAGCACGGGGCGCCCGGCCCAGCATCTATTCGAACCCTTTTTCTCTTTACTTGTTTTGTATGCACCTTGGGGGCGCCCGGGATACTCCGGGCGCCCTACTCAGCCACTACCTCATTCCTTTGAGGCTATCTGAGCTGCAAACACTCCTTCCTTTGGTCCTGCATCCAGGGTTAGTCCAAAACACAATAAAGCAATAAAATATTTGTTTATACAGCCTTAGCTGTCTTGGTTCTGACTTTGGTCTCCAAAATGGAGCCCTAGGTCGAACCGACGCCTACTGTTCCCTCGACGGGGAACGCGTCCTCACCTACTCCTCTCGGGAGAATTTACCTGATGCCAACCGTTCCTCTGGTTGGACTTTTGCCTGACGGTCCTTTGTCAGGTCTTGGATGCCGAGCTGCCCTTCGCTCGGTGCCTAGCATTCCTTCGCTAGGGCTTCAATCCCAGGCTGTCCTTCACCTGGCGCCTAGCAGTCCTTCGCTGGGCTTTTGACTCTGGCATTCCTTCGCCAGTGCCTAGCAGTCCTTCGCTAGGTCTTTTTACCCTGGCATTCCTTCGCCAGTGCTTAGCAGTCCTTCACTAGGGCTTTTCCTGCACACTAGAGTAACTTGTTAGAAAACAAGACTTAACTTTTGACCTAGGTTGCCATTATCAAAACACAGATTTGACTTAGGTGCATTCTGCACCAACAATCTCCCCCTTTTTGACTTATGGCAACCCTAGTTCAAAAAGTTAAGTTTAAGCAAACATGAAAGGGTTAAATTTTGTTCCCTCCCCCTGGAAGGAATCTCCTCCTAGATTTTTCACAAATTCGTGGGGTTAAAAACTTTATTTGTACTTTGAAAGCTTAAGTTTTAGGTACTTAGAAATCTTTTAATAACTTAAGTTAAAAGTATATAGAAGAGTTTTTTAAGCATAATTAGAGTACTTAAAAAGGTTTAAAGTTTTAAGTTTAAAAGTACTCAAAAGTTTTGAAAATGCTAGCTTAAGTACTTAGTAGGATTTTAAAAGGCTTAAGTACTTAGTAGGCTTTGAGACACTTTAGTGTTTTTGAAAATCTTTAAGTACTTAAGAAATAAAGTGAATTTGGAAAATTTTAAGTACTTGAAAATCCTAAGTACTTTGTAACATTGTACTTATACAGTTTTGAAAAACTTAAGCTTTAAAGTACTTTATAGAAGAAAATTTTTTTTGACAAGCTTAAGTAAGAAAATTTTTGAAAGGCTAGAGTACTTTTAGCAAAATTTTGAAAGCTTGAGTAAAAATTAATTTTGAAAGCTTTAAGAACTTAAGTACTTTAGTCAATTTAAAAAGCTTGAGAACTTTAGTCAATTTTTGAAAACTTTAAGAACTTAAGTACTTTAGTCAATTTAAAAAGCTTAAGAACTTTAGTCAATTTTTGAAAACTTTAAGAACTTAAGTACTTTAGTCAATTTAAAAAGCTTAAGAACTTTAGTCAATTTTTTAAAACTTTTTGAATAAAGGATAGATTAAAAAAAATTAATTTTACTTTCTCCTTTCCTATCTCTCCCCCTTTGCCATATATCAAAACAGATAAATATAGCAGAAATAAGATTGCATAAAGGAAATAAGTAAGATTTTGCTGTACTGAACCAGGTCATAATTAGACTTAAACTAAATCAGTCAATTTACTCTGTAGGGACCTGTCTAACCCAATTAGCTACTTACTAACTGTGATAAACAGTAGTTTTTGCTAGGGTTAGTCAAGTTAAGTGTTTCTGTTCAAGTTAGATTTGCTAAACTTGATACTTAACTTGATTGCTATAAAAGTTGTATTTAGTGCTCCAATTACTGCAGATGCACTGACTTAAAGCATCTTGAATTAAGGCAGACCTAAGCATCTCAACCCTTTCTAGGTTATCAATCAAAAGTACCCTAAGGTGCTTGTGAGATGCTGGCTTCTAAGTCTATAGGTGCATGCAGTTCTAGGGTTAGGGCCTAGGCTAAGTCCATTTTCGAAAAATGCCCTAATTTTTAAAAGAGGTAGTTTTGAAATAAAAATAAAACTAAGTTGAAAATGAAAACTGATTTTGAAATTAAATAAAATAGTTTTTCAAATTATATATATATATATATTTTTAAAATTTAAATTAAGTAGAGAAAAAAAGTTAATCTATTCTACAGAACATAATCCTAACTGCCTTCTTATTGAGCTGAACTCAGATTCAGGTTAGGTATGTATGTCATGTCTTATGAATGAAAATGATGAATGAAGATAAGGTTCATACCTTCGAGGCATAATGATGATATGCAATGAAAATGATGAATGAAGATAATGTTCATGCCTTCAAGGCATAATGATGATGTTATGCATTAAGGATGAATGATGAAATGTTAAGTATGCTTTATACCATGCCCCATGTAATAGGATCTTGTTTATATCTTTAATTATACCATGTATGTTCTATGAATGAAGAAGCATATGAAACTATTTTACTTTATGAATGGGCTTGTACCGGACCTAAGTAAGGTCCACGGTTCTGGACTACCGATGAAGCTGTCCACGGTTCTGGACTACCGATGTAGCTGTCCACGGTTCTGGACTACCGAAGAAGCTGTCCACAGTTCTGGGACTACCGTAGCTGTCCTTACCCTAGTAGGTCAAGATTAGCTACCTCGTATTTACTTAGGGATGCGTGCATATGATGTATGTATGTGGTACACGCCAGGGCCCCCATGATGTGATGATTATATTTAAGTATTTATAAGTATGATTTTCAAATAAGCATCCATATGTTATATGCATTTGACTCATGCATCCCTTCATGTTATGCATCCATGTTAATAAATGTTTATTATGTTTATGTTTTATGATTAAGAACCATGTCATGTTAAATGTTTATTATGTTCATGTTTTATGATTAAGAACCATGTTTATTATGTTCATGTTTTATGATTAAGAACCATGCCATGTTAAATGTTCATTATGTTTATGTTTTATGATTAAGAACCATGATATGTCGAATGTTTATTATGTTTATGTTTTATGCTAAGAATCATGCCATGTTAAATGTTTCATACGCTTACGTTTTATGTTAAGAATCATGTCATGTTAAATGTTTCTACTTATATTTTATGTGACGTATGGTTTTAGTGAGTAGGGAAGGGTCTTACTAAGCCTATGTGCTTATAGTTTTATCGTCTTATACCGCAGATCAAGCAAGAGGTTATTAAGGGAAGCAGCAGGAGGAGCAAAAGTATGTGTGTGGTAGTGACATGGCAAGGAAAAAGAAGTGAAAAAGATTCTCATATTTATACTTTGTCTCATGGCTTATGTTTTGCACTGTCTTCTTAAGTTTCATGCTATACTTATGATAGTTATGTCTGAAGAATAACTTACTACCTATGATGCTTATGGCTGCTTTATGTGATTTTTATATCATGATGTTATGTATGATGTTAACATGCTAAGTTACCATGTCGCTATGTTTAGGAATCATAGTATAAGACATGTCTACAACATTTAAGTGTTAGGTGCATGTATGTATAAAAGTTTTAAATTATTTCGCTGCATTACGATGTTCATGTACCTATATGTATGTCAGCGTAACACTGTCTCTCGCCTCACCGTAAGGTGTGGAAAAAAAAAGACGGGCGTTACAGGTTGGTATCAGTGCAGTTTACCATCTCACTACACACACATCAAGCTTTCCTCCTGCCGCTTCCAAGTAAGTACCTCTATGCATACCTTATGTTCTTTTATGATCCTAGAATATGCAGGAATAAATGGTACCTTATGATAGAAAGTACTTCTAGGATATGTAATATGAACGATACTTTACCTTATTTTTATGAAACCAAATACTTTAGAATTGAATATGCGGGTAGGAATAACAAAAACTTATATTAGTCATACTTGTCTTTTATGAAAAGAAGCATGGCTAGAAGACAGAGTAACAGACTTAATGAGACAACTCCATCGCCTGACCTGATGCAAATAGTGACCCAACTTCAGCGTCAAGTTATCGAGCAACAGCAAACCATTAATACCTTGATGAATCAACAAGAAAATTCTACCACTCCACCTGTGAACCAGACTGTTATACCTGTCGCGCCCACGGTTACGGAAACCCCTCCGACAGGCCCGACCATTGTGGCACGACAAGAGGCTTATCTGATTCAGTGGTTGAGGCTGAAACCGGAAAATTTCTCGGGTGCTGGCGAACCATGGGACGCCCAAGCGTGGTTCAAGACAGTGGAAAGTACACTGGAGCTGCTGGACTGGCCTGAGCATGAGAAGATCAAGTGTGCATCATTCTGCCTTTCTGGGGATGCCAGAATGTGGTGGGAAAGGGTCAAGGCCAAGAGACAGGTGAACCAGATGACGTGGTCAGATTTCGAATCAGAGTTCTTTGAAGAATTCTTCAATATGCGTGTCACAAACAAATACTACGACGAGTTCACGGAATTCCGACAAGGCAACCTCTCAGTCAATGAAGCCGTGAAGAAATTTAACCGACTGGCTCGCCTATGCCCTGAGCTGGTCCGCACAGAGAAAGAGAGGGTCCGACTTATGCTGAAGATGTTGCGGCCCGAAATAGCTCTGAACGTGGCTGGCGGAGTTAACAGACCGCAGATCGCCGAGGAGCTGTTCAGTAGTGCCCTACTCACTGAGCACTATCTGAACAATACCAATCGGCAAAGGAATGCGCTAAATGAAAGTAAGAATCAAGTTCACTCCGGGATTCTCGATTCTTCCTTTCATTATCCTTGATGTTCTTCCCTTTAATGATCGCTCAGGAGGTCAAAAACCCTAGAGCACCCACGCTAATTGGAGGGGAGATCAAGGTGGTAAACGAAAGCCATGGAACAACCCCCAAGGGGGCCCAGCAAATAAACAGTCCAAGCCTTCCCCGTGCGGGACATGCAGAAAATGCCACCCCGGGGAATGCCGCAAAGGTACGAACTGGTGTTTCATCTATGGAGTGGAAGGGCATATGGCGGCTTACTGCCCTACCAAGAACCAGGCCCCTCCCCAACAACTCATTCAGTACCAGGGTGCACCAGCGAAATTACACTATATGCAAGCTGAGCTGGAAGGTACCCTGATGTTGGAGGCCCCACCAACTATGATGAATGCCAGGGTTTTCTCTGTTACCAAGGAGTGCGCTGCGGAAGCTTCTACGGTTGTCACAGGTCAGATACTTATTTCCAGTCAGTACGCTACTGCATTATTTGATACTGGGGCAACGCACTCGTTCGTTTCTGTGCCATACACTAAGAAGATAGATATGTCTCCACAAGTTTTAGACTGCAAGTTCTTAACGACCCTACCTTCGGGAGAAATAATGACATCCACTCACGTCCTGCGTGTTGTGCCAGTTGGAATCACAGGAAGAGAACTCTACTGCGATCTGATAGTACTCGACATGCAAGATTATGATGTTATAATGGGAATGGATTTTCTGAGCAAATACGGTGCTTCTATCGAGTGCCGTAAGCGAAAGGTGACCTTTCGACCCGAGGCAGATTCTATGTTTGAATTTATTGGAGAGCCAAGGAAAAGAACCGGGAGATTCTTATCGACTCTCAAAGCACAGAAGATGTTAGACAAGGGATATACTGGATTTCTAGCACATGTGGTTGACGCAAGTCAAATGAAGGATCAGAAGTTGGAAGATGTCAGGGTTGTATGCGAATACCCAGAGGTATTCCCGGATGAATTACCAGGATTAGCTCCTGATAGAGAAGTCGAATTCAAGATCGAATTAGTTCCTAGTACTAATCCGATCTCCAAGACACCTTACCGTATAGCGCCGGCTGAATTAAAGGAGCTTCAAGAACAACTACGGGAGTTACTCGATAAGGGATTTATTCGCCCTAGTCATTCTCCATGGGGAGCTCCGGTACTATTTGTGAAGAAGAAAGACGGATCTATGCGAATGTGCATAGATTATCGAGCACTGAACAATGTGACGATCAAAAATAGGTATCCCCTTCCGAGGATAGATGACCTGTTTGACCAATTGAAGGGAGCCACCGTTTTCTCGAAAATCGATCTAAGGTCTGGTTATCATCAATTTAGAGTAAAACAGGATGATATTCCGAAGACGGCTTTCCGAACAAGGTACGGGCATTTTGAATTCGTTGTTATGCCCTTCGGCGTGACAAATGCTCCTGCTATGTTTATGGACCTTATGAATCAGGTATTCTCGTCCTTCCTCGACAAATTTGTGATCGTCTTCATTGACGATATCCTTATTTATTCGAGAACCCAAGAAGAGCACGCCGAGCATCTGAAGATAGTATTACAGATTCTTCGGGAAAAGCAATTGTACGCAAAGTTCTCCAAATGTGAATTCTGGCTCGACCAAGTAGGCTTTTTGGGCCATATTATTTCCAAAGACGGGGTTATGGTGGACCCAACAAAGATTGAAGCTGTGAATAACTGGAGCCGGCCAAAGAACGCCAGCGAAATCAGAAGTTTTCTCGAGCTGGCGGGCTATTATCGAAAATTTGTGGAGGACTTCGCGAGAATTACATCCCCTCTAACGGCTCTCACCCGGAAAGATAAAAAGTACGAATGGACGGAAAACTGCGAAAGGAGTTTCTTGGAGCTAAAAAGGAGACTTACAAGTGCTCCAATTCTTACCCTTCCGGAAAGTAACCAGAGCTTCAATATGTACAGCGACGCCTCCAAACTAGGACTTGGAGCTGTACTTATGCAGAGTGGTAAAGTCATTGCCTACGCCTCTAGGCAACTCAAAGAACATGAACAGAACTACCCCACTCACGATCTAGAACTGGCCGCTGTGGTCTTCGCTCTTAAGATATGGAGGCATTATCTATATGGAGCACAGTGTAGGATTTATACAGACCACCAGAGTCTGCGATACTTCTTCACTCAGAAAGACCTAAATATGAGACAACGTCGATGGCTTGAGTTGGTGAAGGACTACGACTGCGAGATCTTCTACCATCCAGGGAAGGCAAACAAAGTGGCCGATGCACTCAGCCGGAAGTCCAGTGCCACCTTGATGTCCATATCTATATTACCCCGCCCACTCGAAAGAGAAATTATGAATTTTGGGATCGAGGTCATCTCCGGACGACTTTCTACCATGACAATATCACCGACGTTGTTCGAGGACATATTGGAAAAACAAAATGGGGATCCGAGTCTTCAGAGAATCAAGCAGGGATCCTAGAAGGAAAGGGCGATGGTTTT
The DNA here is from genome assembly GCA_024364735.1 of Boesenbergia rotunda. NCBI lineage: Eukaryota > Viridiplantae > Streptophyta > Magnoliopsida > Zingiberales > Zingiberaceae > Boesenbergia > Boesenbergia rotunda. Next base: position 86,076 of record JAGFNQ010007739.1, on the reverse strand, counting down.
CGTATCGCCGACGGGGGAGTACTATACCTTAGGGATCGTCTATGTATCCCTAATGTTCCGGAGCTGCGGAGAGAAATTTTAGCAGAAGCTCACGGAACCCCTTATTCGATGCATCCGGGATCCACCAAAATGTATCAAGATCTGAAGGAGAAATTCTGGTGGTCCGGTATGAAGAGAGATGTGGCTCAGCATGTCAGCACTTGCCTGACCTGCCAACGAGTGAAAGCAGAACACCAGCGACCCGGAGGAGTTCTGCAGCCACTTCCAATTCCGGAATGGAAATGGGAAGATATCTCTATGGATTTCATTTCAGGACTTCCCAGGACTACAAACGGATATGATGCAATATGGGTAATTGTGGACAGGTTGACGAAGTCTGCTCACTTCCTAGCAATCAAGATGACTTATTCGATTGAGCAACTAGCTCAATTATATGCTAAGGAGATAATCAGACTTCATGGAGTTCCCAAGACCATCATCTCAGATAGGGATGGTCGCTTTACCTCACATTTTTGGGAGTGCGTTCAGAAGTCTCTCGGCACTAAACTACGATTCAGCACCGCTTTTCACCCTCAGACTGATGGGCAAACTGAACGAGTGAATCAAGTACTGGAAGACATGTTGCGGGCTTGTGCCCTGGATTTCAAGGGGAGTTGGTGTCGATACCTATGTTTAGCGGAGTTCGCTTACAATAATAGCTACCAAGCTACTATCGGAATGACACCTTATGAAGCTTTGTACGGGAGGAGATGTAGGTCTCCAATCTGTTGGTATGAGGGTGGTGAAAAGAAGGAAATGGGGCTCAAGACAGATCTCATCGACGACACCACCCGAGCTATACAGAACATTCAACAACGGATACAAGTTGCTCAGAGCCGGCAGAAAAATTATGTGGATGTCCAGCGTAGGCCACTGGAATTTGATGTTGGAGATTTGGTATTTCTCAATGTGGCCCCTATGAAAGGGGTAACAAGATTTGGGAAGAAAGGAAAACTAAGTCCTCGTTATGTGGGACCGTATCCGATTCTGAAAAGACTCGGCAAGGTGGCATATGAGCTAGAGCTGCCTCAAGAGATGTCGGCTATCCATACCGTGTTCCATGTGTCGATGCTCAAGAAGTGTATTCCAAACACAGATCAAGTGATCGAGCCGCAGACAGTACAAGTTCAGGAGGATCTAAGTTTTGAAAGCTGACCTATCCAGATCTTGGATCGGGAAGTCAAAAAGCTAAGGAACAAGGAGGTACCCTTAGTCAAGGTCCTATGGCAAAGTCAAAGGTTCGAGGAAGCTACCTGGGAACGCGAGGACGAGATGAGACGCAAGTACCCGGAGCTATTCTAAGTTCGAGGACGAACTTTCACGAGGTATGGGGGATTGTAACGACCCGGAAAATTTTCTCAATATTTTCTTTAAAAATATTGATCATGCCTAGATAGAGTCTCAAGGAGCATAGGGATACTAGTATGAACCTTAGCATGATTATCCATGATTTTCCATATAGATTAAGAAGCTAAGTAATAATGGGCCTTACATGGGCCCTTCTAATACCATGGCTATTAAGGGACCTTAGGTAAAAATTTTATCAAGAATGGAAATAGATTTTAATTAGAAATATTAACATGAGTCTTAGTGGGCTCTTATATGGGCCTTGGCAAAAATAATTATAAAAGTAATAAAAAGAAGTGCATGCACCAAGGATTGAACCTTGGACCTAGTGTATCACCATGCATGTACTAACCAATTCACCTAGCAAGGGAGTGCTATTAGGGAATGAAGAGGATTTTAGTTAAGATTTAAGGAAGTGAAGGGTCACCATGAGAAGAGGCACCATGCCCCTTCATTTGCCCCCTCCCCCCCTCACTTAGTATAAAAGAGAAGGGAAGGGAAGAGACAACTTATCCCTTAAGTTATTGTTTCTTCATCCAGCAAAGCTCCTTCTCTCCCTCTTCTTCCTCCTTCTAGCCGAAAACCTACAAAGGGGTTTCCCCTTGGAGAAGCTTCACAAGAAGACTTATTCTTCAAGATCCAAGGGTTCCTACAAGATTACAAGGACTAGGGGTGGTCTAAGGTCAAGGAGGTTCTCTTTTTGCTTCTCTATTCAAGGTTATAATCAAGATAAACCAAGGTAAGACTCCCTCACCTGTGGTATAATGGTTTTTCCTTGATGTTTATCATGATATGAAGTTTTGTTGGGTTCCATGTTGGGAAAACCATGAACTTGACTCCTACAACTTTCGGCCAAGGTAGGTTTTAGGGTTAGGATGATGATAAAACCTCATTCATGTTTCCTAATGCTTCCTTAAGATAAATAAAGAGGGTATGGTGAGTGGTGGAATTTTTGAAGCACCAAAGGCCCTTGGTAACTTTCGGCCACCACCATGGGTTCATGGTTAGGACTAGATCTAACTCTCCAAGCATGTTCCTTATGGTTCCTTAATATACAAGGGATGTTAATGGTGAATTGTATAAATTTTACATGCCCTTGTGCCCTTGCAAGTTTCGGCCAAGGCATAATATAGGGCTAAGAACTAGGGTTAACTCTAATCATGGGTTCTAATGGCTCCTATGGTATTGTTTATATGGTATTAGATGTTGATTGGGAGTTTTATGAATTCTCCCATGTGCTTGTGACCTTATAGGGTTTCATCCAAGACCAAGATGTAGGGCTAGGAGTTAGGATTAACTCCAATCAAGGGTTCTAATGACTTCCTATGGTAGTGTATGTATTGTATGTGAATAGGTTCAAGGATGTTGTATGGTTTTTGGTAATGTCCAAACCCTAAGTTTATATGTCATGCATTATGACCCTGTATGTTATGTTATGTATCATGTTCTAGTAGGATTTATTTATGAATGTCTTCCACCATATGTTATGAACACATGTGTCGTGAGGTAGGTAGAAGTATGCATGCGTTAAGATAAACACTTTGGACATATGTATAAGATAGTTATGTAAACTTATTCATGCTTATGTTGAATGTTATGAATCTAGATAGTATGTATCATATTCATATGGATCTTACCCATGCATGTTTTATGATAGATACCATGATCGTGTATGATATGTGATATGTACCATGTATGTAATGCATGCTTACTTGAGGTACCGTGATCATTCAAGCTTTATGAACTAAGATGATGTTTATACCTCAGGACATAATTATGTATGTATGTCATGTCTTATGAATGAAAATGATGAATGAAGATAATGTTCATGCCTTCGAGGCATAATGATGATATACAATGAAAATGATGATTGAAGATAATGTTCATGCCTTCAAGGCATAATGATGATGTTATGCATTAAAGATGAATGATGAAATATTAAGTATGCTTTATACCATGCCCCATGTAATAGGATCCTGTTTATGTCTTTAATTATACCATGTATGTTCTATGAATGAAGAAGCATGTGAAACTATTTTACTTTATGAATGGGCTTGTACCGGACCTAAGTAAGGTCCACGGTTCTGGACTACCGATGAAGCTGTCCACGGTTCTGGACTACCGAAGAAGCTGTCCACGGTTCTGGGACTATCGTAGCTGTCCTTACCCTAGTAGGTCGAGATTAACTACCTCGTATTTACTTAGGGATGCGTGCATATGATGTATGTATGTGGTACAAGCCAGGGCCCCCATGATGTGATGATTATATTTAAGTATTTATAAGTATGATTTTCAAATAAGCATCCATATGTTATATGCATTTGACTCATGCATCCCTTTATGTTATGCATCCATGTTAATAAATGTTTATTATGTTTATGTTTTATGATTAAGAACCATGTCATGTTAAATGTTTATTATGTTCATGTTTTATGATTAAGAACCATGTTTATTATGTTCATGTTTTATGATTAAGAACCATGTCATGTTAAATGTTCATTATGTTTATGTTTTATGATTAAGAACCATGACATGTCGAATGTTTATTATATTTATGTTTTATGCTAAGAATCATACCATGTTAAATGTTTCATACGCTTACGTTTTATGTTAAGAATCATGTCATGTTAAATGTTTCTATGCTTATATTTTATGTGACGTATGGTTTTAGTGAGTAGGGAAGGTCTTACTAAGCCTATGTGCTTATAGTTTTATCATCTTATACCGCAGATCAAGCAAGAGGATATTAAGGGAAGCAGCAGGAGGGGGAAAAAGATTCTCATATTTATACTTTGTCTCATGGCTTATGCTTTGCACTGTCTTCTTAAGTTTCATGCTATACTTATGATAGTTATGTCTGAAGAATAACTTACTACCTATGATGCTTATGGCTGCTTTATGTGATTTTTATATCATGATGTTATGTATGATGTTAACATGCTAAGTTACCATGTCGCTATGTTTAGGAATGATAGTATAAGACATGTCTACAACATTCAAGTGTTAGGTGCATGTATGTATAAAAGTTTTAAATTATTCCGCTGCATTACAATGTTCATGTGCCTATATGTATTTCAGCGTAACGTCGTCTCTCGCCTCACCGTAAGGTGTGGAAAGAAAAAGACGAGCGTTACACGCCCCCAACCTATCAGGTGCCCGTTAGAGTACTATAAAAGGGGCTTCGACCCCTCAGCTTCAAACACAACTTTCAAGAGCGATTCTGATCATTCTGACCGACGACAATGCGCTAAAGACGAGGCTCTACGACCAGGAGGCTCCAGGAGGAAGTGCGCGACACTTCGAAGATCCAGATCGGCCGAGCTTTAAACCTTATTGTGTTCGGTTTGTGTTTATTATTCTGCATTTAAATTTCTATATCTGTGCTTGTAATTATCAACTGTAAGACGGGTTTTCTCCGCCTCCAGAAATTTCGGAAAGGAGACCAATAGTGGACTCACGCCGAGTACATAGGCCTTGGACGTACTGACCCTGGGGGGTCGGGAACCAAGTAAATAAATCTCGCATGTCTGCTGTGATTGTTTGTTTTATTTTTCTGTTTTACTTTTCTGCTGCACTAACACCCTGAGCCTAGAACGATAGAAAGCTTTCTACGAACTTTCCGTGAGAAGATTTTCACGGTCAATATTCACCCCCCCTCTATTCACGGCACCGGCCCAACAAGTGGTATCAGAGCCAGGCCGCTCTTCACCGGACTAATCGCCGACGTAGCAACGACGCTAGGAGTTGAGGGGGGAGCCCAGGGGTGAATCAAGTATAATTTTTTTTAATGTCTATTTTTAAATTCCATATTATAAGCTTCAAGTGTAGGGAGAGAGGGCACTATAAAAGTCAGTGCCCTACTCGTAAGAATCGGTCTACACCACCGGAGGCAAAGGAGACACCAACGCCCACCGGCGGAGGCAAGGGGGAGCGAGGGGGTGCGTAAGCACCCCCTTCTCTGAATACTTTATATATATATATATATATATATATATATATATATATATATATATAGGGAATTGATTTTCCTGATCGGTCAGGGACCTCCCTGACCGATCAGACAGCTGCCTGATCGGTCAACCTGACCGATCAGTCGTTATCTAATGTCGACGGGTTCATCGCTACCCGACGGGTTCACCGTTACCCCTAAGATTCATCGCTCACCCACTGGATTATAGTTTTGTTCGAGGGCGGCGGCCGAAAGCCGCCGATAGTCACCGATGATGTCCACTGATGGTCACCGTGGTCCGCACCTGATCAATTATATATATATAATTGTGATGTTTTAAATTTGTTAAACTTTTTTTATAAAATTATCATTTAAAAAATAATCAATCACTTTAATGCTAATACTAGTAACTATATTTTAGCGTTCTTTATTACTTCAATATAATTAATAAATATTCTTTCCTTTTCTATAATCTATTACAATAATCATCTTGAAACTGTATCATAATTCATAATTTGATGTCTAAGAATAATTATTTTAATGGTATGCATAAATTTTTATACAATAGTATTTTAGTCTTTTGATATATTTATTTGATAGAAAAAATATTTTTTTAAATTTCTTCTTTGAGCACCCTTTTAAATTTTTGTCTGGATTCGCCGCTGCCAACGCCAGAAGTCCGGAGGAACAAGGACCACATCAGACGCTTCAAATGCGAGAAATACGGACACTACAAAAATAAGTGTCCGGCAACGGTACGCAAAATTTATGTTCCGAGAATTTTTAAATTTCTTGCACTTTTTTATGTAAATTATTTAGATAATTTTACTGAAAAATTAAATTGTGTAAATAGGCAAATTAATGTCTTGCATGATCAACTAGATAATGTAGACAGTAATAAACTATCAGAAATTAACTCTTTAATTATCAATATCAATAAATTAATCGATAAAATTAATTCTGAAATTAATTTTAATTCTAAAATTAGATCTGATAAGATTACTAAAATTAATACTGAAAATTCTGACAATTTTAATCTTTCAGATAATTATGAATTCAAATTTGAAAATCCCTTAGATAAGTCTGAATTCAAATTTGAAAATCCTTTGGATAAATCTGGATTCAAATTTGAAAAACCTTTAGATAATTATGAATTCAAATTTGAAAATCCGTTGTATAAATCTGAACTCAAATTTGAAAATTCTTTAAATAATTATGAGTTCAAAGTTGAAAATCTTAAGGATAATTCTAAAGATAACTCTGAAATTAGTGAAGATATTTCTGGAGATAATCCTGAAATTATTGAAATTGTTTTTGAGAATAAAAATGATTTTGTTGGAAATATTCTTGAGGATAATCAAGATGAAATTCTGCTAGATGATAACTTAATTGACTAATGATTGGGAGAGTGAAAATCATAGTGAATAACGTGGCACCTTGCATGCACGATCTCCGACGGGTTCATCGTGCTCCCAGGGTATAGTTTGATTCGGGACGGCGGCCTTCGGCCGCCGATGGTGTCTAAGCGATAATCGGGTGTGTGTATGTAAATCTTAAATTCAAATTAAATCTTAAATTCAAATTAATTCAATTAAATCCTAATTAATTAAAATTCAAATTAATTCAACTTAATTCAATTAAATCTTAAATTCAAATTAATTCAATTAAATCCTAATTAATTAAAATTCAAATTAATTCAACTTAATACAATTAAATCTTAATTAATTCAACTTAATTCAATTAAATCCTAATTAATTAAAATTCAAATTAATTCAACTTAATTCAATTAAATCTTAATTAATTCAAATTAATTCAACTTAATTCAATTAAATCCTAGTTAATTAAAATTAAAATTAATTCAATTTAATTAAATCTTAATTAATTCAAATTAATTCAATTAAATCTTAATTAAATCAAATTCAAATTAATTCAATTAAACCTTAATTAAATCAAATTCAATTTAATTCAATTAAATCAAATTCAAATTAATTCAATTAAATGTTAATTAACTCAAATTAATTCGTAATTAAATCAATTTAATCTTTAATTGATTCTTATTTAATCCAATTAAGTTAATTCGTATTCAAATTAATTAAATCCCAATTAATTCTTAAATAACTTAAACTCAAACTAAATAAAATTTTACCTAAACCGCAACAATTAAGTTAATAAAATTAAATATGTCAAAGTGGGTTGGCTTATTCGCGGGTTCACACGACGTGTATCAAATCGGGAATTTGATACATTATTAGAAACTTTAATAAAATGATTTGAATTGTTTGACTCATGCATAACTGTCATGTTATGCATATGCTATTTTTTTTAAATTTATGTCATGTCATTCATGTTTAATTTTATGCATAAATTAGAACGGCTATAGGAAAAAGAATAATTGAAACTTGAACAACCTAGTATTAGGCGGAGGTGAGATGATAGTACGTTAGGGAAGCCCTTCTAATAAGGTCAAGTATATTCTACTTGGTCTGTTTAGTCTGGTGGAACTAGCCGAAGCTATCGATCTAAAACCTAAACTAGTTAGACCAAAATCTTTCAAGGAGTAACTTGAAGATGGATTTTCTATAAAAGACTTTGTCAAGGAAAGGGTTGATGATCCAATAAGGCTACGACCAAAGTGTTGGGAACGAGATGGCTATAGAGGGGGGGGGGTGAATATAGACAATCGCTTGCCCCTTGAAAACTAATCACGATTTCTACAACTCAAATATCAGTAGCACAGCGGAAAGAATGGAAAAACAGAGTATGCAGAAAACAAATGATTGCAAAGCACCAACTAGCAAGATCGCTAACAAGGAAGGTTTACAAGGTTCGGGGATAACTTGCCCCTACTCCTTGGCGTGCCCTTGAGGTGGGCGATCCCTTGATCGTCGGCAGATCAAGCCCCGGTTAACACCGGATATGAAGCAACCTCCTTCTCGGTGGAGAAACCTCTCCACAGTGTGTTTCAAACAATGATATATAATGAGCACAGTGAAACAACAATAAGAAAGATCTTACTCAAACACTTAGCAAGGATTAAACACAGCAAGCTCTCGAGCTCCACCCAGTGGCGATCTCACGCAGACCCCTGTCTGCTTCGTGTCTTCCCACTGTCGGACTCCCAGCTCCTTGTTTTCTCCTTCAAGCGCTCAAGTATGATGAATGCTTCTCAATAGCTTGCTTAGAATGGATGAAGAACTCAAGAACAGCAAGCTTCTCGCAGCAGAATGCAAGAACACACAGGTTTTCAAAAACTGAATCTTATCTCATACTGAAACCAACTCTCGCGTTTCTTTTTGTTTCTCCGCCAAGCGACGGGTGACACCATCTCTGTAGCTCCCAGCTACTCCTCTGCCAACGCCAGCCTCTACTGAGCTATCTCTGGACTCACTGAGCTCCTCAGTCGAGCTCCAGTCTTAGCTCCAGTCCGCAGCTCGCCGTTGCAACCTGAGATGGGAAAAGGGACAAACCTGCTCCAAGGAAAGCACTCTCTGACTTCTCCTTGAGTGTTTGAATCCTCCCCTGTCACCTGAAACTCAATCAGAGCATTAGAGCAGAAGATCACAAAGCATATCACATACATCAGCAAATCGGATACGATCAGACGCTCTGACGACGTCTGACAGTGAAATTTGAATTAAAGTGATCGGTCACCGGACCGATCCAGGGTGCGTGGATCGATCACCAGACCGATCCACTGCTCTGCTGGGATTCCCAGCTCTCACAGCAATACACGCCTGATCGGTCACCAGACCGATCAAGGTTGATCCTGATCGGTCACCAGACTGATCAGATTGGATCCTGATCGGTCACTCAGACCGATCAAAGCAGATGAACAGTTACTTTTTAATCAAACCCAAGATTCCTGATCGGTCACCGGACCGATCCAAGGCTCTGATCAGCACGGGAACTCACTCACTGTTTGCTCCCTGATCGGTCGCCAGACCGATCAGGAGCAAGACAGCAAGGAAGCAGCCTGCTCCCTGATCGGTCTCCGGATCGATCAGGAGCCACACAGTAGATTCCCAATCTCACTGTGCGCTCCCTGATCGGTCACCAGTCCGATCAGACATAGCTGGATCGGTCACCAGACCGATCCACTAAGGAGCAGCGTGCCAACAGTCCCTGATCGGTCACCAGACCGATCCAGTGACTCTACCCAGCCCTCCAAGCTAGGGATTCATCCACCCTAGCCCTCCAAGCTAAGGATTTTTCCATCTAACTCTCCAAGTTGGGAATTTGCACCTAACCCTCCAAGTTAGGACTTTTCACCTAGTCCTCCAAGCTAGGACTTTTCACCTAGCCCTCCAAGCTAGGACTTTTCACCCAACTCTTCCGAGTTAGAACATCATCCAACCTAGCCCTCCAAGCTAGGCACCTGACCCTCCAAGCCAGGACTTTTTCACCTAATTCTCCAGGATGAGAATTTGCACCTAACCCTCCAAGTTAGGACTTTTCACCTAGCCCTCCAAGCTAGGACTTTTCACCCAACCCTTCCGAATTAGGACTTTTCCAACACCTAACCTCCCAGGTTAGGATTTTCAACACCTAGCCCTCCAAGCTAGGATTTTCCACACCTAACCTCCCAGGTTAGGATTTTCCAACATCATGCCTAATCCTCGATTAGGACTTAATCATAATCATCACAATCATCACACCTAACCTCCCAGGTTAGGGTTTTCCATATCATGCCTAATCCTCGATCAGGACTTAATCATAATCCACCTAACCTCCCAGATTAGGATTTTCCATATCATAATCATTCTCTTAAACTAAAATCGTTGTCAACACCAAAACAACAATCAGGGCCAGACTGCATCAACAATCTCCCCCTTTTGTTGTTTGACAACCCGATTTTAAGTTTAGGGATTCTCAATCAATTTTCCAACATTATGAATCATAGGGGAATCCAAATCCTCCCCCTACAACATGGTCATTCTGAACTTAACCAATCACACTCTCTCCCCCTTTGTCGAACACCGAAAAGGGGTAAGAGGGACTGTTAAGATAAACTCCCCCTCAAACCTAGAGGGTCCCAACTCAAAAATGTGATAATTTGTGGAATGATCATATGAACACATGTGAAAAGATTAAGGTAAGACATAGCAGTCACATGTATCATATGAGTATGAAATATAGACTCCCAAAGCAGGCCATAATATCCATAAGGATCAACTAGACATGGCAATGTAAGCATGAATATGACAATCGAATAATCATGCATATAATAGATATACATACAGCATGGCATCAACAATAGCAGAGTAAGCATGTCAGATAAAATATATGGGTCAAAGCATGAAAACAACCAAGCAAGTAGCAAAATATGTGTGACTCAGAGTCACAACAACAAAGTCAAAAAGGGCATATAGCCCAAAAAGTCATACAACGTCACTCGACAACAACATCGTCATCAGAATCATCAATACATATGATATCCCCAGGTGAAGGGCCACTGGGGGATACATCATCAGGAAATGTGTGATGATACCACTCTTCATACCATCGGTCCTGGAACGAGTCCATCTCCGAGACCTCAGATACTAGAGCATCTAGACGGCGATCGAAGGACTGAAACTCGGAGCTGACTTCCTGTTGCCAGAGCTCGGAAACATGTAGTTCGTGCCGCAGCATCCGCTCTATCTCCGCAACCTGCCAGCACAGGTCAGGAGCCTGCTCGTCGTAATCATCAGTAGAGTGCTCTGTGCCAAGGACCGCTTTTGGTAACTTTCCCATGGGTCTCCGATCCTTCCACTGCAGCCCCTGTGATCCCACAACCACGCCAGACTGAGCCAACATGCGTTTATCCAGACGACAATGCTGTCGTACCATAGGCACAATGTGACCCTGTGAAATATCGACGCCTACCGACTCCAGCCAGGCAGTGATGATGTGACCGAATGGCATATAGATCGACTGGGATAACGGCAAACTGTGGGTGATGATAGAGAAATAGACTGAAGCCACTGGGTCAAAATCTAGCTGCTGATGCATCCCATAGAGCATCAAACAGTGGAATGGGTGGATCTCATCAAGATGTTCCGAGGTAGTGGGGAGAAGACAATTGGTGATGATTTTAAATAACACATAGTCAACGGGTGAAAGTTGAAGAGCAGGAAAAGTGGAAAAAGCTAGGGTGCGCTCACCATAGCCCTCTGGCCTGGGATGACCTAGAAAGTACTCATAGATGGAATCGGAAGTCACTCCATTGAAAGGAGCTGGAAAGGGAGTGGGAGGAAAAGGGTAGAGGAAGAAATCATTGGTCGACCTGCGACACCCTAGAAAAGTAGTGAAAATAGATTGATTGAAATCGAGATCGATACCCGCAACACGGGTTTTCCACCCCGTGCCCTTCCCACTCACCATGTTATTATAGAACTCAGAAACCAAATCAAGATTGATCGGACCTTCAAAGTGCAATATGAGTTGAAGATTATAAAAGTCAATACATTGCCGGATTGTTGGACAGTGCTCATAGATAAAAATTGGGTCTATAGATTGACACGGCATGAGGTTAAACTTGTGCCAATCGAAATTGAGAGCAAGACCAACACTCTGAAATCGAGTATGTGGGGGAGGTGGAGACCTTGAAGAAGTAGTCTTCCCCCTCGAACTACCCTCCGCTACCTCCTTTCCCTTAGATGACTTTCTAATAGGATTTGAATTGATCATGACACAGAGATTGAATCATACAAGAGTTGATCATAGGATGAGACCCAATCAAAAGATAGATAAGAAATTTTGGTCATAAGATGAGGAAGAGGGTCACGGCAAAAACAAGAACAAGAACAGAATTCGGT
>JAGFNQ010007739.1:0-70848 GCA_024364735.1 Boesenbergia rotunda | reverse complement strand
ACAGACACACGGAACGAGAGATCACAGCAAGAACAAGAACAAAAATACGATTAGCTTCACAAATATATATTTCATGATCTCTTGGAAACGGGAAATGAAGCCAAACACTTACTTTGGTGCCATTGATACTCGTTTGGAAGACTTCGACAGAGAGAACGCGCGTGAAGGAAGAGCCTTCAAGCTGGAAAAAATCGCCCGCAGAGGTGATCGCACAGCGTGAAGGAGGACACAGAGACTTCTCTCGCTCACTCAAGGTTGCACAGACGGGGTGGTTTCGGCACTAGGGTTCGGGAAAACGCCGACTTGGAGAGTTAATCGGTTGGTGGATCGGTCCACCAACCAAAATTTAATGCGGTTGATCGGATCACCGTTCGATCAGATCGCGTCCAAACCGATCAGATGCGATCCTGATCGGACTGGCGTGGTCCTAATCGGTCTGATGACCGATCAGATGCGCTCCTGATCGGTCGGGTGACCGATCAGGATTTGATCAGTAGGGTCCGAAGAGAAAATTCTGAACTCCCTGATCGGTCTGTGGACGATCCCCACAGGGTGCCAGATCGGTCTGGAGACCGATCCAGGCTAGCTCAGACACTTAGTCAAATTTCGGGAGATCCGACACAGGAAGGAGTCAGATCGTCTGGGGACCGATCAGTCCTATGCCTGATCGGTCCGGTGACCGATCAGGGTTCCTGATACGACCTGGAATATTCAGTTTCAGAATTTCTGAAATTTCCAAACGATCTTTGATGGATTTGTCTAACTTGGACAGGTCTTTATGACTAAAATTGATTCTTGAACAAGAATCTAAAGTCCTTATAGGTTCATCAAACACTTTGACCCATCTTAATGGAGTCAAACTCAACCATCAATCAATCAAGCAACTTCAAACAATTTTTTTTTTACTCCAACTTCAAGTGTCCAATCAAGTTGCCTTGATTGGAATGTCCAAGTATGATCATGGAGCCATATACACATGTGTTATGCAATGGTTTTCCCCATACTTGGTCACCACCGTGATTATTATCTCGTCAACTTAATTTCTCAATTGATGCAATGACATTTCGAGAAATTAAGTTGAACCTAGCATCTCACCCCATATCTAGCAAACAAAAACATTTTGGTAACCCTTATAGTTTGTGTGAGATGTTCCCAAAGTTACCCAATTGTTCCCTAACAACTTGAAATAATCATGAAGGGTTTTGACCACAATTTGAACATCATGAAGCGCGACACATTCCCAATTCCCGTCTAAGGAAACTAAATTCACTCTCGGGAAGTGGTTTAGTGAAAATGTCAGCTAGGTTTGACTTTGACTCTACATGTGAGAGTATGATGTTCCCCCTAGCTACATGATCCCTAATGAAGTGATGTCTTACTTCAATATGTTTTGTCCTAGAGTGATGGACCGGATTCTTGGTTAAGTTAATTGTGCTAATGTTATCACATAACACTTGCACACCCTTATAACCCAATCCATAGTCCTCTAAGGTGTGGATCATCCACAACAATTGTGATATACACTCTCCCATGGCGATATATTCTGCCTCGGTAGTGGAAAGAGCAACACAATGTTGCTTCCGACTCGACCAACTTACTAGAGACGATCCTAGGAATTGGCAGCCCCCACTCGTGCTTTTCCGGTCCAACTTACATCCAGCGTAGTCGGAATCCGTATAGCCCATCAAATCAAAAGATTCGGTACGGGGATACCAAAGACCTACACCAATTGTGCCCTTGAGATATCTCAAAATTCGCTTAACAGCAATTAGGTGAGATTCCTTGGCACAGACTTGATACCTAGCGCACATACCTACAGCAAATAGTATATCTGGTCGACTAGCTGTGAGGTATAGCAAGCTACCTATCATGCTTCGATACTGAGTTAGATCAACGGGTTTACCACTCTCATCATTGTCCAATCTTGTGTTTGTAGCCATGGGAGTGGTTACCTCTTTTGAATCACTCATATTGAATTTTCGAAGCATTTCATGTGTGTACTTTGATTGGTGCACATGGATACCATCGCGAGTTTGCTTGATTTCAAGTCCGAGGAAGAAAGTCAACTCTCCCACTAGACTCATTTCAAACTCACTCTCCATGTGTCCGATAAATTCACGTAAATAGCCCTTGTTGTTTGAGCCACAAATTATGTCATCGACATATACTTGGGCTACAAATATATTGTCACCATCTCTTCGTAGAAATAGTGTAGGGTCTATTTGACCTCTAATGAAACCTTTTTCAATCAAGAATGTCGACAACCGCTCATACCAAGCCCGGGGTGCTTGTTTAAGACCATAGAGTGCCTTCTTGAGCTTGTACACGTGGTTTGGATGTTCGGTACTCTCAAACCCTGGAGGTTGTTCGACATAGACTTCTTCCCTAATTAAACCATTTAGGAATGCCGATTTGACGTCCATTTGAAATAGTTTGAAGCCTCGATGTGCTGCAAATGCAAGCATCAATCGGATGGACTCTAATCGTGCCACGGGAGCATAAGTCTCATCATAATCAAGACCTTCAACTTGACTGTAGCCCTTGGCTACCAAGCGTGCCTTGTTTCTAATGATTTCTCCCTTGTGGTTTAATTTGTTCTTGAAGACCCATTTAGTTCCAATAATAGTGGTCTTCTTGGGTCTAGGGACTAAGTCCCAAACCTGACTCCTCTCGAACTGTCCTAGTTCATCTTGCATTGCGATAATCCAATCGGGATCATTTAATGCTTCATCAATTTTTCTAGGTTCAATTTCGGAAATTAGAGCAACTTCATTAGCCTCATTCCTGAAGAATGATCTAGTCCTAACCCCTTGATGAATGTCTCCAACGATTTGATCTTGGGGATGACTAGAGGCTAATCTCGTTTGTCTTGGTGTTGGTGGTGCTTCTTGAACGAGTTCACTAGACACAAGTTCAGCCTCAGGATCAGGCTGATCAATGAGTTGTCTAGGCTCATCGTCATCAGACTCATCACCATCAACAATACTCGGATTTTCATTCAAACTAAGTCTCCTTAGTTCGATCTGAACTCCTTCTACATTATCTGACTGGTCAATTGGTTTTGGAACTTCCTCAAAAACCACATCAGAAGACTCCTCAACTAGTTTAGTTCTCTTGTTGTAGACTCGGTAAGCTTTACTAACGAGGGAGTACCCGACTAATATCCCTTCATCAGCTTTTGCCGTGAACTTTCCAAGGTGATCCTTGGTGTTTAGGATGAACACCTTACAACCAAACACCCTAAGATGTTTAACCGTAGGTGGTTTCCCAAACCAAAGTTCATGGGGAGTCTTTTCTAAAAACCTATGGATGAGAACTCGGTTTTGCACATAGCAAGCTGTATTAACAGCTTCAGCCCATAAGTAACTCGGGAGTGAGTACTCATTAAGCATGCTTCGTGCAGCCTCTTGAAGTGCACGGTTCTTCCTCTCTACAACACCATTTTGTTGTGGTGTTCTAGGAGTAGAAAACTCATGTCTATAACCCTTATCTTGACAAAATTCTAGAAACCTTTGGTTTTGAAATTCACCTCCATGATCACTTCTTATTGTCTTAATTGTTGATGATTTCTCATTTTCAACCCTTCTACAAAAAGAAATGAAAATATCTAAGGTTTGATCCTTATGTTTTAAAAAGAAAGTCCAAGTATATCTAGTGAAGTCATCAATGATAACAAAGCAGTATCTACTTCCATTCAATGATATGATAGTGCTACAATCAAATAGATCCATGTGAAGTAAATCTAAAGCATTGGAAGTACTTACAGTGCTTTTACCTTTATGTGCAGATTTTGCTTGCTTACCCATTTGACACGCATCACATAATTTATCTTTTCCATACTTGATGCTCGGTAAGCCTCGAACTAGTCCCTTGTTGGCCAACTTCCGGATGTTCTTCATGTTCACATGTGCTAGCCTCCGGTGCCAAAGAGTGGACTCTTCTTGTTTTGACATGAAACACTTAGCAAGAACATTAGTAGCACTTTTAAATGAAACTTGATAAATATTGTCTACTCTTGCTCCTACTAGTACCGTGTCCAAGGTGTCATTTTGTCTAACTAGACATTGACTTGGTTGGAAGTCAATTGTGTAACCCGTGTCACACAATTGACTGACACTTAGGAGATTAAATTTCATCCCCTTGACTAGAAGGACATTTGAGATTCTAAGACATCCGGATATTTGAATGTCTCCTATTCCTATGACCTTAAGGCTACCATTGTTACCAAATGATACATTACCTCTACTCTTCTTGTGAAATGTGGTAAACAATGATCTATCCCCGGTCATGTGTTTGGAGCATCCACTATCAACGAACCAAGTTGATAGATGCTCCCCCTCAATCACAACCTACACAATCCGAAAAATAGAAGTCTTAGGTACCCAAACCTTGGGACCTAATGCATCAACTAAACATGACTTAGGCACCCATGCCTTGACAACTTTCTTTTGAGTCTTGGGTGTCCTAGGTTGTCTCATGTCAGTCCTAGACATGAGAGATACAAAAGAGGGTTCCTTAGGGCGGTAACCAATACCGGCCCTATTGTAGACCGCTCTTTGGGCATTTAATATCATATCTAAGGTCTTAGAGCTATTTGAGAATTTCCCAAGCATATTCTTGAGCTTCTCAACTTCACTCTTCAAGGATTGGTTCTCCTCTACTAACCCATTATCATGCATATCACTGATTTCCTCAACCTTAGAGGATTTCAGGCTCACAATCTCATGTTTCAAAAGTTTAATTTCATCTTCTAGTAATTCAACATGCAAGTCATCAATGTTATCATCCCTAGAAGCTTTCAATTGAGCAATCTCTAATTGCAATGCTTTAACTTTATTTTTGGATTTCTTAAGCATACTAGTTAAACATGCAATTGCTCTATAACATTTTTCAAGCTCGGGAGAAGTTACCTCTTCATCATCCGAAGATGATGAAGCCGTGTTTGCGGAGCTTGAAGTTTCTTCACTGCTCTCCACTCCAAGAGCCATGAGAGCCACTTGCCTTGTACTCTTCTCCTCCTTCTCGTCATCGGATGAACTAGAGGATGACTCATCCCAAGAGGCCTTCAACGCCTTCTTCTTCCTCTTGGAATTCTCTTCTTTTCTTTTGGATTTTTCCTCCTTCTTCTTGAGCTTCGGACACTCATTCTTGAAGTGTCCTTTCCTACCACACTCAAAACAGGATGCATTATTCTTATCAAGTTTGGATTCACTAGTATTACCTCTCCTCTTGAAACGTCGATCTCTTCGCATCATCCTTCGCACGAAGTTCGCCATTTCGGATGAGGAGGAGCCACTGCCTTCTTCCTCTGAGTTTGACTCGGATTCGGAGGAGGATGAAGATGATGAGATCTCTTTCTCCTTCTTCTTCTCCTTCTTCTTTTTGTTGATCCGGTCCCCTGCAACTAAGGCAATCCCCTTCTCCTTGGGGCCTTTGTTAGCCATTTCATGCAATTCCATCTCACAAAATAGGTCATCTAATTTTACAATAGATAAATCCTTGGATACTTTGTAGGCATCCACCATGGATGACCACAAGGCATTCCTTGGAAATGCTTTCAAAACATACCTCACAAGGTCGCGATTTTCGACCTTTTCATCAATTGAATGAAGTCCATTGAGAACTTCCTTGAACCGGCTATGAAGCTCACTTACCGACTCATTCTCCTTCATGGAGAGATTTTGAAGTTGGTTGAGGAACAAATCCCTCTTTGCAATCCTTGAGTCCCGGGTGCCTTCATGGAGCTCTATGAGTTTGTTCCACAAGTCTTTTGCACTCGTGAAGGGACCAACCTTGATGAGTTGGTCTTTGTTCATGCCACATTGTAGAGTGACAACTGCCTTAGCGTCGGCTTCACTCTTCCTTGTTTGTTCGGCAGTCCACCGAGATGATTCGAGTTCCTTGCCTTCATCATCCTTAGGAGGGATGAATCCTTCCTTCACCGCGAACCATGTATGGATATCCATCTTCAAATAATATTCCATCTTTGATCTCCAATATTGGAAGTCAGCGCCATCAAAGAATGGAGGTCGGGTGGTGGAGAAACCTTCTCTCAAAGCCATCTTGTTGAGAACTCTCGGTTGTTAAGCCGTAAACAGAGAACCTTGCTCTGATACCACTTGTTGGGAACGAGATGGCTATAGAGGGGGGGGTGAATATAGACAATCGCTTGCCCCTTGAAAACTAATCACGATTTCTGCAACTCAAATATCAGTAGCACAGCGGAAAGAATGGAAAAACAGAGTATGCAGAAAACAAATGATTGCAAAGCACACACAACTAGCAAGATCGCTAACAAGGAAGGTTTACAAGGTTCGGGGATAACTTGCCCCTACTCCTTGGCGTGCCCTTGAGGTGGGCGATCCCTTGATCGTCGGCAGATCAAGCCCCGGTTAACACCGGATATGAAGCAACCTCCTTCTCGGTGGAGAAACCTCTCCACAGTGTGTTTCAAACAATGATATATAATGAGCACAATGAAACAACAACAAGAAAGATCTTACTCAAACACTTAGCAAGGATTAAACACAGCAAGCTTCCCGAGCTCCACCCAGTGGCGATCTCACGCAGACCCCGTCTGCTTCGTGTCTTCCCACTGTCGGACTCCAAGCTTCTTGTTTTCTCCTTCAAGCGCTCAAGTATGATGTATGCTTCTCAATAGCTTGCTTAGAATGGATGAAGAACTCAAGAACAGCAAGCTTCTCGCAGCAGAACGCAAGAACACACAGGTTTTCAAAAACTGAATCTCTTACTGAAACCAACTCTCGCGTTTCTTTTTGTTTCTCCGCCAAGCGACGGGTGACACCATCTCTGTAGCTCCCAGCTACTCCTCTGCCAACGCCAGCCTCTACTGAGCTATCTCTGGACTCACTGAGCTCCTCAGTCGAGCTCCAGTCTTAGCTCCAGTCCGCAGCTCGCCGTTGCAACCTGAGATGGGAAAAGGGACAAACCTGCTCCAAGGAAAGCACTCTCTGACTTCTCCTTGAGTGTTTGAATCCTCCCCTGTCACCTGAAACTCAATCAGAGCATTAGAGCAGAAGATCACAAAGCATATCACATACATCAGCAAATCGGATACGATCAGACGCTCTGACGACGTCTGACAGTGAAATTTGAATTAAAGTGATCGGTCACCGGACCGATCCAGGGTGCGTGGATCGATCACCAGACCGATCCACTGCTTTGCTGGGATTCCCAGCCCTCGCAGCAATACACGCCTGATCGGTCACCAGACCGATCAGGGTTGATCCTGATCGGTCACCAGACCGATCAGATTGGATCCTGATCGGTCACTCAGACCGATCAAAGCAGATGAACAGTTACTTTTTAATCAAACCCAAGATTCCTGATCGGTCACCGGACCGATCCAAGGCTCTGATCAGCACGGGAACTCACTCACTGTTTGCTCCCTGATCGGTCGCCAGACCGATCAGGAGCAAGACAGCAAGGAAGCAGCCTGCTCCCTGATCGGTCTCCGGATCGATCAGGAGCCACACAGTAGATTCCCAATCTCACTGTGCGCTCCCTGATCGGTCACCAGTCCGATCAGACATAGCTGGATCGGTCACCAGACCGATCCACTAAGGAGCAGCGTGCCAACAGTCCCTGATCGGTCACCAGACCGATCCAGTGACTCTACCCAGCCCTCCAAGCTAGGGATTCATCCACCTTAGCCCTCCAAGCTAAGGATTTTTCCATCTAACTCTCCAAGTTGGGAATTTGCACCTAACCCTCCAAGTTAGGACTTTTCACCTAGCCCTCCAAGCTAGGACTTTTCACCTAGCCCTCCAAGCTAGGACTTTTCACCCAACTCTTCCGAGTTAGAACATCATCCAACCTAGCCCTCCAAGCTAGGTACCTGACCCTCCAAGCCAGGACTTTTTCACCTAATTCTCCAGGATGGGAATTTGCACCTAACCCTCCAAGTTAGGACTTTTCACCTAGCCCTCCAAGCTAGGACTTTTCACCCAACCCTTCCGAATTAGGACTTTTCCAACACCTAGCCCTCCAAGCTAGGATTTTCCACACCTAACCTCCCAGGTTAGGATTTCCAACACCTAGCCCTCCAGGCTAGGATTTTCCACACCACCTAACCTCCCAGGTTAGGATTTTCATATCATGCCTAATCCTCGATCAGGACTTAATCATAACCATCATAATCATCACACCTAACCTCCCAGGTTAGGACTTTCCATATCACGCCTAATCATCGATCAGGACTTAATCATAATAGTCATCCTCCTAAACTAAAATCGTTGTCAACACCAAAACAACAATCAGGGCCAGACTGCATCAACATAAACCTATTAAGCATGGCATCCAATCATAAACATACAAACACGAAACATGGTGCTTAAGGTTAGGGTTATAGGTAACTTAATTTCTACCACATTCTTGAACCTTTATATATACTTCATAATAAAGCATAAACCATTATTCTTCAAACCCTAACTTCCCCCAAACCCTATTTACCTTGCTTGGACGAAACCTATAAGGAAGGGTTCCATCATTCAATTAACATGTAAGATAGCATAAGGTAAAGAAACAACCATACATTACCTATAAGACCATGGGAAGTCATTAAGGCTCACGGTTAGGGTTTTCCCTAACCTTTAGCCCTCCTTCTTAGGGCTGGCCGAAACCCTTCAAGGCCATGGGTGCATGGAAAAATTTCATAAAATCCCCAATCAAACATTAAACACCAACCATACCCTACCATAGGGGCTTTGGAACCCATACTTGAAGCAAACCTTACCCCTTGCCCTAGATCCCTTCTTGGCCGAAACCCTTAGGGTCACAAGACCTTGTGAAAATTCACATAAATCCCTTCAACCTCCCGTGTATCATAAGGGTACACAAGATACATGAGTGAAGAGTTAAATCCAACCCTAGCCATGGAAATCCTTATGATGGTCCCAAACCCTAAAGGGTCTTAGGGTACCCCAAAAATTTCCAAAAATTATATTTATTCTTTAAACATCATGAGAGCACATTAGAGAGCATAATTAAGATTTTTAACATCATCATGGACCCAAAACTCATGGTGGCCGAATACCATAGGGGTCCAAAACATGGTTTTCTCAACATCAAAACCTAAAACCAAACTTTATATTATGCTAAAAATTCAAGGAACTATTATACCACAGGTGAGGGAGTCTTACCTTGGTTAATCTTGATTATAGACCTTAGATTTGGGAGAAGGATGAAGATCTTGTTGCCTCTTGACCACCCCTAGCTTTGTACCCTTGTAAAAGCCTTGGATCTTGGAGATGGAGCCTTAGGTGAACCTTTTCCAAGGGAGAATCCCCTCTTGGGATTTCGGCTAGAATGAGGGAGGAGGATGAAGAAAGTAACTCTCATGCCCCCTCTTTATAACACATTAAGGAGGGTAAGTGAAGAGTCATGGTGTCTCTTCATTTTCCTTAAGCCTTAACCATAATCCATTTCATTTCCTCATAGCACTCCCTTGTTAGGTGAATTGGTTAGAGTATGCATGGTTGTACAAGAGGTCCAAGGTTCAAATCCTTGGTGCATGCACTAATTTTCAATTTTTTTTCTATTATTTCGAAAAATCCCCTAAAAATTCCCCCATAATTATGTTAATATTTCTCATTAAAACCCCTTTATATTTCTATAAATTTTTACCTAAAATTCACCAATAATCATCACCAATAATCATGGTACTAGAAAGCCCAAATAAGGCCCATTAGTGCCTAACTTCCCAATATCCCAATTTAAATAGGAAATTTATGCTAAACTCACTCATAATCCTACTAATACTCCTAATTAAAGTCCATTTATATTCATATTAACTTTTTGCTTAAAATCTACCAATAATCATGGTACTAGAAAGCTCATATAAGGCCCATTAGTACTTAGTTTCTCAATTTAAATGAGAAAATCATGAATTTCTAGGCTAAGGTTCGTACTAATATCTCTAGGTCCCTCGGAAAATTATCTAGACATGATCAATATTTTAAAGAAAATATTGAGAGAATTTTCTGGGTCGTTACAAGGACCATGTTGAATGAATATAACCTAGCTAACCAATTTTGGGTAGAAGCAACAAGTA
Organism: Boesenbergia rotunda; assembly: GCA_024364735.1. Classification (NCBI taxonomy): domain Eukaryota; kingdom Viridiplantae; phylum Streptophyta; class Magnoliopsida; order Zingiberales; family Zingiberaceae; genus Boesenbergia; species Boesenbergia rotunda. The sequence continues at coordinate 60,776 of JAGFNQ010007739.1, read as the reverse complement.
CAGCATACTACATCCAAAATAGGGTCATAATAAACAAAAGGCATAATAAAACCCCTTATTAACTATATTATCATGGAATGCCTAAGGGTCTTTGGGTGCAAAGTCCATATCCTAAACACTAAGAACTACCTAGGTATGTTTCAATCTAAGTCAACCCCAGGGATCTTCTTAAGATATTCAATAAATAGGAGGGCCTATAGGGTTTATAATAAACAAACTCACAAAATTGAAGAAACTACTAACTTAATTTTTGATGAGGAAATTGAACCAAAAACTAATAACCAAAACTTGAACCAATCAAATATTGATCAGGAAGACAGTGAACCAACAATTGAACCATCAGTTGAACCACTTATTGAACCTATAAATGAACTAATCCTTGAACCAACTACTGCGGTATCAACTGAACCAATAACTGAACTGACCTAAGTAGTTGACCCAAACACTGAACCGAACCGTCCAGGCAGACCTGAGGCTGAACCGTCCAGGCAGACCTGAGGCTGAACCTAGTTCTAGAAGAACCAAGAAACCCGACTCAATCACCCTTCTGATCAAATTATGGGTGATCCAACCTTAGGAGTCAGAACTAGGTCTTCCTATAAAAATCTTAGTCAGATCGCGTTAATTTCAAAAATTGAACCTAAGACTATAGAGGAAGCCCTACCTGACCCTGATTAGATCATAGCTATGCAAGAGGAGTTAGCCCAATTTAAAAGAAATCAAGTCTTGGAACTAGTACCTAAGCCTGAGGGCAAATCTATTATAGATACTAAATGGGTGTTTAGAAACAAACTAAATGATCAAGGGGAAATTATTAGAATAAAGTCTGCTTAGTAGCTAAAGGGTTTAGTCAGGTCGAAGGGTTAGATTATGATGAAACCTATGCCTCAATAGCCAGACTCGAGTTAATTAGAATGTTGTTAGCCTTTGCAGCCCATAGAGGGTTTAAGCTATATCAGAAGGATGTCAAGTCTGCCTTTTTAAATGGGTTTATTAAAGAAGAAGTTTATGTAAGACAACCCCCAGGATTTGAGGACCTAGAAAAACCTGACTATGTTTTTAAAATTAGAAAAACACTTTATGGGTTGAAACAAGCACCTACGGCATGGTATGAATGGTTATCAACCTATCTAATTTCTAAGGAATTTAACTAAGGTCAAATTGACTCTACCCTATTCGTTAAAACCTTAGAAAAGGATATTTTTATTGCCCAAATTTATATTGATGATATAATTTTTGGATCCGCCAACTCTAACTTTCTAAAAGAATTTGTAAAAATAATGAAAAGTGAATTTGAAATAATCTTGGTAAAATAAACAGACTAAAGATGGTAATTATGTTCACCAATCCAAGTATGTTAAAGAGTTAATAATGAAATTCAAAATGGATAATTCCAAAAGCTTAAGTACCCCTATGGCTACAAATGACAAAATTGATAATGACCCTGAAGGTAAGCCTGTAGATCTTAAGTTATACCGAAGCATGATTGGTAGTCTACTTTACTTAACCGCTAGTAGTCCTGATATGTTGTTTTTGTAAGAATGTTTGCTAGATACCAAACTTGCGCTAAGGAATCCCACTTAGCAACCCTAAAAAGAGTACTTAGGTACATTAAGGGTACCCTAAATGTAGGATTTGGTATCCTAGGACTTTCACTTTTGAATTATCAGGATATTCTGACTCTGACTATGCTGGGTGAAAATTAGATAGGAAGAGTACAAGTGAAAGTTGTCAATTATTAGGACATAGCCTAGTCAACTGGTGTAGTAGAAAGCAACACTGCATAGCCTTGTCCACAACCGAAGCAGAATATGTTGCCCTAGGAGAGTGTGTAGCACAACTTTTGTGGATGATGCACACTCTTAAGGACTTCCAGTTTGACTACACCCAAACCCAAGTATTTATTGATAACATTAGTTCAATCAACTTAACTAAGAATCCGATTCAACATTCCCGAACAAAACATATAGAAGTCAAACATCATTTTGTAAGGGATTATGTAGTCAGGGGCGAAATAATACTTAAGCATGTAGACTCAAAATTCAACTTAGTTGACATCTTTACCAAACCCTTACCTAAGTCTGAGTTTAGCTCACTAAGAAGGCAGTTAGGGTTGTGCTTAGTATAATAGGGCTGCTCTATATTGTTTTCTTAAAAATTTTCTTATTTTTTTAAATTAGCAATTTGAAAAATCATTTCTTTGATCAAGTTTTTGAAATTTAAAATGATTTTCTGACTTAGTTTTCATTAAAAAACTACCCCTTCAAAACTAGAGTTTTTGCGCAAATGGACTTAGCTTACGCCCTAACCCTATAACTGCATGCACCTATAGATCTAGAAGCTAGCATCTCACAAGCACCTTAGGGTACTTTTGATTGATAACCTAGACTGGGTTGAGATGCTTAGGTCTATGCCTTGATTCATGATGCTTTAAGTCAGTGCATCTGCAGTAATTGGGGCAATAAATACATGTTAAACAACAATCAGGTTAAGTGTCAAGCTTAGAAACTCTAACTTGAGCAGATCACTTAACTTGACTAACCCTAGTGAAAGCTACTGTTTTATAACAGTTAGTAAGTAGCTAACTGGGTTAGACAAGACCCAAACAAAATCGGTATAATTTGGGTTGGTCCATTTTTCTTGCTTGAAATCATTAGAGTTGGTTCAATACGGAATTACAAATTATTTGACTAGCTATAATTTACTTGCAATAAGTGTTATTTTTTTTTGATATATGGCAAAGGGGGAGTGAAACAAAAGAAAGAAGGAATTTTTTTTTCAAATTTTTCAAAATTTCCATCTCTTTTTCAAAAAGTAGGCTCAGTTTTTAAGTACTTCGAATTTTTTTTTTGTTCTGAAGTCTTTTTTAGTACTTAAAAATGTTTTCAAATTTTTCTAAGAATTTTTGAGTTTTCTCAGTACTTCAAATTTTTTCTAAGTATTTTTGAGTGCCTTAAAATGTCTCTCAGTACTTCAAATTTTTTTAGTATTTCTAGGTGCTTTCAAAATGATTCGAAAAGGTTTCAAAAATTTCTAATTGTATTTTGAAAAATATTTCTAAGAGAAATTCCTCTTAGTGAACAAAATTTGCTTGAGCTAAATTTTTGTTCTAAAAATATTTTGGCAAATGGTGCTAAGTAAATTTTTCTAAGTAAACAAATTCTGTTTAAAAAATAATGGTTAAAGATATTTTTTGGTGAAAATGTTGTTAAGCAAACGCTTTCTAAGTTTGAAATTTTTTTTACCCAAGTTCTCAAAATTGAAACTTTTTAAGGGAAATCAGTTTTCAAATTTGTCTTGCCTAAGTAATGTTTTTCAAAAGTTTTTAAGTACAAGGTGTTGTTGGGATCTCCCGGCACCAAAACACAAAATGCAGCGGAAACAAGATCCCTCGACCGATCTATGCGAAAGAAAAACTTATACAAAGTTGATCTACATCTACTTCTAAAGAAGATATACCTTTGATGCGTGCCCTTTTGTTTATCCCGCTCGTCCAAGATGCATCGGATCTCTTGCACGTTCAAGTGTCCGTGCCTCTATCCGTATCCACACGGACACGATGTCTTAACTCCGGGAAGAACTACCTTAGTTGTGCTAGCAACTTGAGTTAGTTCATAGAACACCAAATACCCTACAATATAGTTTCGACCAAAGAAGGAGAAGAGGAAGATGAAATGAAGGGAAGAAGAGAAACACTCACTTATCATTAAAAAATGACTAGACTCTCTTTTATACTCATCCCATGAATATGAAGAGTCTTTTGTCTCTTTGACTTCCCTTCATTAATGCCAATAAAGAGCACATCATTTCATGTGACTCTTCACCTTCTCTTCATCCAATGAAGAGAGACTTTTCTCTTTCCTTCATTAAACACTAATGAATTTCCCCTGTAATTCCGACCGGGCCTCTCGGGCTCCCGACCAAGTCTGCCGAGTAAGTCGCCGAGCTCCCGACCCAGTCTGCCGAGCTCCCAACCCAGTCTGCCGAGCACCGACTCAGGCTCCCGACCTAGTCTCCCGAGTTCCCAATGTTGAGGCAATCGACCCTAAAATTATTGGAAGATCATGGTTTTGATGTGTGTGTGTGAATATGTTTAAGGTTGGAGTGTTATATTGTATTTGATATGTGTGATTGAGTTTGCAGGACTTGGAGAATCACACATGGTGAATATATCCGAGGGACGAGAGCCGAGGGAGGAGGACTCCAAGGGCAAGCCAGGAAGTGGACTTCAAGGGCACACGTGAAGGGTGGCATGGAGGCAAGCCAAGGAAAGGCTTGTGTGCGCATCCGAGGGACGAGAGCCAGAGGAAGATGACTTCGAGGGATGAGCCAAGGGAGTGAACCTGAAGGCACATGTGAAGGAGTATGTGAAGAATGGCTGGGAGTGAGTGGGCAGTCGACTGGCCAGAAGCAGTCGACTGCCAAAACTCATAGAAGGTTTTCAGCCTTCTACCAGTCGACTGGCCTAGAGGCAATCGACTGGTGTACCCCGAAAACTAGCCATTGGCTAGACGTTGGCTAACAATTAATGCTAGGCCAGTCGACTATCCCAGGGGCAATCGACTAGTGCGGGGCTGGACAGACTGCGAGTTTGTCTTGTTCTCTTATAAAAGGAGGACCTTTTTGCACGTGAACGGTACGGTTCCGTACTGTAACGAAGTGTTGCTCATGCAAAAAGCATTCTCATCTTCCTCTCTCTTCAATCACTATATTCTGTAAAGAGGAAGACAACATTCTGTAAAGGTTTCTCCACCTGAAGGAGATTTTTCTTAGTGGAGGTGGAGTACGTGCGTGGATCCTTGGATTAGTCACCGATTTGGGTGGATACCAAGTAAATTCTGATTGTTAGCATTGTTTTTATTGTCCTTTGCATATTATTGTTTCCGCTGTGCTAACAACCTTGTAGAGACATAAACAAAAAAGTACTATTCACCCCCCCTCTAGCACACCTGTCGATCTATCAGTTGGTATCAGAGCAAGGTTCGTTTCGGAAGAACTCACTGTCAACCGGAGCAAGTTAAATGGTGTTTCAAGAGGGATCAACACTGCACGACCACCCTTCTTCGACGGGAACAATTTCGCGTACTGGAAAGGTAGGATGCAATATTATCTTATGAACGATATTGAAAATTGGATTAGCATTGTAGATGGATTCGATGCACCCGTCGATGAAAGAGGAGAACTGACACCCATGAGATCCTGGTCGAAAGTGGTCATGAAGAGGGCGCAGTCCAATGCCAAGGCCACCACCACACTTCAGTGCGGGCTCTCAAAGGTGCAACTCAACAAGGTAGGGTCATTCAAGAGTGCCAAAGAATTGTGGGACAAACTGGTGGAACTGAACGAAGGGTCAAACGAGTCCAGAAGAGCAAAGAAGGACCTGCTCGTAGCCCAACTCCAATCCCTGCCCATGAAGAGCAACGAGACTGTCAGCCAGCTGCATGGAAGGGTAAAGGAGGTCATCAACGAACTCCATGTAATTGAAAAAAAGATCGAAAATCGAGATATCGTCAGGTATGTCCTACAAGCCTTCCCGAGAACTACCTTGTGGGCATCTATGGTGGATGCCTACAAAGTATCAAGGGATTTATCTTTAGTTAAATTAGATGATTTGTTTTGTGAATTTGAACTGCACGAGCAAGCTAACGTTTCATCCAAGGAGATAGGTATAGCTTTTTTTGCAGCAAAGGAGAAGAAGAAGAGGAAGGAGAAGAAGAAGGTGGCCTATTCCTCATCATCCGACTCAGAGGAGTCCAGCGCCTCCATGGATAGCGATTAGGAGGCTTTCATGGTAAGGAAAATGCGTAAGGCTTTCAAAAGTTTTTCTAACAAGTCTTATGCTAGGAAAGGGTCCAAAGGCAAGGGTAAGGCCAAGGACATCATCTGCTACAACTGCCACCAAGAGGGACACATGAAGAACGAGTGCCCTAAACTAATGAGAAGAGATGACAAGAAGGAGGAGAAGAAGAAAGGTGACAAGAAGAGGTCGAAGGGGAAGGAGAAGAGTGCTACCAACCTCAAGGTGGCTTGGGATGATCCATCATCCTCGGAGGAGGAAGAAGAGCAAGTTTCACATTTTGCTCTCATGGCAATGGACCATTCAGACTCATCAGATGATGAAAGAAGTTCGAGCAGTGAAGATGAGAGTGCCTCCTCTTCATCATCATCCGAGTCAGAAGCTTCGGTAAGTGAGGTATACCACTTACCCTCCTCTACTTTAGTTAAGATTATTTCTAGCACTAACATGCATTTAGCTAAGGCTAGAAGTAAGATTAAGAAACTAAAAAATGAAATTGTCATGCTTAGAGTAGAGTCTACAAAACTTAAGGAAGAATTACATGCTTATTCTCTTGCATCACATGATTCATGTTTTGAAACTGAAAATAGGGAACTAAAGAAAAAGGTAGAGGACCTTACAAAGGCACTTAGGAAATTTCAAGTGGGGTCTAGCAACTTAGATATGATAATAAATAGTCAAAGGACCGTCTATAACAAAGCCGGATTATGGTATAGGTCAAAGACAAAGGAAGTGTCCTTTGTTTCACTCATGGGTAGGATTGGTGCATCTAAGAGACAAGGGTTTAAGGGAAACACCAAGAGGGCATGGGTACCTTAAAGATTTTTAAATGATGCTTGTGGATCACAAATTTGGGTACCAAAAGAGTATGTTTTCCATGTTGTATAGGTGAAGGTGAAGGAGGCCTCAACCATGTGGATAGTAGATAATGGATGCTCAAGACATATGACTGGAGATGTGAGCAAGTTCACTACTATTAGCTACTTAAGAGAAGGGATGACCTCCTTTGGAAATAGTGGAAAACTGAGAATTATTGGTAGGGGCACCATTGAGTTATCTCCTACAATTTCCATACATAAGGTACTTTTAATTAAAGATATGAAGTTTAACATACTTAGTGTGAGTCAGTTATGTGATGCGGGTTTTAGAATTGAATTCCATGATAGGAAGTTCCTAATTAAGTATAATGAGTCTAATAATGTCATATTAGAAGGGTATAGAGAGGCCAACTTATATTATCTTGATCTTGCTTATGCTACTAACAATTTGGCTAAGTGTTTCATGTCTAAAGAAGAAGAAGTGTGGTTGCGGCACCGGAGGCTTGGACATGTCAACATGAGAAGCATTGCAAGAGTGGCCAAGGAAGAATTGGTGAAGGGACTACCTATGATCAAGTATGAGAAAACCAAATTGTGTGATGCATGCCAAGAGGGTAAGCAATCAAAATCATCACACAAAGGTAAAACCCTAACCACTACTACTTTACCATTAGAGCTTTTACACATTGATTTGTTTGATTGCCATAGTACTCCCTCACTAGTAGGGAGTAAATATTGTTTAGTTATAGTAGATGATTTCTCTAGGTTTACATGGGTTTTCTTTATGAAACATAAGGATGATACCTTAGAAATCTTTATAGGATTTAGTATAAGGGTAGAGAATGAAAAATACCTCAAAATTAACCGAATTAGGAGTGACCACGGTGGGGAGTTCCAAAATTCAAGTTTCTCACAATTTTGTGTAGAAAATGGATATAATCATGAATTTTCATGCCCAAGGACTCCTCAACAAAATGGGGTAGTTGAGAGGAGAAACAGATGCCCTACAAGAAACTGCTAGGACTAAGCTTAATGCATATTCCCTTCCTAGCTACTTTTGGGCCGAAGCGGTTAACACCGCTTGTTACATTCAAAACCGGATTTTGGTACATAGGTTCCTAGGAAAAACACCCTTTGAATTATGGAATGGGAGAGTTCCGCAAGTCCACTACTTTAGGGTCTTTGTGTTAGTGATATAAGAGAAGTGTCCTAAGGCAATCGCCTTATGATTGTAAACATTTATTTCAATAAATGATAATTCACTATTTGAGTATACATGTTTGTGTATTTGATTGGGATCTTAAACTCATCTACTGAATGTCCGTCATACAATTCACAGCATAAGAGAATTTGTGATGGGATCACAACTAGTGATTATCTCTAAATGTGCAAATGTGAAGTGTTGGAAATATCCCTAGTCGATGAATTGATAAATACGTACATTATCAATTCTGTTGAGACTAGCATGGGTTATTCTCTAATCAGCTGATTCTCACTAGCTGGTGACATTGGGATGTCCGGAGATAAACATGGATGCTAGTTAAGGGAACTAGTTCATTGGAGTGACTAGCTGTAAGACTTCATATGGGAATCTACATGTAGATATGTCAATGAAGATCTTACTGCGGCTTAAGTGCGATGTTCCTTTGACTTGCGGTGTTCAAGTCATCTTGGTCATGGAGACTTATACTTTGACATCTTAAGCAAGCATCTCCAAGGAGGTGTGGACCCAGGATGATCGGGTATAAGCCGAAGTGCCCGAAGATGTTTGAACAGCCTACAAAAGATTCACCACTCCTTGCGAGGAGATGTATACCCAGGCCTATCGTCGGATTGTTACTCAAAGCCTCTGGCCAGAGCATATCATGTTGAGAGTGCGAGTCTCTTAAATACATGAGAGTAATTAGAAATCCAAAGGACGAGGAAGACAATACTTGGGCTAGGTGTGACGTAGTCAGCCTAGTGGGGACTGACACCATTGACCGTGTCCTGAACCAAGTGGGTATAAGGTGGTGAAGGGAATGAGACACGATTCATTAGAGCTGCTGAAGGGTTTCAGAATAATTTCTTCTGAGGTCAAACCGTTGATCTTTCGATTAATTAGGGATCATGATGTACTACAAGGTGCCACTCATGATCGTTCTATAATTAGTTAAATTATAGACGGCCAACATAAATCGAAAGCCTATTTAGTCACACGCACTACGAGTAATCCGAGGGATTTAAAACGAGTTGAAAATTGGATTTTCCGATCAAGAGAAATAAGTCGAATCTGAGTTAGTCAGAGGCGCAATGGAAGCTAAAAATGGCTAAGTCTTTTGAAGGCTTTTTGGGCGAATTAAATGAGTTTAATTCGCGGCGGTTCGGGTTGGTTTGGCCAACCAAAGAGGGTGTCAAAACCCCCTTTGGTGGCCGGCCACAATAAGAGGAGAAAACCAATTAATTTTGGTTTAATTAATAAAATAAATCTAGTGCGATTTATTTTATAAATTATGGATAAATAAATTTGTATAAAGAAATTTATATAAATAAAATTTATAGAAATGTATTCTTTTATGGAAGATTAAAATAATCCATGAATTGGTTTATTTTAATTTTATAAAATCAATTATGAATTGATTTTTCCATAATAAGAAAGTTTATAAATTTCTTATAAAATTTATTCCATAATTTAAAGAGAAGAAGAATTAGTTTTATTATAAATTAGTTTATAATAAAGACTCGGTTTAAATGGAATAATTAATAAAAAAATTTATAAGATAAATTTCTTATAACTAATTCCATTAATTCCGTTAATTCGGTTTAGAGGGAGACTTAGCAAAGGAGTTGCTACTATATAAAGGAACCAAAGGCTAGCCCTTAATTCCAATTAAGAGATTAATTATTCTCTCCCTCTCTCTCTTAATCTCTCCTCTCCTCCTTCTCCCTCTCTTCCCTTAGGGCCGGCGCCCCCCCTAGCTTCCCTAGGGCCGGCGCCCAACCTACATCCAAGGAGGTGGAGGCCGTGAGCTTCAAGAAGAAGAAGGAGAACCCGAACACGAAGAAGAAGAAGCGGATAGCGATTCCTCTCTTCCCGGAATTCGATTCCGTTACTTCGTTGGTTAGTTTTCCATTATTTTCTCTTATTCCTCTAGTTGTGCCTTCCGAGAATCTAGTAGTTCTCGTCGGCACAAAACTCGTGACTTGGCGAAGTCATCCCGAAGAGAACTCGGCGTGGACGCGAATAGAGGCGGAGCTTCCAAGGGATGCTACGGTTGGATCTCGTCCCTTTTCTTCGAGATACGCGAGGTATAAAAGTAAATTAGTTTACTTTTCCACAAAATTTTATTTTATGATTATGTCAACACACCATAGGGTTGCATGCTAGATACGAAGTTAAAAATAATTTAGGAAATTATTTTATGCAAACTCTTCCGCTGCACGAAAAATTTTGAATTTTACGAACTCGTATCCTTGTCAACATGCACCCGGTCCCAACACTTTGGTTGTAAAGTCTATATTTTAAATACCAAATATGACCTAAGGAAATTTGAGTCAAAAGCCGATGAGAGAATTCTAGTTGGGTATTCATCAACTAGTAGGGTTATAGAGTTTACAACAAAACGACAAAAGTGATTGAGGAGTTCTCAAATATTGACTTTGATGAATCAACAAGTACCTACCCTAGAAAAGCCTCAATTGATAAGGATATAGAAGAAGTCCAACCCCTTGTCCAAAGAATCCAAGGCCTACATTTGGAGGGCAATGATCAAGGGGAGTACGGAGTACCCTAGAGGATGAGGAAGAAGTATTCAATGAACCTACAACCTCTAGGCCCTTGAGACATCACTAAGATCACCCAATTGACCAAATAGTGGGTGATGTCACTCAAGGAATAAGGACTAGGTCCTATTTTAGAGACCAAACTAGTCAAATAGCCTTAATCTCTCAATTAGAACCTAAGTCTATTGATGAAGCATTGGGAGATGTAGATTGGGTCTTAGCCATGCAAGAAGAGCTAAATCAATTTGAGAAAAGTGAGGTTTGGGAGTTGGTTCCTAGGTCCAATGATTGCACCATTGTAAACACAAGATGGGTCTTTAGGAACAAACTAGATGACCAAGGCAAAATCACTAGGAACAAGGCTAGATTGGTAGCTAGGGGATTTAACCAAGTTGAGGGATTAGATTATGATGAGACTTATGCCCTCGTAGCTAGATTAGAGTCCATTAGATTTCTACTAGCCTATGCCGCTCACATGGGTTTCACACTTCACCAAATGGATGTGAAGTCGGCATTCCTTAATGGGATCATTAAGAAAGAGGTCTATGTAGAACAACCCCCCGGGTTTGAGGACCCTAAATATCCACGACACGTCTACAAATTGAGAAAAGCCTTATATAGATTGAAACAAGCTCCCCGGGCTTGGTATGAAAGGCTTTCTTCATTTCTAGTGTCTAAGGGGTTTAGGAGAGGAACAATTGACCCTACTTTGTTCCTAAAATCTAAGGATAAGGACATATTTGTTGCCCAAGTGTATGTAGATGATTTCATTTTTGGGTCAACAAATAATGACTTCTTACAAGAATTCATCAAATGTATGGAAGATGAATTTGAGATGAGTCTTGTAGGAGATCTTTTTAAGACTTCAAGTTAAGCAAACTAATGAAGGAACACATGTTTTTCAAACCAAATATGCTAAAGAAATTTGGCCTAGAAAATGCTAAGGTAGCATCTACCCCCATAGGAACAAATGTGAAAATGGATAGTGACCTTGAAGGGAAAATGATAGACTCTAAACAATATAGGAGCATGATTGGTAGCCTACTATACCTAATCGCTAGTAGACCCGATATACTTTTTGCGATAGGTATGTGTGCAAGATACCAATCTTGTGCCAAAGACTCCCATTTGGTTGTAGTCAAGAGGATCCTAAGGTATGTTAAAGGTACCCTCAATATCGGGCTTTGGTATCCTAGAACCCCTAATGTTGATCTTATTGGATACACCGACTCACACTATGCAAGATGTAAGCTAGATAGGAAGAGTACTAGTGGAGGGTGTCAATTCCTTGGGTCTTCCTTAGTTAGGTGGAGTAGTAGGAAACAACCATGCATTGCCCTATCAACAACGGAGGCAGAATATGTGGCAATGGGTGGGTGTGTTTCCCAACTCCTTTGGATCATGCACACTTTAGAAGATTATGAGTTACATTATACCAAGATCAAAGTCTTGTGTGATAATGTAAGTACAATCAACTTTACCAAAAATCCGGTTCATCACTCTAGGACAAAACACATTGAAGTGAAACATCACTTCATTAGAGACCATATGGCAAGGGGAGACATAGAACTACACTATATTGAATCAAAGTCGAACCTAGCCGACATTTTTACCAAGCCTCTTCTCGAATCGAAGTTTTCATCCTTAAGAAGAGGTCTTGGAATGTGTTTTGTAGAAGTATAAGATGAACCTTGGGATATTACATTTGAAAAAGTGTGCTTGATCCATTAGGGTGATACATTTGGTTCACTTGTGCTTATGACATATTGTTGAATCATTAAAAGTATCAAAATATGAAAACTAGACCAACTATGGGGAAGGCAAGTGTTTAATTAATGGACACTTTGCCCAAAGATCATAGTTGGACATTTTAAAACTTTGAAAACCATTTTATGTTTTATATGCTTTGCCATATTTTTAAAAGATATAGGATTTGAAAATTAATTGTAATTTTGATACAAAACTTAGTGATTTTCAAGGATTTTGAGTTTTTATCAAAAGTCATGCATATTTGAAATTTTATATGGACTGATATTTTTCCTTGATAGAGTATATCATTTCAAACATGTCTATAAGTTTTTAGAATTTTTGGAATTTTCTGAAATTTTTTGGACGTTTCTGAATTTCGGCACAGAACCTGAAAAATGTCACTAACAGAGTATCAGTCGACTGGCACGTCTGTCGTCAGATTCTGAAACCTTTTTCAGAAATCCAACTTTCTCTAATTTGATAACATAGGGTTGGGTTGCTTGAGGCAATCATTTTGATGGTGTCAAAGGGGGAAATGGGTGGTTTAAGTTAGAATTTTGACTTGAAATGGATGGTTTAAAGTATTTTGTCTAACTTAGACCTTGGATGATTAAAAATGAGAGAAGACATGGATTAAGGGGGAGGTTACCTCTTAGGTTTTGATATGTCTTGCATTTTTAATGTTGTTTAGTGTTAAGTTGAAACTTAACTTGGATCATGAGTAGAATTGAAAATGGGAAAAGACATGGATTAAGGGGGAGGTTTGCTATATCTTATGTTTTTCAATTGCTATCTAGTGTTACTATTAGTGTTGACTGTTATTTATCTCTAAACTTAAACATATTGTCACACATCAAAAAGGGGGAGATTGTTGAGGCAATCGGCCCTAAAATGATTGGAAGATCATGGTTTTGATGTGTGTGTGTGAATATGTTTAAGGTTGGAGTGTTATGTTGTATTTGATATGTGTGATTGAGTTTGCAGGACTTGGAGAATCACACATGGTGAACATATCCGAGGGACGAGAGCCGAGGGAGGAGGACTCCAAGGGCAAGTCGGGAAGTGGACTTCAAGGGCACACGTGAAGGGTGGCATGGAGGCAAGCCAAGGAAAGGCTTGTGTGCGTATCCGAGGGACGAGAGCCAGAGGAAGATGACTTCAAGGGGCGAGCCAAGGGAGTGAACCTGAAGGCACACGTGAAGGAGTATGTGAAGAATGGATGGGAGTGAGTGGGCAGTCGACTGACCAGAAGGCAGTCGACTGCCAAAACTCACAGAAGGTTTTCAGCCTTCTACCAGTCGACTGGCCCAGAGGCAGTCGACTGGTGTACCCCAAAAACTAGTCGTTGGCTAGCAATTAATGCTAGGCCAGTCTGTTGGGACCGGGTGCATGTTGACATGGATACGGGTTCGTAATTTTAAAGTTTAATTACGTGCAGCGGAAGAATTAGCATAAATAATTTCTCAAAATATTTTAACCGCGTATCTAGCATGCAACCTTATGATGTGTGGACATGATCATAAATTAAAACTTTGCAGAAAAGTAAACTAATTTACTTTGTACCTCGCGTAACTCGAAGAAAGGGATGAGATCCAACCGTAGCGTCCTTGGAAGCTTCGCCTCTATTCGCGTCCACGCCGAGTTCTCTTCGGGATGACTTCGCAAAACCACGAGTTTTGTGCTGACAAGAACTACTAGATTCTCCAAAGGCACAACTAGAATATCAAGAGAGAGAGATGGAAGACTAACCACCAAGTAACGGAATCAAGATCCGGGAGAGGAAGGAGTTGCGATCCGCTTCTTCTTCTTCTTTGTCACCTTCTTGGTGGAGGAGGCTCTCGGGAACCCTAGGCGGTGCGCCGGCCCTAGAGAGAGAAAGGGGCGTCGGCCCTAGAGAGAGAGAGGGAGAGAATAAGGGAGAGAGAGAGAGCTTCTTAATCTCTTGATTAATTCCATTAAAGAATTCAAGCCTAGCCTTAGTTCCTTTATATAGTAGCCTCTCCCTTGCCAAGTCTCCCCTTTAACGGAATTTTTCATAAGAAATTTATCCTATAAATTTTTCTTATGAATTATTCCGTTTATGCCAAGTTTTATTATAACTAACTTTATAATAAAACAAATACATTTCTCCTTTTATTATGGAATAAAATTTACAAGAAATTTATAAATTTTTTCTTATCATGGAAAAATCAATTCATAATTGATTTTATAAAATTAAAATAAACCGTTCCATGGTTCATTTTAATTTCCATAAAAAGAATAAATTTCTATAAATTTCTTTATATAAATTTCTTTATATAAATCTCTTTATATAAATTTCTTTATATAGATTTATTTATCCATAATTTTATAAAACAAATCGCGCTTGATTTATTTTATAAAATAAACCAAATAAATTGGTTTTCTCTCCTTGTAGTGGCCGGCCAAACCAAAAGGGTGGGGACCCTCTTTGGCCGGCCAAACTGAGCCGCCTCCTCGCGAATTAAACTCATTTAATTCGCCCAATAAGCCTTCAAAAGACTTAGCCATTTTAAGCTTCGGATGTGCCTCTGATAAATTCAGATTCGACTTATTTCTCTTGATCGGAAAATCCAATTTTCAACTTGTTTTATATCCCTCCGATTACTCGTTGTGCGTGTGACTAAATAGGCTTTCGATTTATGTTGGCCGTCTATAATTAACCAATTATAGAACGATCATGAGTGGCACCTAGTAGTACATTATGACCCCCAATTAATCGAAAGATCAACGGTTGACCTCAGAAAGAATTCTGAAACCCTTCAGCAGCTATAATGAGTCGTGCCTCATTCCCTTCACCATCTTATACCCACTTGGTTCAGGACACGGTCTATGTGTGTCAGTCCCCACTAGGCTGACTACGTCACACCTAGCCCAAGTAATATCTTTCTCGTCCAACGGATTCTAATTACTCTCATGTTTCCTAGAGATTCATACTCGAAACATGTTATGCTCTGGCCAGAGGCTTTGAGTAACAATCCGACGATAGGCCTTGGGTATACATCTCCTCGCAAGGAGTGGTGAATCCTTTGTAGGCTGTTCAAACATCTTCGGGCACTTCGGCTTATACCCAACCATCCTGGGTCCACACCTCCTTAGAGATGCTTGCTTAAGATGTCAAAGTATAAGTCTCCATGACCAAGATGACTTGAACACCGTAAGTCAAAGGAACATCGCACTTAAGCTGCAGTAAGAACTTTCATTGACATATCTATAAGTAGATTACCATATGAAGTTTTACAGCTAGTCACTCCAATGAACTAGTTCCCTTAACTAGCATCCATGTTTATCTCCGGACATCCCAATGTCACCAGCCAGTGAGAATCAGCTGATTAGAGAATAACCCATGCTAGTCTCAACAGAATTGATAGTGTCCATATTTATCAATTCATCGACTAGGGACAATTTCAATACTTTACAATTGCACATGTAGAGATAATCACTAGTTGTGAATTCATCACAAATTCTCTCATGCTGTGAATTGTATTGCGGACATTCAGTAAATGAGTTTAAGATCTCAATCAAATACATGAACATGTATACTCAAATAGTGAATATTCATTTATTAAAGTAAATGATTACAATCATAAGGCGATTGCCTTAGGACTCTTCTCTCATATTACTAACAAACTCCCACATGGCCTAATGCCAATCGCTACGGTATCCAATACCACAGGCTCTAACATGACCCTCAAACTTGCTTTGAGGCAAGGCCTTAGTTAAAGGATCCGCTAAATTCCTTTCAGTGGGAATTTTCTCAATTTGTATGTCATTCCTACTTATAATCTCTCTGATCAGATGATAGCAGCGAAGCACGTGTTTGGATCGCTGATGAGACCTTGGTTCCTTTGCTTGTGCAATAGCTCCATTGTTGTCGCAGTAAACCGATATTGCTTCATCAATGGTTGGAACCACACCAAGTTCTGAGACAAACTTCTTGATCTAGACTGCTTCTTTTGCAGCTTCCGAAGCCGCGATATATTCCGCTTCCATGGTAGAATCCGCTACAGTGTCTTGCTTGGAACTTTTCCAACTTATTGCGCCTCCATTCAAAGTAAATACGTATCCAGACTGAGATTTGGAGTCATCCTTATCTGTCTGGAAACTGGCATCTGTATACCCACGTATTACCATATCTCCTTCTCCATATATTAGGAACACATCCTTAGTTCTTCTTAAGTACTTAAGGATTGTCTTGACAGCCGCCCAATGATCCATTCCTGGATCAGACTGGTATCTGCTTGTGACACTCAGAGCATACGATACATCGGGCCTAGTACATAGCATAGCATACATGATAGATCCTATCGCGGATGCATAAGGAATCTTATTCATGTAAATCCTCTCGTCTTCTGTGTGCGGACTCATAGACTTTGAAAGGTTGATCCCATGCCTGATGGGAAGGTAACCTTTCTTGGATTCCGACATGCTAAACCTTTTTAGCACTCGGTCTATATATGTAGACTGCGAAAGACCAAGCAACCGTTTTGATCTATCTCTATAGATTCTAATCCCAAGGATAATGGTTGCTTCTCCCAGGTCTTTCATGGAGAAAGTTTTGGACAACCAAATTTTAACTGATTGTAAGACTGATATATCGTTACCTATAAGCAATATGTCATCGACATATAGCACTAGGAATACGACTGCACTCCCACTAACCTTCTTGTACACACAAGGTTCGTCAGGATTTTGTGAGAAATCAAACTCTTTGATTGTCTCATCAAAACGGATGTTCCAACTCCTGGATGCTTGCTTCAGTCCATATATGGATCGTCGAAGCTTGCATACTTTGGTTTTATCAACGGATGTGAAACCTTCAGGTTGTATCATGTATACATCCTCAAGCAGGTTTCCATTAAGGAAAGCTGTTTTCACATCCATTTGTCATATCTCATAATCATAATGAGCTGCTATGGCTAGGAGCATCCGAATGGATTTAAGCATAGCTACTAGCGAATAGGTTTCGTCATAATCAATTCCTTGTTTCTGATGATATCCTTTTGCCACTAATCTAGCCTTAAAGGTAACAACATTACCTTCCATGTCGGTTTTCTTCTTGAAAACCCACTTGCACCCTATGGGCTTAATCCTTCAGGTGGGTTAACCAAGTCCCATACTTGATTTTCGTACATGGAATCCATTTCCGACTTCATGGCTTCAAGCCATTTGTCCCTTTCTGAACATTACAGAACATCTTCATAACTGATAGGTTCGTCATCGCTTATGAGTAACACGTCGTTCGATTCACTTATGAGAAATCCGTATCTCTCTGGAATATTGCGTGTCCTATCAGACCTACGAAGAGGTGGTGTTGTTTTAGGTTCAACTGATAGCTCATCATTATGAGTTATTAGTTGTGGGTCTTGACTAGGTGTCTCTGTAAAGTCTATTGGAGTTTCTTGAACTTCATCAAGTTCAATGCCACTCCTACTATTTTCTTGTAAAAGAAATTTTTTCCAGAAATACAGCATACCTTGAAACAAACACCTTTTGCTCCAAGGGATGATAGAATTGGTAACCCTTCGTTTCCTTAAGGTATCCAATAAATAGACATTTATCAGACTTAGCATCCAATTTGTCTGATACAGTCCGCTTCACATAAGCAGGACAAGCCCATATCTTAAGGTGAGTTAAGTGAGGTTTCTTACTATTCCATATCTCATATGGAGTAGTAGAGACTACCTTGGTCGGGACTCTGTTTAGCAAGTAAATAGCTGTCTTAAGTGCATAGCCCCAAAAGGATTTTGGAAAAGTTGCATGGTTCATCATGGATCTAACCATGTCCATCAAGGTTCGGTTACGCCTTTCAGATACACCATTATGCTGTGGTGTATACGACGGAGTCCATTGAGACAATATCCCATTGTCCCTAAGATAATCTTGAAACTCTTGACTCAAGTATTCACCACCCCGATCGGATCGAAGTATCTTAATACTTTTGCCAAGCTGTTTCTCTACTTCATTTTTGAATTCTTTGAATTTCTCAAAAGCTTCAGATTTGTATTTCATCAAGAACACATACCCAAATCGTGAGTGATCATCGATAAAGGTGATGAAGTAGCTATAGCCTCCTTGTGCAAGAGTTGACATTGGTCCACATACATCAGTATGTACTAGACCAAGCAATTCTCCCACTGGATTACCTTTTCCGGAAAAGGGTAATTTGACCATCTTGCCTTTTAAGCATGATTCGCATGTATCAAATAAACCGGGTTCAAATGATTCCAAAATTCCACATCGGTGTAATTTGGTCATGCGTTTCTTACTTACATGGCCAAGACGACAATACCACGTGTAGGAGTCTATTCGATAATCTATTCTAGCACGTTTGTTGCTAACTTTGATATTGAAAACATCACCGGATAAATCTAACGTGTAGATACCATTGCACAAAGTTCCATTCACATAAAGAACGCCATTTAAAGTTATGTAACAACAATTGTTACAAAAAGTTAAATGATAACCCTTTTCATTCAAACATGAAATAGATACAATGTTCTTTATTAACGAAGGAACAAAATAACAATTATCCAATTCTAAGACACGTCCAGTAGGGAGCTTTAGCAAATATGTTCCGATGGCAACAGCAGCAATCTTTGCTCCATTTCCAACTCGCAAATTTGCTTCTCTCTTGACGAGTCTTCTTCTATTCCTTAGCCCCTGTATGTCATTACATATATGTGAGCTACACCCAGTATCAAGTACCCAGGTGTTTGAGGAATTAGAGTGACATTCAATAATGAAGATTCCTGAAGAGGATGGGGCATCGGATGCCTTCTTCTTCAAGGACTCAAGATAAACCTTGCAGTTTCTTCGCCAGTGACCCTCCTTGCCACAATGATGGCAAGTGCCTTTTGGTGTCTTTTCAGTCTTTTTGGCCTTTTTCTTCTTTCCTTTATTCTGTTCTTTGGCCTTCCTCTTAGAACCTTTCTTCGAGGAACCAACTAACAGTACCGTCTTCTGATCCTGCTTCACAGAAGGCTCTACAGTCTTCAGCAGGTTGAGCAACTCAGGAAACTGGTCTGGAGTTGCGTTTTCAAGAGGATGGTTGGGAAGTTGATCTTCAAGGACATAAGCAAGCTTCTCTGCCTTGAGGACTATCCTCAGGTTTCGAAGCCAGTCCATGAAGTTTGGCCCAGTCAGTTTATTGGTGTCCAAAATGGAACGCAAATTCAGAGAAGACATGATCGAGTGATTATCCTAGAAATACAAATTGAGCTTATATGAGAAGAATGATAAAGAATGCATCAACATACATTAATAAAATCCTATTTATTTTTCGAATTGAATAACCCTTTTTATCAATTCGGGAGATCGTAGGAACATCTCCAAATAGGTTGATATCCAACCATAGATAAGAACAACCATGGCTGTGGCCATCAAGTTATTCTTAGCTATGAAGGTAGGTAATTATACCGATTACATATCGCATATATGTAACTATCACTTTATGCTATCAACTAATTGAATGTTTGCATAAATCATTGGGTTGTTAACTCATTAACAAGTATGCAACAATACACATAGCACCCAACTGCACCTCTCTTTACATCGACCTTGGCTGTGGCACAACAAATCAATGCTCCAAGCTTAAGGCTGACCCATTAATCAAGAAATAGTTTTAATATGGTTGGAGCTCATTCAACCGTTTAGTCAGGCTTGGATGTGTCCAACAACCAAAACTAAGGATTGACCTCTGACTCCAACTATATTATTCATAAACTAATTCCATGGTTTGAACATGTTGAGGTTCAAGCCGGGCATGGATGTGTCCATCAACCCAAACGAGAAACAAAACTCCGGTTCTAACCATATTAATTGAAGGTGTTAGCCTTAATATTTTGTAAGGGGTTTTGGGTCTCATCCTGTCTTTTCTAAGCACATTCATGACATATAATTATGTCATGACTAACGATTTCCTTAATAAAGTATGTATGTGACTTAATTTATCAAGTCTCATTAATTAGGAACCGGATTTCCTAATTCTAATTTCATACTTTATTCAAGGAATTGTTTTGGGAAACAATTTCCTAAATTGTCATAATCAATTTCGGAAATAATATGTTTAAGACTTTGATTTCTCTAAATCAAATCTTATTAAATTAAGAGACAATTCCCTTAATTCAACCACATATTATTTTCATGAAAATCTCATTTAAGAAAACTCTATAGGAAACCATTTTCCTAATGTATTTTGGAGACAACAATATGTAAGAGCATCACCTCTTAAATCATATTTTATTCATGGATTTAATTAATTACAACAAATTGTTTTCTAAGGGTGGCTCCCCGAGGCTCAGATACCCAAAGAAAAGAAATTTGTCATAAATTCAATTTGGTCCGCTTCTGAAGCGCAATCAAATTAAACATGACAATTTCATTCAAAATTGGGAAATTAAATTACAACAACTAACTTTAAATTCGACGGCTCCCCGAGGCGTAACCAAATTAAACATGACAATTTTATTCAAAATGGGAAATTAAATTACAACAACTAACTTTAAATTGGTAGGCTCCCCGAGGCTCAATCCAAAATAAAGAATTTTATTAATAATTTAAAACCAATTTGAATTTAATTGTCAATTAATGATCCATAAATTTGTCTAGACTTTCTTGAAAGAAAGTGCCCAAAATTGCGAGATTTCATAATAGGTTTTCAGAATAATTGTAAGCTTCTGGTACAAAGAAAACTTACATATTTCCAAAATTAGAAATTTTCCAAAATAGGAAATTTCCAAAATTGGAAGGTTTCCAAAGATGGGAAGTTTTCTCAATTATCATAAAATTTCAAAAACTAGGATATTTCAAAAGTTTGCGAAATTTCAAGAGGATTTCCAAACTTTGAAATTCCTAAATCTAAAATTTATCATAATTGGAAAGTTTCCATAATTGGAAAATTTTCCAAAATTGAGATCATGACAAAGTTTTCCGCAAAACAATTATATGATTATGTCGAATACTAACCTCGCTCTGATACCACTGTTGGGACCGGGTGCATGTTGACATGGATACGGGTTCGTAATTTTAAAGTTTAATTACGTGCAGCGGAAGAATTAGCATAAATAATTTCTCAAAATATTTTAACCGCATATCTGGCATGCAACCTTATGATGTGTGGACATGATCATAAATTAAAACTTTGCGGAAAAGTAACCTAATTTACTTTGTACCTCGCGTAACTCGAAGAAAGGGACGAGATCCAACCGTAGCGTCCCTTGGAAGCTTCGCCTCTATTCGCGTCCACGCCGAGTTCTCTTCGGGATGACTTCACAAAACCACGAGTTTTGTGCCGACAAGAACTACTAGATTCTCCAAAGGCACAACTAGAATATCAAGAGAGAGAGATGGAAGACTAACCACCAAGTAACGGAATCAAGATCCGGGAGAGGAAGGAGTTGCGATCCGCTTCTTCTTCTTCTTTGTCACCTTCTTGGTGGAGGAGGCTCTCGGGAACCCTAGGCGGTGCGCCGGCCCTAGAGAGAGAAAGGGGCGCCGGCCCGAACTATTCTGCCGAGTTCCTAACTCGAGCTCCCGATCAGATCTCTCGATCGGATCTCCCGAGTTCCCAACTCGGGCTCCCAATCAGACTTCCCGAAGCATCATGTCCTTAGTGTGTGACCCAATAGATTCTCGTGTCGTTGGCAATGCGCCTAAACACCTTAGACACATAAGCAATGAGCGGCATCTAGCAATGCATCATTGCTACCCAAGTAACAAGAAAAGTCGAGATTTGATTAAACCTCCGTGATTGATAATGTATAACCTTGTCCTTCTATCCTTGAAATCTAGATTGACCAATGAGGCATAGGTCGTGTCATCCTCGATCAATCTATGTGTTTCTTGATCCCCGAGTAGACTCACTCATACAAATGAGCTCAATATCTCATATTGACTCATTTGAGCATGGTCATGCGTTTCAGTAGTCCTACTCGATCAAGGGGTCCACATATATCACTCCCGTCATATGGGAGGGATAGATCCCATCTACATCACTCACATCCCTCCGCATAATTCATTACATACCCAGTGATCGCCTTTATAGTCCACCCTGTTACGGGTGACGTTTGATGATACCAAAGTACATAACTCCTTATGTAGGGAACCGTAGTGACTTCAGGTCTAAGGACTATTCATACCAATAGTCACATGAGAAAGTTTTTCACACTCATATGACAATCTATGAAACTTTCTCATGGCGTGTCAATTCAGTACACATTCTCTAATGTATACCCATGTGTCAACTTAATATCACATATCCATGACTTGTGAGCTCAAGTTATCAATTGACCTACATGCTAGTCTCCATGCATTAATATTGTCCTGAATATTAATGCTTGACTAGGAATAATTTAGTGTAGTGTTCTCTACATTATCTCACTATCGATTCAACCAATCGATATAATGTAGATAAGAACCTACTATACAAGGATATTATTATACTTAGTTATTTGGCACAAATACAGAGTAAGTATAATAACCAAACATGCCTTTTAATGATAGAATATGATACAAAATGTCCCTAGTCAATCATCATATAATTGACCCTAGGGCTCCTACTAACAGGTGTTGAAACAAAAATTAGGCTTACAAAACCTTTTCAAAAATTATCTAAGTGTTGAAAAGCTCTTGAGTGCTTTTTTGCTAATCTTTGAAAAACCTTTAGTCAAAAAAAACTTAAAGCTTTTACCTAAATTTTGAAAAACACTTAGCACTTAGAATGTTTTACAAAAACCTGACATTGGAAATTTCAGGGGGAGAACCTTTTCAGGGGGAGATAATTGAAAATTATTTTAAATTATCTTATTATTGTTAGATTGGTATAATATGTTGTTTTAACTTAACTTTTTGAGCCGTGTTGCCATAAATCAAAAAGGGGGAGATTGTTGGTGTTGAAAGCACCAAAGTCGAACCTATGTTTTGATAATGGCAAAGGGTTCAGAAGATAAGATTTGGTTGTGATCTAATAAGCTTATTAAGTGTGCAGGAAAGTCCTAAGTACACTAGGCAATAAGTCCTGGCCACGGGCTGGGCAACTAAGTCCTGACGTAAGGTTGGGCATGAAGACCTGGTGAGTAAAGCTGGGCACGAAGACCTGATCATGGATTGGGCATGAAGACCTGGTCGAGGACTGGGCACCGAAGACCTGGTGAGTGAAGCTGGGCACTAAGACCTGGTTAAGGACTGGGCACCGAAGACTTGGTGAGTGAAGCTGGGCAAAAGTCCAACTGGAGGAGCCGGTTGGCAAAAAGGTAAATTCTCTTGAGAGGAGTAGGTGAGGGTGCGTTCCCCGTAGGAGGGAACATTAGGCGTCGGTTCTACCTAGGGTTCCATTTGTGAGACACAAAGTCAGAACTAAGACATCTCAGGCTTTAAATAATGTTCTAATATTATCAATTGTATGCTTTGTATGTCTTTGGAACTAACTCTGGTTGCAGGAACGAATGGAAGAGGATTTCTACACTCAGGCGCCTCAACAGAATGAGGCTCCCTAGCTGGGCTAGGCGCCTGTATTGAGACAGGTGCCCCAGTTAAGGGTTAAACAAAGCATTCGAAGCAAACTGTCACGCAAGCCTCTGGACCAAGTCAAGCTAGGCGCCTGTGTTAACACAGGTGCCCTAGTCAGCTCAGGCACCCCAGTTGAAGGGATAAGTGCTGGCCGAGTCTGCGGATTGGAGTTCACGCAGGATAGGCTACGTGTCAGGAGCCCCCTTCAACACAGGCGCCCCACTGACGACTATAAAAGGGGTTCACCCCCAAGGCTTTCACATCAATTGCTTTCAACTTCTACGCTAAAGCGCTCCGCTCTGACAAGTTCCGTACTCGTGATTCAAGCGCTGACGACGACCCGTTGCTCTGGAAACTTCCAACCTCTCCGGTCATCGGTAAAAGGTAATTTTGTTAAGTGCTGTAATTGCTTTTCAATTGTATATTTGTACTCTCGACTTGTAATCTTTTACGAAAATATAGAATTGCCCATCGTAAACGGTCAAGGACCGTGGGCCTTGGAGTAGGAGCCGACCACGACTCCGAACCAAGTAAAAATAAATCGTGTTAGCGATTGGTTTTCATTTTCCGCTGTGCAATTACTCTTCACTTTCCGAAAAAGTTTACGATCGATATTCATCCCCTATCGATTCAATACGATCCCACATAAATGCTAGACCACATTGGAGTACCTCTAATGACTCTTGGTCTACAACCCTAACTTTTTTAACCTTGGACCCCTTGTCCTTAGTTAAGACCTTCTTCTTGCTTTTAAATGGCATTCCCTTGCCATTCTTGGACTTCCCCTCATTGTCATAGTTATATGCTACCCTAGCATATTTCTTTTCATTGGCATTGGAGAACTTTGACCGGTATCCTAGACCCGATCTATCATTGTTGGGTTTTTGACTTCCCAACCTCATACCTAAGCCCTTAGATTCAATAGTGAATCTTTCTAGGGTCTTTTCTAATTTATCAAGATTTACCCTCAAAGCTTGATTTTTCCTTTCTAGGTTCACAACCCTAGAACCAACATGTCCTCCTTGGACATTCCTAGACTTACCCATCCTAGGCATGTGTCTCCCCTTCTTGGGGTTAATGCCTTGGTCCTTAGGTCTAATGGTCTTGGATTTATCATGATGCATGATTTTCCTAAGGTTTTGATCTACAATATTAACCCTACTCCTATCATGATATTTAAATCTAAAGTTATGCATGGGTAAATAATTAACATTTTTTCTAATATACATGGAGGAGTTTAAATTTGAATTACATTTAAACTTAAAGTTAGGGATTACCTCCCTTACCTTTGTAGCTCTCCCTTGATGTGAGCATTTCCTCTTCTCCTTTTTCTCCCATTTCCTCAAATGTGTTAATTTCTTGATTTCTCTTTCTTTGGGCACTTGGTGTGGTAGTGTCCATTCTCACCACACGTGAAGCAAATTATATGCCTCTTATCTTTCTTTGCTCCATCCCTATAACTCATGTTAGTTTCCAAACTATTTGAATTGAGTTTAGGGTTTACCTCCTTTGTCTTACCCAACGGATACCTGTCCTTGTAGTGTCCCTTTTGATTGCACCCAAAGCAAATTATGTGCTCCTTTGACTCTGCTTTGGTGGAGGTGAAAGCTTCTTCTTACTCCGGTATCAAGGATGGTCTCTCCTCCCCATGAATCCTTGAAGTGGAGACCTCTTCTTCCTCCCTTGATGAAGTGGATGATCTTTCACTTTCTTGTGCCACTTCACTTGAGGAGATGGATGCCTCTTTTTCCCTTTTCTCCTCTTCTTCGGATGTTGAACTTCTTTCTTCATCCGATTGGTCCTTCTCCTCTTCTGGACCATTGAGCTCATTTCTTTGAGCTCTTCCACTTCCTAAGCTTGTGTAGGATTTTCATGGAATGCTACCATCTTGTCCCAGAACTCATGTGCATTTTCGTATTTACCTACACCACTAATTACATCATTAGGCAAAATATTGAGTAATATCGAAATTACCTTCTCGTTTACCTTTGATTGAGATTGTTGCTTTTTATTCCAATATCTTGGTCGAAGCTTTTTCCCATGCTTATCTCATGGAACTTCGAATGGCTCTTCAAGTATGATCATGTAATCCCAATCCATGCAAAACTAATTCTTTGTCTGCATCCTCCAATACTCAAAATCCTCGTGATCATAGGGATGTGGAACATTTATATCATCACCCAATTTTTCTTCAATCGTCATCTCCTCTAGCTTTCATGCTTTCTTGGTGGTTAGTCCATAGATGAGAGAACCTCGCTCTGATACCACTTGTTAGAATCTTACCGTTAAGCTAGAGGGGGGTGAATAGCACTTTTCGATTTCGTCTTCCTACACGTTGTTAGTGCGGAAGCGGAATAACAAATAACATAAACTAACAACTAAGATGACACAACTATTTACGTGGTTCGGAGATAAAGCACCTACTCCACGGCTGTCTGTAAGGTGGACGATCCCGATCCGTCGATGGATTACTCCCCTGTTAGTAATATGAGAGAAGTGTCCTAAGGCAATCGCCTTATGATTGTAATCATTTATTTTAATAAATGAATATTCACTATTTGAGTATACATGTTTGTGTATTTGATTGAGATCTTAAACTCATTTACTGAATGTCCGCAATACAATTCACAGCATGAGAGAATTTGTGATAAATTCACAACTAGTGATTATCTCTACATGTGCAATTGTGAAGTATTGAAATTGTCCCTAGTCGATGAATTGATAAATACGGACACTATCAATTCTGTTGAGACTAGCATGGGTTATTCTCTAATCAGCTGATTCTCACTGGCTGGTGACATTAGGATGTCCGAAGATAAACATGAATGCTAGTTAAGGGAACTAGTTCATTGGAGTGACTGGCTGTAAAACTTCATATGGTAATCTACATATAGATATGTCAATGAAGTTCTTACTGCATCTTAAGTGCGATGTTCCTTTGACTTGCGGTGTTCAAGTCATCTTGGTCATGAAGACTTATACTTTGACATCTTAAGCAAGCATCTCCTAGTAGGTGTGGACCCAGGATAATTGGGTATAAGCCGAAGTGCCCGAAGATGTTTGAACAACCTACAAAAGATTCACCACTCCTTGCGAGGAGATGTATACCCAAGGCCTATCGTCGGATTATTACTCGAAGCCTCTGGCCAGAGCATCACATGATCAGAGTATGAATATCTCAGATACATGAGAGTAATTAGAATCCGTTAGATGAGAAAGACATTGCTTGGGCTAGGTATGACGTAGTCAGCCTAGTGGGGACTGACACACATAGACCATGTCCTGAACCAAGTGGGTATAAGATGGTGAAGGGAATGAGGCATGATTCATTAAAGCTGCTGAAGGGTTTCAGAATTATTTCTGAGGTCAACCGTTGATCATTCGATTAATTGGGGATCATGATGTACTACTAGGTGCTACTCATGATCGTTCTATAATTGATGAATTATAGATGGCCAACATAAATTGAAAACCTATTTAGTCACACGCACTACGAGTAATCCGAGGGATTTAAAACGAGTTGAAAATTGGATTTTCCGATCAAGAGAGATAAGTCGAATCTGAATTTTCAGAGACGCATCGGAAGCATAAAATGGCTAAGTCTTTTGAAGACTTATTGAACGAATTAAATGAGTTTAATTCGTATGATTTTTGCTTGGGTTTTGGCCGGCCAAAGAGGGTTCCCACCCTCTTTGTTTGGCCGGCCACATTAAAAGGGGAGAACCAAATTGTTTGGTTCAAATTATAAAATAAACCGAGCGCGGTTTGTTTTATAAAATTATGGATAAAGAAATTTATATAAAAAAATTTATATAAAGAAATTTATATAAACGGATTTATTTTTCATGGAAATTAAAATAAACCATGGATTGGTTTATTTTATTTTATAAAATCAATAATAGATTGATTTACCATGATAAAGAAATTTATCTAAAGAAATTTATATAAATAAATTTATATAAAGAAATTTATATAAATAAATTTATATATAAAGAAATTTATATAAAAAGATTTATTTTTCATGGAAATTAAAATAAACCTTGGATTGGTTTATTTTATTTTATAAAATCAATAACGGATTGATTTACCATGATAAAGAAAATTTATATAAAGAAATTTCTTTCCATAATAAAAGGGGAGTCATGGTTGTTTTTATTATAAATTAAGTTATAATAAAAACTTGGCATAACGGAATAATTCATAGAAAAATTTATAAGATAAATTTCTTATGAAAAATTTATTTCGTTAAGAGGAGACTTGGCGATTAAGAGGCTACTATATAAAGGTACCAAGGCAAGGCTTGGAAATCAATCCAAGAGATCAAGGATTCTTTCCTAGCCTCTCTCCCTCTCCTTCTCTCCCTCTCCCTCTTCTAGTGCCGCCGGCCCTAGAGCCCTCCCCCTTTGCCATGAGCTTCCACCACCAAGAAGAAGCTGAAGAAGAAGAAGAAGCGGGCGCGACTCCTTCCTTCCTCCCGGAATCTTGATTCCGTTTTTCGATTGGTGGTTGGTTTTTCATCTCTCTCTTGGTATTCTTGTCGTACCTTTGGAGAATCTAGTAGTTCTTGTCGGCACGAAACTCGTGGCTTTGTGAAGTCATCCCGAAGAAAACTCGGCGTGGACGCGAATAGAGGCGGAGCTTCCAAGGGACGCTATGGTTGGATCTCGTCCCTTTCTACGAGTTACGCGAGGTATTAAGTAAATTAGTTTACTTTCTGCAAAATTTTAATATATGATCATGTCTACACAATATAAGGTTGCATGCTTAGATGTGTGGTTAAATAATTTGGGAAATTATTTATGCTAAATCTTCCGCTGCACGTAATAAATTTTAAAATTACGAACCCGCATCCATGTCAACATGCACCCGGTCCCAACATCCCCGGAAGACCTCCGGCTAGCTCATGTAGGTCCTTGTGGGTGGAGAAACCTCGCCACAACCCGGACAACACTTCTGAGCACAAAGACTACTAATGAGCTCTAACCAAGCTCATTTCATTAAGAACTCTCAGCAAAAACCGAGCCCCTTTAAATAGTGCTCAAGGCTGTGAAGACCACTATCAGCTGACTGGTCCATTACCAGTCGATTAGTCCCACCTAAATTTGATCGTTGCAAGCCCAACGTTCGAATTGCCAACCACCACCAGTCGACTACCCCATTATTAGTCGACTGATCTTTCTGTAGCATTTACCAGTCGACAGCCCCAGGGCCAGTCGACTAGTCCACTCCCAAACCTATGATTTCCCCTTCCCGAGTATATTTCCCTCAGCCCTTGAACCCTAGGATTTCCCGAGTACAATTCACTCAGCACTCGAACCCTCACGACTCAGCTGATTCTTCATCCAGTAGCCTTGATCTGTTGCCTTCACACCCTCTTCGTCTTCGGCTCCCGCCCCTCAGATGCGCACACAAGCCCTCGTCTTGCCTCCATGCTATCCTTCATGCATGCCTCGAAGTCCGCGTCCCTCAGCTCATTGTTCATGCACTAGCAACCTCGATCTAGTGCCTTCAAGCCCTCTTCGACTTTGGCCCTTGTCCCTCAGATGCACACAAGCCCTTGGCTTACCTTCATGCCATCCTTCACGTACGCCTCGAAGTTCGCTTCCATCGGCTCATCGTCCCTACTATATCTATGGTCCCTCGGATGCGGACACAAGCCCACGACTTGCCTCCATGCCATCATTCACCGTACCCGAGGCCGTCCAGCTAAGTCCATGTGTATCCTGCAAACCTACACATTCAAATACACATATCAAAATACATGGGTGAACCTAACTTAAACCCTTTGCCCAAACATCAAAACACATGGTCACTCCGGACCATAGATTGCCCCAACAATACAGACTTTTAACACTTGGCGTATTTGATTTTAGGTTCATGATAATTAAGCTCACCTTGAACATGAGATGTTAATCAATTTGTCAAGGGGTCCAAAAGCACTTGTACGCACTTAGCCAACATACTTCATAAATGGATATAATTTTCATACTCAAGAATATGGAATGGAGAAAAGTGTAATGAATAGTGGGGTTTGTGTTCAGTCATCCAATGACGGAGGTGCAAATACTGATTTTTATAGTTTGTTGGAAGAAATTTTAGAGATAGAATACCCTGGCCCAGAAATGCGAATTATCTTATTTATGTGTTGTTGGTTTGACCCTGTCAGAGGTATAAAGTTGCATCCACACTATAATTTGGTTGAAATAAATCATAAGAGATTATATAAAAGATATGAACTATTTGTGTTTGAACAACAAGCGATTCAAGTTTTTATTCATCATATCCTAGTTTGAAACGTGATAAGATTGATTGGTGGGCTGTTTGTAAAACCAAAGCAAGGAAAAACATTGAGGAACGAAGGGAAAAACATTGAGGACTGCCAGGATACAAAGCCCTAGCGAAGGACTGCTAGGCACCTGGCGACGGAATGCCAGGGTACAAAGACCTAGCGAAGGACTGCTAGGCACCTGGCGAAGGAATGTCAGGATACAAAGCCCTAGCGAAGGAATGCTAGGCACCGGGCGAAGGACAGCCTGGGATCCAAGACCTAGCGAAGGACTACTAGGCACCTGGCGAAGGACTGCCAGGATCCGAAGACCTGGCGAAGGACTGCTAGGCACCGGGCGAAGGATAGCCTGGTATTCAAGACCTGGCAAAGGACCGCTAGGCAAAAGTCCAACTGGAGGAGCCGGTTGGCAACAGGTAAATTCTCCTGAGAGGAGTAGGTGAGGACGCGTTCCCCGTCGAGGGAACAGTAGGCGTCAGTTCGACCTAGGGCTCCATTTTGGAGACCTAAAGTCAGAACCAAGACAGCTAAGGCTGTACAAAACTAATAATTGATTGCTCTATGTTGTTTTGGACTAACCCTGAATGTAGGACCGAAGGAATGAGTGTCTGCATCTCAGAATGCCTCAAAGGAGAGAGGCAGCTGCTGAGCAGGGCGCCCCCAGTGTCCCGGGCGCCCCCAAGGTCAAGGCAAAACAAGATGAGCAAAAGTTCGCTTCAGAAGCTTGCTGGGCGGGGCGCCCCCGTGCTCTCGGGAGCCCCCAGTGCCCAGGGCGCCCCGGGTTCAAGCCAATGAAGAGGATAAACTTCATCCAGCCGAAAAGCCCGCTGAAAGGGTCAACCAGTGCGCCCCCAGCGTCCCGGGCGCCCCCACAGTCAACCCTCAGCCCTATTCGAGTGGGATAAGGTCTGACCGAGAGTTGCTCGGATCGGGTGACACGTGGGGGGGGGGGGGGGGGGCGCCCCCAACGTTCAGGGCACCCCGGGAGGCTATAAAAAGCCCCTCGACCCCAAGGCTTCGAACAATCAATTCTTCCAACGCATTCACGCTCTTCTACTCCCGTGCTCTGCTCCGGAAACCTCCCGACTCAAGATACAAGCGCCGACGACGTCCCTCTGCTCCGAAAATACAATCTACGTCGGATGTCGGTAACGAAGAGCTGCTTTTAAGTTTACTGTACTATTCTTGTAATACATTTTGTAAACTATTTTTGCGCATATAGAATTGCCCGCAGTAAACGGTCAACGACCGTGGGCCTTGGAGTAGGAGCCGACCGCGACTCCAAACCAAGTAAAATCTTGGTGTTCGCGTGTGTTTTACTTTATTTATTTCTGCTGCTAATTCTCTTTTACAAATCTGAACGTTTTACGATATTCACCCCCCTCTATCGTTCTTCTCGATCCAACAGGTTCCTTCCGAGATGAACCAAACATGTCTTTGGCATCTAACGCTTGGTCATATTAACCTTAGTAGGATTCAAAGATCGATAGCCAAAGGTCCCTCGGGTTCATTGGTGGTGGGAGACTTCCCAACCTTTGAATCTTGCTTGGAAGGTAAGACGACCAAGAGGCCATTCAAGGCCGAGGGGTATAGAGCCAAAGATATGCTAGAATTGGTCCATTCTGATTTGGGTGGTCCTGTGCCTATCCAGGATAGAGGTAGCTTTGAGTACTTCATGAGCCGAATATTTAAAGGTATGGATACGTTTACTTGATGGCCACAAGTCTGAATACTTTGATCAGTTCAACGAATTCTAGGCTGATGTGGAGAAACATCAAAGTAAGTGTATCAAGTTACTACGATTGGATCGTGGTAGCGAGTACCTCTTGGGAGAGTTTAGGACTTATCAGAGGTTGGGATTCAATCCCAATTGGCTGCACCTGGCACACCTCAACAGAACGGTGCAACAGAGCGAAAGAAAAGGACTCTTATGGAGATGGTTAGGACAATGATGAGCTAGTCCGAGTTGCCAAATTCATTCTGGGGATATGCTATGGAAACGATAGCGTACATACTTGATACAATCTAGGTCAGTACTCTTTAATTGTAACGACCCGAAAAATTCTCTTAATATTTTCTTTAAAATATTGAGCATGTCTAGATAATTTTCCGAGGGACCTAGAAATATTAATACGAATTTTAGCCTAGAAATTCATGTTTTCTCATTTAAATGGGGAAAATAATCACTAATGGGCCTTATATGGGCTCCAAAAATGGGTTTTAATTAGGTAGAATTTACTATAAATATAGAAGGATTGTAATTAGGAATTTTAGCATGATTATGGGTGAATTTTTGGGAATTTTCGAAAATAAGGAAAAATGAAATAAAAATAAAATAAAAATAAAGTGCATGCACCAAGGATTGAACCTTAGACCTAGTCTACAACCATGCATGCACTAACCAATTCACCTAGCAAGGGAGTTCTATGAGGGAATGAAGTGGATTTTAGTTAAGGCTTGGGAAAAGGAAGAGTCACATGAGAGGAGGCACCATGACTCTTCATTTGCCCTCTTTATTGAGCATAAATGGGAGATAACTCAATACTTGGGGGTTACTTCTCTTCTTTTCATCCACCAAGCCCTCCTCTTCTCCCCCTTCCTCATCCTAGCCAAAACCCACAAGCCCCAATCCCCTTAGAAAAGTTTCACAAGAAGGCTCTATCTTCAAGAACCAAGGTTCTTGTTCAAGGTTACAAGGGCTAGAGGTGGCTAGAAAGCAACAAGGTCTTCATCCTTCTCCCAAATCTAAGGTCTATAATCAAGATCAACCAAGGTAAGACTCCCTCACCTGTGGTATAATAGCCCTTCTTGAAGTTACCATGATATGAAAGTCTTGTTTGAGATTTTATGTTGGAAAAAAAAGAAAAGAGCCATGAACCCTAACCCTATGACTTTCGGCCACTAGGGTTTTTGGGTCCATGATGATGTTAAAAATCTTGATCATGCTTTCTAATGTGTTCTCATGATGTTTATAGAATAAATATAATTTTTGGAAATTTTTGGAGTACCCTAAGACCCTTTAGGGTTTGGGACCATCATAAGGATTCCATGGCTAGGATTGGATTTAACCCTTCAATTTTATACCTTGTATACCCTTATGATACAAGGGGAGGTTGAAGGGATTTATGTGAATTTTCACAAGGTCTTGTGACCCTAAGGGTTTCGGCCAAGAAGGGTTCTAGGGCAAGAAGTTAGGGCTTACCCCAAGTAAGGGGTCCAAGGGCTCCTATGGTATGGTATGGAAGGTGTTAGATGATTAATTGGAAATTTTATGAATTTATTCATGCACCCATGGTCCAAGCATGTTTCGGCCAAGCAAGAAAAATAGGGCTAGAAATTAGGGTGAACCCTAATTATGAGCCCTAATGGCTTCTTATGGCCTTATGGGTAATGTATGGTTGTTCCTTTTCTTTATGCTACCTTACATGTCATTTGAATGATGGAACTCCCCCTTATAAGTTTTGGCCAAGCAAGATAAATAGGGTATGGGAGGAGTTAGGGTTCGAAGAATGATGGTTTATGGCTTATCATGAAGTATATATATAGATAGGTTCAAGCATGTGGTAGAAATGATGTTACTTATAACCCTAACCTTAAGTACCATATTTCATGTTTGTATGTTTATGATTAGATGTCATGTTTAATAGGGTTATTCATGAATGTCTTATGTTCTATGCCATGCACTTGGGTAGTAGGTAGCATGTTTATGGAAGTTCTACCTATGCATGCTTGTGATAGATATCATACTTATGAATTAAGATGCATGCCATGTTTTATGAATGAAGATGCATGTCATGTTTTATGAATGAAGATGTATGCTAGGTTTTATGAATGAAGATGCATGCCATGTTTATGAATGAAGATGCATGCCATGTTTTATGAATAAAGATGCATGCCATGTCTTATGAATGAGGAAGCATGTAAAGTATTTTACTTTATGAATGGGCTTGTACCGGACCGAAGTATGGGTCCAAGGGATGGGCACCTTAAGAACGCCCCGATTTTGGACTACCGACTATGCTGTCCACGGTTCTGGCACTACCGAAGCTGTGCAACAGGGATGAGCACCTTAAGAACGCCCCGGTTCTGGGACTACCGACTATGCTATCCTTACCCTAGTAGGTCGGGGCTCGCTACCTCGTATTTACTTAGGGATGCGCGCTTATGATGTATGTATGTGGTACAAGCCGGGGACCCCAATGATGTTATGATTATGTTTAAGTATTTAAAAGTATGATTTTAAAAGTTAAGCATCCTTATGTATATGCATTTGACTCATGCATTCATTCATGTTATGCATTATGCCATGATAGTAATGTCTTATGCTTATGTTTCATGTTAAGACATATGCATGATAGTAAATGATTTATGTTATGATTATGTTAAGAAGATACCATGTGCTATGTTAGAAAGCATGCCTATGTTTATGCCATATAGGTTGGTTCATACCTTATGTTTATGTTATGCCATATATCGTGCCATGTTAAGAATATTTACTTATGTTTATGTTTATGCAATATATCATGTCATGCTAAGAATGTTTACTTATGTTATGTTCATGCCATGTTAAGTGAAACCTTATTGTCCATGTACTATGTAAGAACTAGGTCATGCTAAATGATTTTAGATACTTATGTTCTATGTAGAGCACCAAGTTATGTTAATGTTTCTTGTGCTCATGCTCAAGTGATGAATGGTTTTAGTGAGTAGGGAAGAGTCTTACTAAGCCTGTGTGCTTATAGTCTTATTTCCTTATACCGCAGATCACGCAAGGGGACAATAAGGAAGCTGCAGGAGGGCAAGAATGCATGTGTGTGGTAGTGACTTGGCCAAGAAAACAATATGTTTACTCGTCTTATGCTAGAACATTACCTTTGTACTTATGTGTTTGAATGATGACTTATGTGACTCTATGACATGATGTTAAGTATGACATGATATGATGCTAAGTATGAAGTCAATATGCCAAGTTCCCATGACATTATGTTAGGAATGGTAGTAGGTGCATGTATGTGTAAGATTAAAGTTATTCTGCTACCTTATGATGTCTACCTGCCCTACTCATGTTAACATAACGCCGCTTTATGGAAAGAAAAAAAAACGGGCGTTACATGCTGTTAGTATTGTGAGAGAAGTGTCCTAAGGCAATAGCCTTATGAAAGTAATCATTTATTTTAATAAATGAATATTCATTATTTGAGTATACATATTTGTGTAATTGATTGAGATCTTAAACTCATTTACTGAATGTTCGCAATACAATTCACAGCATGAGAGAATTTGTGATAAATTCACAACTAGTGATTATCTCTACATGTGCAATTGTGAGGTATTGAAATTGTCCCTAGTCGATGAATTGATAAATACGGACACTATCAATTCTGTTGAGACTAGCATGGGTTATTCTCTAATCAGCTGATTCTCACTGGCTGGTGACATTGGGATGTCCGGAGATAAACATGAATGCTAGTTAAGGGAACTAGTTCATTGGAGTGACTGACTGTAAAACTTCATATGCTAGTCTACAAATAGACATGTCAATGAAGTTCTTACTGTAGCTTAAGTGTGATGTTCCTTTGACTTGCGGTGTTCAAGTCATCTTGGTCATGAAGACTTATACTTTGACATCTTAAGCAAGCATCTCCAAGGAGGTGTGGACCCAGGATGATTGGGTATAAGCCGAAGTGCTCAAAGATGTTTGAATAGCCTACAAAGGATTCACCACTCCTTGCGAGGAGATGTATACCCAAGGCCTATCGTCGGATTGTTACTCGAAGCCTCTGTCCAGAGCATGACATGTTCAGAGTATGAATCTCTTAAAGACATGAGAGTAATTAGAATCCGTTGGACGAGAAAGACATTACTTGGGCTAGGTGTGACGTAGTCAGCCTAGTGGGGACTGACACCAATAGACCATGCGCTCAACCAAGTGGGTATAAGATGGTGAAGGGAATGAGGCACGATTCATTAGAGCTGTTGAATTTCAGAATAATTTCTGAGGTCAACCGTTGATCTTTCGATTAATTGGGGATCATGATGTACTACTAGGTGCCACTCATGATCGTTCTATAATTGATGAATTATAGACAGCCAACATAAATCGAAAGCCTATTTAGTCACACGCACTACGAGTAATCCGAGGGATTTAAAACGAGTTGAAAATTGGATTTTTCGATCAAGAGAGATAAGTCGAATCTGAATTTTTCAGAGACGCATCGGAAGCATAAAATGGCTAAGTCTTTTGAAGACTTATTGAACGAATTAAATGAGTTTAATTCGTGAAGTCGGGGCTTGGGTTTGGCCGACCAAAGAGGGTCCCCACCCTCTTTGTTTGGCCGGCCAAATTAAAAGGGGGAGAACCGAATTATAAAATAAACCGCACGTGGTTTGTTTTATAAAATTATGGATAAAGAAATTTATATAAAGAAATTTATATAAAGAGATTTATTTTTCATGGAAATTAAAATAAACCTTGGATTGGTTTATTTTATTTTATAAAATCGATAACGGATTGATTTACCATGATAAAAAAATTTATATAAAGAAATTTATATAAATAAATTTATATAAAGAAATTTATATAAATAAATTTATATAAAGAAATTTATATAAAGAGATTTATTTTTCATGGAAATTAAGATAAACCTTGGATTGATTTATTTTATTTTATAAAATCGATAACGGATTGATTTACCATGATAAAGAAATTTATATAAAGAAATTTCTTTCCATAATAAAAGGGGAGACATGGTTGTTTTTATTATAAATTAGGTTATAATAAAAACTTGGCATAACGGAATAATTCATAGAAAAATTTTTAAGATAAATTTCTTATGAAAAATTTATTCCGTTAAGAGGAGACTTGGCGATTAAGAGACTACTATATAAAGGTACCAAGGCAATGCTTGGAAATTAATTCAAGTGATCAAGGGATTCTTGCCTAGCCTCTCTTCCTCTCCTTCTCTCCCTCTCCCTCCTCTAGTGGGCGCCGGCCCTAGAGGGTTCCCCTAGGGTTGCCGTGAGCCATCTCCACCAAGAAGGTGCCAAAGAAGAAGAAGAAGCGGGTCGTGACTCCTTCCTTCCTCCCAGATCTTGATTCTTTGTTTTTCATCTCTCTCTCCTGATATTCTTGTTGTGCCTTTGGAGAATCTAGTAGTTCTTGTCGGCACGAAACTCGTGGCTTTGCGAAGTCATCCTGAAGAGAACTCGGCGTGGACGTGAATAGAGGCGGAGCTTCCAAGGGACGCTACGGTTGGATCTCGTCCCTTTCTTCGAGTTACGCGAGGTAACAAGTAAATTAGTTTACGTTTCTGCAAAATTTTAAATATATGATCATGTCTACACAACATAAGGTTGCATGCTAGATGTGTGGTTAAAATAATTTAGGAAATTATTTATGCTAAATCTTCCGCTGCACGTAATAAATTTTAAAATTACGAACCTGCATCCATGTCAACATGCACCCGGTCCCAACAGTGGTATCAGAGCCGGTTAGTATTCGACATAATCATATAATTGTTTTGCGGAAAACTTTGTCATGATCTCAATTTTGGAAAATTTTCCAATTATGGAAACTTTCCAATTAAGATAAATTTTAGATTTAGGAATTTCAAAGTTTGGAAATCCTCATGAAATTTCGCAAACTTTTGAAATATCCTAGTTTCTGAAATTTTATGATAATTGTGAAAACTTCCCATCTTTGGAAACTTTCCAATTTTGGAAATTTCCTATTTTGGAAATTTTCTAATTTTAGAAATATGTAAGTTTTCTTTGTACCAGAAACTTACAAATATTCTGAAAACCTATTATGAAATCTCGCAATTTTGGGCACTTTCTTTCAAGATAGTCTAGACAAATTTATGGATCATTAATTGACAATTAAAATTCGAATTGGTTTTAAATTGTTAACAAAATTCTTTATTTTGGATTGAGCCTCGGGGAGCCGTCCAATTTAAAGTTAGTTGTTGTAATTTAATTTCTCATTTTGAATAAAATTGTCATGTTTAATTTGGTTACGCCTCGGGGAGCGGACCAAATTGGATTTACGACAAATTTCTTTTCTTTGGGTATCTGAGCCTCGGGGAGCCACCCTTAGAAAATAATTTGTTGTAATTAATTAATCCATAAATAAAATATATGATCAAATCTTGGAAATTTAGGATAATTTTCTTATTTGATTTAAGAGGTGATGCTCTTACATATTGTTGTCTCCTAAATTAATTAGGAAAATGGTTTCCTATAGAGTTTTCTTAAATAAGATTTTTATGAAAATAATATGTGGTTGAATTAAGGAAATCTGTCTCTTAATTTAATAAGATTTGATTTAGAGAAATCAAAGTCTTAAACATATTATTTCCGAAATTGATTATGACAATTTAGGAAATTATTTCCCAAAACAATTCCTTAAATAAAGTATGAAATTAGAATTAGGAAATCCGGTTCCTAATTCAATTAATGAGACTTGATAAATTAAGTCACATACATACTTTATTAAGGAAATCGTTAGTACATGACATAATTATATGTCATGAATGTGCTTAGAAAAGAAAGGATGAGACCCAAAACCCCTTACAAAATATTAAGGCCAACACCTTCCATTAATATGGTTAAAACCGGAGTTTTGTTTCTCGTTTGGGTTGATGGACACATCCATGCCCAACTTGAACCTCAACATGTTCAAACCATGGAATTAGTTTATGATTAATATAGTTGGAGTCAGAGGTCAATCCTTAGTTTTGGTTGTTGGACACATCCAAGCCTGACTAAACGGTTGGATGAGCTCCAACCATATTAAAACTATTTCTTGATTAATGGGTCAGCCTTAAGCTTGGAGCATCGATTTGTTGTGCCACAGCCAAGGTCGATGTAAAGAGAGGAGCAGTTGGGTGCAATGTATAATGTTGCATACTTGTTAATGAGTTAACAACCCAATGATTTATGCAAACATTCAATTAGTTGATAGCATAAAGTGATAGTTACATATATATGATATGTAATCGGTATAATTACCTACCTTCATAGCCAAGAATAACTTGATGGTTACAGCCATGGTTGTTCTTATCTATGGTTGGATATCGACCTATTTGGAGATGTTCCTACGATCTCCCAAATTGATAAAAAGGGTTATTCAATTCGAAAATAAATAGGATTTAATTAATGTATGTTGATGCATTCTTTATCATTCTTCTCACATAAGCTCAATTTGTATTTCTAGGATAATCACTCGATCATGTCTTCTCTAAATTTGCGTTCCATTTGGACACCAATAAGTTAACTAAGGACAAAAGGATTGAAAAAGCACTAAAAGGCACTTGTCATCATTGTGGCAAGGAGGGCCACTGGCGAAGAAACTGCAAGGTTTATCTTGAGTCCTTGAAGAAGAAGGCATCCGATGCCCCATCCTCTTCAGGCATCTTCGTTATTGAATGTCACTCTATTTCGTCAACCACCTGGGTACTTGATACTGGGTGTAGCTCACATATATGTAATGACATACAGGGGCTAAGGAATAGAAGAAGACTCGTCAAGAGAGAAGCGAATCTGCGAGTTAGAAATGAAGCAAAGATTGCTGCTGTTGCCATCGGAACATATTTGCTAAAGCTCCCTACTGGACGTGTCTTAGAATTGGATAATTGCTATTTTGTTCCTTCGTTAATAAAGAACATTGTATCTATTTCATGCTTGAATGAAAAGGGTTATCATTTAACTTTTAGTAACAATTGTTGTAACATAACTTTAAATGGTGTCCTTTATGGGACCGGAACTTTGTGCAATGGTATCTACACGTTAGATTTATCCGGTAACGTTTTCAATATCGAAGTTAGCAACAAACGTGCTCGAATAGATAATCGAATAGACTCCTATACGTGGCATTGTCATCTTGGCCATGTAAGTAAGAAACGCATGACCAAATTACACCGATGTGGAATTCTGGAATCATTTGAACCCGGTTCATTTGATACATACGAATCATGCTTAAAAGGCAAGATGGCCAAATTACCCTTTTCCGGAAAAGGTAATCCAGTGGGAGAATTGTTTGGTCTAATACATACTGATGTATGTGGACCAATGTCAACTCTTGCACAAGGAGGCTATAGCTACTTCATTACCTTTATCGATGATCACTCACGATTCGGGTATGTGTTCTTAATGAAACACAAATCTGAAGCTTTTGAGAAATTCAAAGAGTTCAGAAGTGAAGTAGAGAAATAGCTTGGCAAAAGTATTAAGATACTTCGATCCGATCGAGGTGGTGAATACTTAAGTCAAGAGTTTCAAGATTATCTTAGGGACAATGGGATATTGTCTCAATGGACTCCGCCATATACACCACAGCATAATGGTGTATCTGAGAGGCGTAACCGAACCTTGATGGACATGGTTAGATCTATGATGAACCATGCAACTCTTCCAAAATCCTTTTGGGGCTATGCACTTACGACAGCTGTTTACTTGCTAAACAGAGTCCCGACCAAGGTAGTCTCTACTACTCCATATGAGACGTGGAATAGTAAGAACCTCATTTAAACTCACCTTAAAATATGGGTTGTCCTGTTTTATGTGAAGCGGACTGTATCAGACAAATTGGGATGCTAAGTCTGATAAATGTCTATTCATTGGATACCCTAAGGAAACGAAGGGTTACCAATTCTATCATCCCTTAGAACAAAAGGTGTTTGTTTCAAGGCATGCTGTGTTTCTGGAAAAAGAATTTCTTTTACAAGAAAACAGTGGGAGTGGCATTGAACTTGATGAAGTTCAAGAAACTCCAATAGACATTACAGAGACACCTAGTCTAGACCCACAACCAACAACTCATAATGATGAGCTATCAGTTGAACCTAAAACAACACCACCTCTTCGTAGGTCTGATAGGACACGTAATATTCNCACTTTACAATGTGGCATGAACAAAGACCAACTCATCAAGGTTGGTCCTTTCACAAGTGCGAAGGACTTGTGGAACAAACTCATCGAGCTTCATGAAGGCACCCGGGACTCAAGAATTGCCAAGAGGGATTTGTTCCTCAATCAACTCCAAAATCTCTCATGAAGGAAAATGAGTCGGTAAGTGAACTCCATAGCCGGTTCAAGGAAGTCCTCAATGGACTTCATTCAATTGATGAAAAGTCGAGAACCGCGACCTGTGAGGTATGTCTTGAAAGCATTTCCAAGGAATGCTTTGTGGTCATCCATGGTGGATGCCTACAAAGTATCCAAGGACTTATCTATTGTTAAGTTAGATGACTTATTTTGTGAGATGGAATTGCATGAAATGGCTAACAAAGGCCCAAGGAGAAGGGGATTGCCTTAGTTTGCAGGGGACCGAGCCACTAAGAAGAAGAAGGAGAGAAGAAGGAGAAGGAGGTCTCATCATCTTCATCTTCTTCCGAATCCGAATCCAATTCCGAGGAAGATGGCAGCGGCTCCTCTTCATCCGAAATGGCAACTTTGTGAGGAGGATGATGCGAAGAGACCGACGTTTCAAAAGTAGAGGTAACACTAGTGAATCCAAACTTGATAAGAATAATGCATCTTGCTTTGAGTGTGGTAGGAAAGGGCATTTCAAGAATGAATGTCCGAAGCTTAAGAAGAAGGAGGAGAAATCCAAAAGAAAAGAAGAGAGATCCAAGAAGAAGAAGAAGGCCTTGAAGGCCACTTGGGATGAGTCATCTTCTAGCTCATCCGATGAAGAGAAGGAGGAGAAGAGCACAAGGCAAGTGGCACTCATGGCTCTTGGAGAGGAGAGCAGTGATGAATCTTCAAGCTCCTCAAACGCGGCTTCATCATCTTCGGATGATGAAGAGGTAACTTCTCCCGAGCTTGAAAAATGTTATAGAGCAATTGCATGTTTAACTAGTATGCTTAAGAAATCCAAAAGTAAGGTTAAAGCATTGCAATTAGAAATTGATCAATTGAAAGCTTCTAGGGATGATAACATTGATGACTTGCATGTTGAATTACTAGAAGATGAAATTAAATCTTGAAAACATGAGATCGTAAATTTGAAATCCTCTAAGGTTGGGGAAGTAAGTGATTTGCATGATAACTTGTAGTAGAGGAAAACCAATCATTGAAGAGTGAAGTTGAGAAGCTCAAGAATATTCTTGGGAAATTCTCAAATAGCTCTAAGACCCTAGATATGATCCTAAATGCCCAAAGAGCGGTTTACAATAGGGCCGGTATTGGTTATCGCCCTAAGGAACTTCATTTGTGTCTCTTATGTCTAGGACTGACATGAGACAATCTAGGACACCCAAAATCCAAAAGAAAGTTGTCAAGATGGGTGCCTAAGTCATGTTTAGTTGATGCTTTAGGTCCCAAGGTTTGGGTACCTAAACTTCTATTTTTCGAATTGTGTAGGTTATGATTGAGGGGAGCATCTATCAACTTGGTTCGTTGATAGTGGATGCTCCAAACACATGACCGGGGATAGATCATTGTTTACCACACTTCACAAGAAGAGTAGAGGTAATGTATCATTTGGTAACAATGGTAGTCTTAAGGTCATAGGAATAGGAGACATTCAAATATCCGAATGTCTTAGAATCTCAAATGTCCTTCTAGTCAAGGGGATGAAGTTTAATCTCCTAAGTGTCAGTCAATTGTGTGACACGGGTTACACAATTGACTTCCAACCAAGTCAATGTCTAGTTAGACAAAATGACACCTTGGACACGGTACTAGTAGGAGCAAGAGTAGACAATATTTATCAAGTTTCATTTAAAAGTGCTACTAATGCTTTTGCTAAGTGTTTCATGTCAAAAGAAGAAGAGTCCACCCTTTGGCACCGGAGGCTAGCACATGTGAACATGAAGAACATCCGGAAGTTGGCCACAAGGGACTAGTCGAGGTTTACCAAGCATCAAGTATGAAAAGATAAACTTTGTGATGCATGTCAAATGGGTAAGCAAACTAAATCTGCACATAAAGGTAAAGCACTGTAAGTACTTCCAATGCTTTAGATTTACTTCACATGGATCTATTTGATTGTAGTACTATCATATCATTGAATGGAAGTAGATATTGCTTTG
Organism: Boesenbergia rotunda; assembly: GCA_024364735.1. Lineage (NCBI taxonomy): Eukaryota > Viridiplantae > Streptophyta > Magnoliopsida > Zingiberales > Zingiberaceae > Boesenbergia > Boesenbergia rotunda. The sequence goes on along the minus strand of JAGFNQ010007739.1, from coordinate 17,804 downwards.
TGATTATTGATGATTTACTAGATACACATGGACATACTTTTTGAAACATAAGGACCAAACCTTAGATGTGTTCATTTCTTTTGTAGAAGGGTAGAAAATGAAAAATCATTAACCATTAAGACAATTAGAAGTGATCATGGAGGTGAATTTCAAAACCAAAGGTTTTTAGAATTTTGTCAAGATAAAGGTTATAAGCATGAGTTCTCTACTCCTAGAACACCACAACAAAATGGTGTTGTAGAGAGGAAGAACCGTGTACTTCAAGAGGCTGCACGAAGCATGCTTAATGAGTACTCACTCCGAGTTACTTATGGGCTGAAGCTGTAAATACAGCTTGCTATGTGCAAAATCGAGTCCTCATCCATAGGTTTTTAGGAAAGACTCCCCATGAACTTTGGTTTGGGAAACCACCTACGGTTAAACACCTTAGGGTGTTTGGTTGTAAGGTGTTCATCCTAAACACCAAGGATCACCTTGGAAAGTTCACGGCAAAGGTTGATGAAGGGATACTAGTCGGGTACTCTCTCGTTAGTAAAGCCTACCGAGTCTACAACAAGAAAACTAGATTAGTTGAAGAGTCTTCTGATGTGGTTTTTGAAGAAATTCCGAAATCAATTGACCAATCAGAAAATGTAGAAGGAGTTCAACTCGAACTAAGGAGACTTAGTTTGAATGAAACTCCAAGTGTTGTTGATGGTGATGAGTCTGATGACGGTGAACCTAGACAACCCATTGATCAGCCGGATCCTGAGGCTGAACTTGTGTCTAGTGAACCCGTTCAAGAAGCACCACCAACACCAAGGCAAACTAGATTAGCCTCTAGTCATCCCCAAGACCAAATTGTTGGAGACATCCATCAAGGGGTTAAGACTAGATCATTCTTCCGGAATGAGGCTAATGAAGTTGCTCTAATTTCTGAAATTGAACCTAGAAAAATTGATGAAGCATTAAATGATCCCGATTGGATTATCGCGATGCAAGATGAACTAGGTCAATTTGAGAGAAGTCAGGTTTGGGACTTAGTCCCTAGACCTAAGAGGACCACCCTTATTGGAACCAAATGGGTCTTCAAGAACAAATTGAACCACAAGGGAGAAATCATTAGAAACAAGGCACGCTTGGTAGCCAAGGGCTACAGTCAAGTTGAAGGTCTTGATTATGATGAGACTTATGCTCCCGTGGCACGATTAGAGTCCATCCGATTGATGCTTGCATTTGCAACACATCGTGGCTTCAAATTATTTCAAATGGACGTCAAATCGGCCTTCCTAAATGGTTTGATTAGGGAAGAAGTCTATGTCGAACAACCTCCCGGGTTTGAGAGTACCGAATTTCCAAACCACGTGTTCAAGCTCAAAAAGACACTTTATGGCCTTAAACAAGCACCCCGGGCTTGGTATGAGCGATTGTCGACATTTTTAATTGAAAAGGGCTTTGTTAGAGGTCAAATAGACCCTACACTGTTTCTACGAAGAGATGGTGACAATAGATTTGTAGCCCAAGTATATGTCGATGACATAATTTATGGCTCAAACAACAAGGGCTATTTAAATGAGTTCATTGGACACATGGAGAGTGAGTTTGAAATGAGTCTAGTGGGAGAGTTGACTTTCTTCCTTGGACTTGAAATCAAGCAAACTCGCGATGGTATCCATGTGCACCAATCAAAGTATACACATGAAATGCTTCGAAAATTCAACATGAGTGATTCAAAAGAGGTAACCACTCCCATGGCTACAAACACAAGATTAGACAATGATGAAAGTGGTAAACCCGTTGATTTAACTCAATATCGAAGCATGATAGGCAGTTTGCTATACCTCACAGCTAGTCGACCGGATATCCTATTTGTTGTGGGTATGTGCGCTAGGTATCAAGTATGTGCCAAAGAATCTCACTTAACTGCTGTTAAGCGAATTTTGAGATATCTCAAGGGCACAATTGGTGTAGGTCTTTGGTATCCCCGTACCGAATCTTTTGATTTGATGGGCTATATGGATTCCGACTACGCTAGATGTAAGTTGGACCGGAAAAGCACAAGTGGGGGTTGCCAATTCTTAGGATCATCCTTAGTAAGTTGGTCGAGTCGGAAGCAATATTGTGTTGCTCTTTCCACTACAGAGGCAGAATATATCGCCATAGGAGAGAGTGTATCGCAATTGTTGTGGATGATTCATACCTTAGAGGACTATGGATTGAGTTACAAGGGTGTGCATGTGTTGTGTGATAACATTAGCACAATTAACCTAACCAAGAATCCAGTCCATCATTCTAGGACCAAACATATTGAAGTAAGACACCACTTCATTAGGGATCATGTAGCTAGGGGAGATATTGTACTCTCTCATGTAGAGTCCAAGTCCAACCTAGCTGACATTTTCACTAAACCACTTCCCGAAAATGAATTTAGTTTCCTAAGACGGGAATTGGGAATGTGTCGCGCTTCATGATTTTCAAATTGCATTCAAAACCCTTCATGATTATTTCGAAATTGTTGGGAACAATTGGGTAACTTTGGGAACATCTCACACAAACTATAAGGTTTAACAAAACGTTTTTGTTTGCTAGATATGGGGTGAGATGTTAGGATCAACTCAATTTCTCAAAATATCATTGCATCACTTGAGAAATTAAGTTGACGAGATAATAATCACGGTGGTGACCAAGTATGAGGAAAACCAATGAATAACATATGTGTATTTGGCTCTATGATCATACTTGGACATTCCAATCAAGGCAACATGATTGGAAACTTGGATTTGGAATCAAAACTTGGTTGAATTTGCTTGACTGATTGTTGATTGAGTTTGACTCCATTTAGATGGGTCAAGTGTTTGTTGAACCTATAAGGACTTTTGATTCTCGTTCAGGGATCAATTCTAGTCATGAGATCATGTCCAAGTTCGATAAAATTCACCAGATCTTGTTGGGAAGTTTTAGAAATTTTGAAACTGAACATTTCAATTCGTATCAGGGTGTAGGAACCCTGATCGGTCACCGGACCGATCAGGAATATGGCTGATCGATCTCCAGACCGATCTGGCTCCTTCCTTTGGTGATCGGTCCACAGACCGATCAGAGAGGCAGCAGTGACTTTTCGAACCTTTTGACCAAGGATTCTGAGCCAGCCTGGATCGGTCCCCGGACCGATCTGGCACCCTGTGGGGATCGGTCCACAGACCGATCAGGGAGCTCAGAGGTTTCTCTCCGGACCCTACTGTTCGTATCCTGATCGGTCATCCGACCGATCAGGAGCGAATCTGATCGGTCATCCGACCGATCAGGCCCATGCCAGTCCGATCAGGATGTAGCCTGATTGGTCTGAACGCGATCAGATCGAACGGTGATCCATTCAAACGCATTAATTTCTGGTTGGTGGACCGATCCACCAACCGATTAACTTCGTAAAACCCTTTTCAGCACCGAACCCTAGCGCCGAAACTGCTCATCTGCGCGACCTTGCTTGAGCGAGAGCACTCTCCTGCGTCTCTCCCACTTCGTGCGTGCGAATTCTTGCGGAGATTCCTACTGGTGTCTTCCTGCTCGCTGCGAGCTCCCCACTTGTTCCAAGCTCTCTGCGTCCGAGAGTTTCTATTGCGCAGGCCTCTTTCTCTCTCAACCTTGAGGAACTAGCTTCTTCCTCCCTTGCGCAAGCTCACCCATGACGCCTAAGTAAGCTTTGATTTCAGTTTTTCTACAAATCTCTTCATGGATTATATGGATATGAAGCTAACAATGGTTTTTGTTATTGTTCTTGCTGGTGTACCGTGATCATGTTTTGCCTACCGTGACCTTACTTTCTCACCTTATGTCTATGATCGAATCTATCTATCTTTTGATTGGGTATCATCTTATATGATCAATTCTTGTTTTGTATGATCGATCTTATCAAATAATTTGAATTCTGTGTCATAATCAATTCAAAACCCTTTAGAAAGTCGTCCAAGGGCAAGGAAGCTGCTGAGGGCAGCTTGAGGGGGAAAGCTCCTTCCTCCTCTGCCCCTTCCAGAAGGCCACAGCCTTCTTCTAGCTCTTGGTTCCCAAATGCGGACTGTGAACAGGCTTTTCAAGCAAGGACCTTCAAACTATTACCCTGCAGATCCATTGATGTTCCCTTCCTGACTGAGTTCTATCCCTCTGTCATGGAGATTGTCACTTACTACAATCTGGGTTTTCTTCTTTCCTTGGAACGGACCATAAATTACGACCTCGTCTCTGAATTCTACAACAACCTACAACAAGGTCCTCAAGGGGGATTCGAGTTCACTACTCGTGTCGGGAAGATGAACCTCGATTTCTCATACGAGATTTTGGTAGAGTACTTGGGTGGTTGACGATCACCGAATCTTTATTCGATCTATCTTGAGCTTCCTGATCCTCTGCTAGCACCGTTAGCAGATGTTACCCCTGACTCTATCTATCAGTACTTCTTCAGTCATCCTCGCCCTGCTGGGCTTGATGAGTTGGGTCCAGTTTTTCCTACTTTTGCAGCCCTCCGCCTTGCTCCAGCTGACTATGTCCTTTTCAAGATAATCACAAATTGCATCTTACCCATCACTTCAAAGCCGTTGGCCGAGATCCGATCCTACCACTGCCTTATGCTCTACGGCATGCATTGCCGGATGGATTTCGATATTATGGAGAGCATCTTCCAGTCTATTCTATCCTACCGTGAGCCGAGTCGTCGCACGGTTTATATGCCTTTTGGTCACATCATCACTGATTAGCTTATGTCAGTTGGTGTTGATGTCACCAAAGGCAGGACCGTGCCCATGGTTAAGCAAGATTGTCGGTTGGGTCGGCGAGCTTTTGCGAAGTCTGGTATGATCATTCGTGAGCGAGATGGGGTGTTGGTGTGGAAGGATGGGCGAGGTCTCGGTGAGTTACCTGGCGGAGCACCACACTTTCAGGCGCCACCCGATGTTGCTGCTCCTCATGAGCCCCATGTTGTTGATGATTACTACGATGAGCTCGAGCCAGATTTGAGCTGGCAGATTTCAGAGCTCGAGTGGACCATCCAGCAGGATCTTCATTTACGAGAGCTTCATCGAGAGGAGATCCGCTCAGAGTTCAGGGCATTCGATCGTCGATTGACCGGCGTAGAGTCTACTGTTTCTGGGGTCCAGGCATTACAGTAGACATGGTACGGAGAGTGACGCCGCCATACATTTCCAGGGGATTCTCCTTCGGGCAGCGCTGCACCGGGCTCTACTGATGCCACGATGGATGACCTCATGCGCGATGACGACCCCCCCCACTGACACTTGAGCTAGGATGTCTGCTGTCTTATCATGATCTGAGTATTTGACTATGATGCTTTCGGGTTGTACGCCCTATGACTTACTTGTTGTAGCCTTGTGCCACACGTATCTTGCTACTTGTCTGGATGTTTTATGCTTTGACTTGTCTGACTTTGCTTCACATGCTTATCTGATATTAGTATATCTATTGTTGATGCCATGATTGTTTAAAATGCCATGTTTTACCTGATACATATAAATGTTATGGCATGCCTTGCGAGTTGATACTTCATGTTCATATGATGCATGTGATTGCTATATCTTGCTCTATCTTTTTCACATGTATTCATATGGTTATTCCATAAATTATCACATCTCTGTTAATTGGGGGTACCCCTGGGGTTGAGGGGGAGTCTGTTTTAATCTTAACAGTCCCTTTTGCCCCTTTTCGGTGTTCGACAAAAGGGGAGAGTGTGGATTGGTTAAGTTTAGAATGATCATGTTGTAGGGGGAAGATCTGGATTCCCCTATGATTCTAAATTTGGAAAACTTGATTAAGAATCCCTAAACTTAAAATCGGGTTATCAAACAATAAAAAAGGGGGAGATTGTTAATGCAGTCTGGCCCTGATTGGTGTTTTGGTGTTGACAACGATTTTAGTTTAGGTTGATGATTATGATTAAGTCCTGATCGAGGATTAGGCGTGATATGGAGGATCCTAGCCTGGAAGGCCAGGTATTGGAAAAATCATAACCTGGAGGGTTAGGTGTGGAAAATCCTAGCTTGGAGTGCTAGGTGTTGGAAAAGTCCTGATTCGGAAGGGTTGGGTGAAAAGTCCTAGCTTGGAGGGCTAGGTGAAAAGTCCTAACTTGGAGGGTTAGGTGCAAATTCCCATCCTGGAGAATTAGGTGAAAAAGTCCTGGCTTGGAGGGTCAGGTGCCTAGCTTGGAGGGCTAGGTTGGATGAAGTTCTAACTCGGAAGGGTTGGGTGAAAAGTCCTAGCTTGGAGGGCTAGGTGAAAAGTCCTATCTTGGAGGGCTAGGTGAAAAGTCCTAACTTGGAGGGTTAGGTGCAAATTCCCAACTTGGAGAGTTAGATGGAAAATCCTTAGCTTGGAGGGCTAAGGTGGATGGAAACTAGCTTGGAGGGCTGAGTTTGAGTCCCTGGATCGGTCTGGTGATCGGTCAGGGTTCTGGCACGCTGCTCCTTCGTGGATCGGTCTAGTGACCGATCCAGCGATGACTGATCGGTCGGGTGACCGATCAGGGAGCACACAGTGAGGTTGGGAACCTACTGTGCTGCTCCTGATCGATCTGGTGACCGATCAGGGAGTATGCGTTTCACCCATTAACTGACTCCTGATCGGTCTGGTGACTGATCAGGGAGCGAGCAATGAGGTTGAGTTCCCTTGCTGAACTGCTCCTGATCGGTCTGATGACCGATCAGGATCACTGTGCAGATCGTTCTGGTGAACGATCCAGCTTCGCGGGCTTCTCACTAAGATCGATCAGGACGGTTCCTGATCGGTCTGGTGATGACCTGATCGGACTGTTGACCGATCAGGTGACACCCTGATCGGTCAGTAGACTGATCGGAAGGCTTGGCCTGCGAAACTCAGAAATCGCCCGATATAAGGGTGGATCGGTCCGGTGAACGATCCACGACCTGGGATCGGTCCGGGAGAATCTCAAAGAAATCGTGATTTCTGATTGAGCGTTGGGGATCGATCAGGACGTAGCCTGATCGGTCTGGAACCAGCCTGATCGGTCTGGTGACCGATCAGGAGGCTCTCTGATCGGTCGGGTGACCGATCACTTTAATTCAAATTGCACTGTCAGACGCTCTGATCGCGTCTGAAAATCTGATATTTGCTGCCACTTACCTCTGATATTTGATTTACTGTGTGATATACTGCTCTAACAGTCTGATTAAGCTGCAGGTGACAGGGGAGGATTCAAACACTCAAGGAGAAGTCAAAGAGGGCTTTCCTTGGAGCAGGTTTGTCCATTTCTCAACTCCGGGTGCAACGGCTGGAGCTGCAGGACTGAAGCCGCTGACTGAAGCTTGGCTGAGGGAGCTCAGGAAGTTCAGTAAGGGTTCAGTGTAGCTGGCGTTGGCAGTGAGGCAGCTGGAGGCTGCTGGAGATGAGGTCACTTGATGCTTAGTGGAGAAACAAAAAGGAACGAGAGACAGCTTCGGTGAAGCAGAGTTCTAGAGTTCGAGAGTTTACAGCTTGTGTTCTTGAGTTCCTGTGCCTTGAGTTCTCCACATCAAGCTTGCTGTGTTCTTGAAGTTTCCATCATTCTTTGCAAGCGATCGAGAAGCAATCATCCTTTACTTGAGCCTTGAAGGAGGGAACAAGGAGCTTGGAGTCCGACAGTGGGAAGACACGAAGAGGGTTCTTGCGTGAGATCGCCACTGGGTGGAGCTCAAGGAAGCTTGCTGTGTTCTTGTCCTTGCTATGTGTTTGAGTAAGATCCTTCTTGTTGTTTCTTTGTGCTTAAACTATATTCTTGTTTGAAACACACTGTGGAGAGGTTTCTCCACCGAGAAGGAGGTTGCTGAATTATCCGGTGTTAACCGGGGCTTGATTTGCCGACGATCAAGGGATCGCCCACCTTAAGGGCACGCCAAGGAGTAGGGGCAAGTTATCCCCGAACCTTGTAAAATCTCCTTGTTAGCGATCTTGCTAATCTTGCTAGTTAGTTTTCTGTTTTAGTTTCTGCACATTCTGTCTTCCATACTTCCGCTGTGCTACTAACAACTTCAAGTGCAGAAACTTGCTAACTCTTCAAAGTAGAAGTGATTGGCTATATTCACCCCCCCTCTCTAGCCATCTCGTTCCCAACACATCTCACAAGCACCTTAGGGTACTTTTGACTGATAACTTAGAATGGGTTGAGATGCTTAGGTCTTTCCCTTAATTCAAGATGCTTTAAGTCAGTGCATCTGCAGTAATTGGGGCACTAAATACAAATTAAACAGTAATCAGGTTAAGTGTCAAGCTTAAAAAATCTAACCTGAACAAAACACTTAACTTGACTAACCCCAGCGAAAACTACTGTCTATAACAGTTAGTAAGTAGATAATTGGGTTAGACAGGACCTGAGCGAGATAATTCAAATTGATTTGGTCCAAGTTTATACCTTGAATTGGTTTAGTACAACACATTATTCTTTGCTATATTCTAATGCAATTTTTTGCTATTTTTTTATATATGGTAAAGGGGGAGAGATTGAAAAGGAGAGAAGATTTGAAAATTAAAATTTTTTTAAAAAATTTAAAATTTCAAAACTTAATCTAAGTTGCCTTCAAAACTGTTTTCTTTCAAAACTGTCATTAAGCACTTAATTTAAAATTTTTCAAAACTTTATCCTTTCTTCAAAAAGTAAAATTATCTAAGCTGTTTTCAAAACCTAAGATGTTTTTTTTCTAAGTACTTATTTTTAAACTTCTCTAATAGAAGGTTTTAAAGTACTAAAGAGATTGAATTTTTTTTCAAAAAATTCCTTTCGTAATAAAAATTTCAAAAGATGTTTAGAAAATTTTCTAAGTTATTGACTTGAAAATTTTTCTAAAGGTTCCAAGTATAAATTTTCCAAGTGCCCAACTAAATTTTTTTTTTGGAAAATGTTTTCTAAAACTTCTTTTGAAAAATGTTCTATGTGTTGAAAAATCAATTCCATCTTTAAACTTAGAAAATTTTCAAACCCCATAAACCTTTGAAAAACTTAGGGGGAGATTCCTTCCCGGGGGAGGAAACTAAACTGGTATTTCATCTGTTAGTTATTAACTTAACTTTTTGAACCGGGTTGCCATAAATCAAAAAGGGGAAGATTGTTGGTGCAGACAGCACCCAAGTCGAACCTTGGTTTTGATAATGGCAAAGGGTTCAAAAGTTAAGATGTTATTTTTATCTAACATGTTACTTGAGTGTGCAGATTGAAGTCCTAGCGAAGGACTGCTAGGCACCTAGCGAAGGATTGCTAGGCATCGAAACCCCTAAGACCTGGTGAAGGGCTGCTGGGCACCTAGCGAAGGGCTGCTAGGAGTCTAAGACCTAGCGAAGGATTGCTAGGCACCAGGCGAAGGACTGCTTGGTAACGAAGACCTGGCGAAGGATTGCTAGGCACCAGGCGAAGGACTGCTTGGTAACGAAGACCTGGCGAAGGACTGCTAGACACCTGGCGAAGGACTGCCGGGCAAAAGTCCAATCGGAGGAGCCGATTGGCAACAGGTAAATTCTCCTGAGAGGAGTAGGTGAGGATGCGTTCCCCTTCGAGGGAACAGTAGGCGTCGGTTCGACCTAGGTTTCCATTTTGGAGACCCAAAGTCAGAACCAAAACAGCTACGGTTGTAAAATTCACTAACATTCTTGCTTTATTTTGTTTGGTACTAACCTTGGATGCAGTACCGAAGGAACGAGTGTCTGCAGCTCAGAACGCCCCAAAGGAGAGGGGCAGCAGCTGGGTCGGGCGCCCGGGAGGTCCCGGGTGCCCAAGGTCAAAGGCAAACATGATTTGAGCAAGAAAACGCTTCAGAAGCTCACTGGGCGAGGCGCCCCCAAGCTCCCGGGCGCCCCCATGGTCCCGGGCGCCCCGGATGCCTCCGACACCCTGGGTCCAAACCAATGAAGCAATTGGATTGAAGTTAGCCGAGAAGCCAGCAAGACCAAGTCATGCAGGGCGCCCTCTGTATCCCGGGCGCCCCCGTCATATCTCGAGCCCGATCCTGGAGGGATAAGGGCTGACCGAGTTCCGGATGAAGGTTTGTGGATCGAGAGACACGTGGAGGGCGCCCCCAGCGTCCTGGGCGCCCCCAGCGTCCTGGGCGCCCCCAGGTGCATTATAAAAGGGGCTCGACCCCCAAGGCTTTGAAACACAATTCTTGAACGCCTCAATACTCTTCGCTCAAGCGCTCTGCTCCGGAAACTTCTGATCTCGACGTCCTAGCGGCGACGACGACCCTACCCACCGAAGAACGATCTACATCTGGCGTCGGTAACGAAGAGTTGGATTTTTGTTTTACTGCAATACTACTGTACAACTTTCTGTAAAACTTTGCGCATTATAGAATTGCCCACAGTAAATGGTCAAGGACCGTGGGCCTTGGAGTAGGAGCCGACCGCGACTCCGAACCAAGTAAAAAACCTTGTGTTCGCGTTTGTTATTTTAATTTCCGCAGTGCATTCTCTATCTTATTATCCGAAACGATTTACGATATTCACCCCCCCCTCTATCGTATTCTCTCGATCCAACAGTTATGCCTTCCTAAGCTTATAGGAAACTCGGCGTTTGCCATAGCTCTTTATGGGAATGTAGAAGCTGATTCAGGGATGATCAACGCCGACGGTTTATACCATGTGATGCAAATCCAAGCTGACGAGTGAATTAGACTTTTTTTAAGTCGTTAGTAAGGCGATGCCCCGTCGACCTGAAGATGCTAAACTTGCTCAAACTTTTTTGTCATGGATCTCTCGGTAAATCACTCATTTTAAATATGGCCATTCCCCTATTAATACTCGTTTGTTATCCATTGGGATGGAGCTGCTATTTGTACTCCGGGTCAAGCCGGTACTGATACTGATTTTGTTACTTGAAGGATTCTCTCTATGTGCAGCCCTCTCGGTATGTTTTGATTGCTGGCGATTATTCTCTTGTTGTGGATGCGAAACATAGGAAAGCTGCTTATTAGAGCATTGAATTGACCTCATCAGATGGTTTTAACAGGCTTTCTACTAAATCAAAAGACTACTCGCTACTAACTGAAGGCATGACTGGCGCTCGTGCTTCTTTCACTTCCTCGAAAGAAGCCTTAAGTGGGGTATAGTTATGTTATAGTTGTAGGGGATCAAAGGGGTTGGGCAAAGCAAAGCTGGCAACGCAAGGCTTTCTTCTTTTTTCAGAGTGAGAAAGGGAATCCAAACGAATTGAAGTAGTCTTCTGCTAATGCTAATAGGGCTCGAAAGCAAGAAACGGGGGCCTGAAAGCTAACGAGGCTTGGCTTTAGGTCTATGCTATGGCGAATGGAAGCGCAGACGCTTTTGGTACATGAAACAGATCCGCTACGCTCGCCTTGAACTTTTTCTAGGAGAATGAGAATATGGTCGAAGCTGGGTTTAAAGGTCTTTCCTGCAAGACTCTTCCTATTTTTTCTAAAGTCGAGCATCGGAATCCAAAAAACAAGGAATTGGAGACCGATTGGTGATTCCATTGAGCTTGAAGTCCTATCGACGGTTTTGACTTTGATGCGGATGTAGACTTAGAACATGAAGATTGCTTACCGACACAAGAGGGAAGGATTCTGTTGTCGTCAACTCAAGCTTGCTACCCTTATCATAGATAGTTCGTTGGTTGAAGCAGCGAATCTCCTAGGATACTCAACATAAAGTGAGTGAGGCTCCCTCCTTGGGAACAAAGGAACTAAGGATTTCTACACTAAGAGGTGCCATTGAACTAGACAAGTTCGTCCTCGTGTGATCAGACGGAGAGGATCAGAACTTGGGGATTCAATCCTCAAGATCAACCGGTTAGTCTTTGAACGGGAGTTCTGATGCTAACCTAAAAGACTTATTCGACAAAGGACGAAATGATTTATACTTTATACAGTTAAAGAGAGTCATTCTTGGTTGACTGCTTTGTTGTAAATATTAAGTCGAATGATCTTGATGAACAATCTTAATCTCTGTTCCACTCTTAAGAAATAATAAACGTGATAATTAACCAAAGTTGCGGAAGCGTACCAGAATCCATAGTTTGCAATCGATCCTTGGAGATGATCTTTAATCTGGAGAATTCCTTTGGTTTCCAAAGAGTTTTGTCGATGGTGAACAAAACAAAGCATCGTTCTGCAAACTGGGACCATAACCCCCTATTTATAGAATCCAAAGGTTGCTTATTTCTAATTTGGCCCCTCAACAAATCAGAATTAGCACATTATCTACATTATTTTATTCATAACAATTAAGCCCTTAAGTCAAATTACATAATTCCAAAATTAAGATCACAATAATTTTTGACTTATTTAATTGATGACATTTAATATTTATAATTACAATTATGACCCTAAAATTCTAACAATCTCCCATTGGGCCATATGCGTAAACTTATAAATCTGTTAACCATAGTGAGCTAAAAAACTTTTGTCATCATAACCATAGGGCTTCCTTAATAATCTCGTCCATTAATTATATTGTAACGCCCGTCTTTTTTTTTTTTCTCTTCACACCTTACGGTGGCTAAAAGACGGCGTTACGCTAACATACATCTAGGCACATGAACATCATAATGCAGCGGAATAATTAAAACCATTATACATGCACCTAACATTTGTATCTTGTGAACATGCTTTCTACCTATCATTCCTAAACATATTAGCACATTAACATCATCCATAACATTATGATATAAAAATCACATAAAGCAACCTTAAGCAACATAGGTAGTCGGTGGTTCTTCAAACATAACTATCATAAGTATAGCATGTAACTTAAGCAAACAGTGCCAAACATAAGCCATGGGATAAAATATAAATATGAGAGTCTTTTTCCTTGCCATGTCACTACCACACACATACTCTTGCCCCTCCTGCTGCTTCCCTTAATATCCTCTTACTTGATCCGCGATATAAGACAATAAAACTATAAGCACATAGGCTTAGTAAGACCCTTCCCTACTCACTAAAACCATATGTCACATAAAATATAAAGATAGGAAACTTTATCGTAACATGATTCTTAACATAAAGTGTAAACATAATAATCATTCGACAGGTCATGGTTCTTAATCATAAACCATAAACATAATAAACATAATTCCCACACATAACCAGAAACATGATAAACATGGTTCTTAATCATAAACACGAACATAATAAACATGGTTCTAAATAATAAGACATGAACATAATAAACATGATTCTTAATCATAAACATGAACATAACGAACATGAATCTTAATCATAAAACATAAACATAGTTCTTAATCATAAACATGAACATAACAAACATGGTTCCTAATCATAAAACATAAACATAATTAAGCATTTAGCATGGCATAATTCTTAGCCTAAACCATAAACATTCATAGTATAAACCATAAACATAATAGGCATTCATTAACATGGATGCATAACATGGATGGATGCATGAGTCAAATGCACATAACATATGGATGCTTATTTGAAAAATAGACTTATAAATACTTAAACATAATCATCACATCATGGGGCCCTGGCTTGTACCACATTCATACATCATATGCGCGCATCCCTAAGTAAATACGAGGTAGCTAATCTCGACCTACTAGGGTAAGGACAACATCATCGGCAGTCCCAGAACCATGGACAACTTCATTGGTAGTCCAGAACCGTGGACAGCTTCATCGGTAGTCCAGAACCGTGGACACCTTCATCGGTAGTCCAGAACCGTGGACCTTACTTAGGTCCGGTACAAGCCCATTCATAAAGTAAAATAATTTTACATGCTTCTTCTTTCATAAAACATACATGGCATAATCATTCATTCTTAATTGCTTAACATCATCGTTAGGTCTTGCAGGCATGAACCTTATCTTCATTCATCATTTTCATTCCATATCATCATTATGCCTCGAAGGCATGAACTTTATTTCATTCATCATTTACATTCTATATCATCATTATCCCTCGAAGGCATGAACTTTATTTCATTCATCATTTTCATTCATACAACATGACATACATACGTATCATTCGTAAAGCATGGCATACATGCATATCATTCATAAAGCATGACACACATACATAATTAGCATCTTAATTCGTAAGGCATGCATGATCATGGTACATAGGTAAACATGCATAAATCTTTTCATACATGATACATATTCCCTAGGTTCATGGCACATGGTCTAAACATTCATGAATAAATATAGCACATGATCTAACATACAATGTCATGATACATCATACATGAAGCTAGGGTTTTAGGTCACATAAAAATTCTTAAAACATGGTTAATCATCTACATACATCCTAGTAAACCATAAACAAGTATCTTTGAAAACATAACCCAACCCAAACCCTAACTTATGGTCTTGGCCGAAAGTTCCAAGGAGGAGGCTCCATCATTCAATCAACCTAAAAGGTTCCATGAGTAAAGGAAAAATCCATACATTACATACAAAGCCATAGGGAGCCATTAAACCCCATAATTAGAGCTAACCCTAATTTCCTTGCCCTAGAAATGTTCTTGGCCGAAACCCAAAAGACCATAAATCCATAGGAAAAATTCATATAACCCACACATAATATCCATTAGGTCATAGAGGAACCATATAAACATGCTTGAAGGGTTAGATCAAATTCTCATCATGGTATAGGGATGGTGGACGAAACTTTTGGGATTCACAAATCCATGGAAAATTCATATAACATATCATTCATACTAAGCTTTAACATTGGGAAACATTAGTGAAGCTTTAACATCATCCTAAGCCCTAGATCTTACCTTGGCCGAAACCCTTAAAAAGCCCTAGCCCTAGTTTTCTTCACTTATAGTCCAAACAAATTCTTATATCATGAAAACAACTTGAAAACCATTATACCATAGGTGAGGGGGTCTTACCTTGGGTTATCTTGATTATCACCTTGAATAGAGAAGCTAAAAGAAATTTCCTTGACCATAGACTACCCCTATCCCTTGTAGCCTTGTAGAAAACCCTTAGATCTTGAAGAAGAGGTCTCCTTGTGAAACTTTTCCAAAGGAAAACCCACCTTATAGGTTTCGGCTAGGAGGAGAAGGAAGAAGAGAAGAAGGCTTAGTGGAGGAAGAAGGCAATTAACTTAAGTGTTAAGTTGTCTCTTCCTTTTCCCCCTCTTATATACTAGATGAAGGAGGCAAATGAAGAGACATGGTGCAATGACTCTTCACTTCCTTTAGCCTCAACTAAAATCCCTTTCCTTTTCCACTAGCACTCCCTTGCTAGGTGAATTGGTTAGTATATGCATGGCAGTATACTAGGTCCAAGGTTCAATCCTTGGTGCATGCACTTTATTTTTATTTTATTTTTATTTTCGGAATTTCCCCCTAAGACCCACCCATAATCATGCTAATATTCCTAATTAAAACCTATTTCTATTTATATTAAATTCTACTCAGAATCCACTAATAACCATGGTACTAGAAAAGCCCATGTAAGGCCCATTAGCACTTAGCTTCTTATTCTATATCGAAATTCATGGATCATCATGTTAGGGTTTATACTAGTATCCCTATGTTCCTCGAGAATCTATTCTTATTTTTTTTTTATTATTTTCAGAATTTCCCCCTAAGACCCTCCCTCCCATAATCATGCTAATATTCCTAATTAAAACCTATTTCTATTTATATTAAATTCTACCCAGAATCCACTAATAACCATGGTACTAGAAAAGCCGATGTAAGGCCCATTAGCACTTAGCTTCTTATTTTATATCGAAATTCATGGATCATCATGTTAGGGTTTATACTAGTATCCTTATGTTCCTCGAGAATCTATCTAGGCATGATCAATATTTTAAAGAAAAATATTGAGAGAATTTTTCGGGTCGTTACAATCCCCCATACCTCGTGAAAGTTCGTCCTCGAACTTAGAATAGCTTCGGGCACTTGCGTCTCATCTCGTGCTCGCGTTCCCAGGTAGATTCCTCGAACTTTTGACTTTGCCATAGGACCTTGACTAAGGGTACCTCCTTGTTCCTTAGCTTCTTGATTTCTTGATCCAAGATCTGGATAGGTCGGCTTTCAAAACTTAGGTTCTCCTGAACTTGTACTGTCTGTGGCTCGATCACCTGATCCGCGTTTAGAATACACTTCTTGAGCATCGACACATGGAACACGTTATGGATAGCCGACATTTCTTGAGACAGCTCTAGCTCATATGCCACCTTGCCGACTCTTTCCAGTATCGGGTACGGTCCCACATAACGCGGACTTAGTTTTCCTTTCTTCCCGAATCTCGTTATCCCTTTCATAGGAGCCACTTTGAGGAATACCAGATCCCCAATATCGAATTCCAGTGGCCTACGCCGGACATCTACATAACTCTTCTGCCGGCTCTGAGCAGCTTCTATTCGTTGTCGAATGTTCTGTATAGCTCGGGTGGTGACGTTGATGATATCCGTTGTGAGCCCCATTTCCTTCTTTTCACCACCTTCGTACTAACAGATTGGAGACCTACATCTCCTCCCGTACAATGCTTCATAAGGTGCCATTCCGATAGTAGCTTGGTAGCTATTATTGTAAGCGAATTCTGCTAAACATAGGTACCGGCACCAACTCCCTTTGAAATCCAGGGCACAAGTCCGCAACATGTCCTCCAGCACTTGATTCACTCGTTCAGTTTGGCCATCAGTCTGGGGGTGAAAAGCGATACTGAATCGTAGTTTAGTGCCGAGAGACTTCTGAACGCACTCCCAAAAGTGTTAGGTAAAACGACCATCCCTATCTGAGATGATGGTCTTGGGAACTCCATGAAGTCTGATTATCTCCTTAGCATATAATTGAGCTAGTTGCTCAATCGAATAGGTCATCTTGATTGCCAAGAAATGAGCAGACTTCGTCAACCTGTCCACAATTACCCATATTGCATCATATCCATTTGTAGTCTTGGGAAGTCCTGAAATAAAGTCCATAGAGATATCTTCCCATTTCCATTCTGGAATCGGAAGTGGCTGCAGAACTCCTCCGGGTCGCTGGTGTTCTGCCTTCACTCGTTGGCAGGTCAGGCAAGTGCCAACATGCTGATCCACATCTCTCTTCATATCGGACCACCAGAATTTTTCCTTCAGGTCTTGATACATTTTGGTGGATCCCGGATGCATCGAATAAGGGGTTCCGTGAGCTTCTGCTAATATTTCTCTCCGCAGCTCCGGATCATTAGGGATACATAGGCGATCCCTAAGGTAGAGTACTCCCTCGTCGGCGATACGAAAACAATCGCCCTTTCCTTCCAAAATCTCCTTCTTGATTTTCTGAAGACCCGGGTCAACGTTTTGTTTTTCCAGTATGTCGTCAAATAGCATCGGTGATATTGTCATGGTAGAAAGCTGTCCGGAAATGATCTCGACTCCGTAATTCACAATTTCTCTTTCGAGTGGCTGGGGTAACATAGTTAAGGACATCAAGGTGGCACTGGACTTCCGGCTGAGTGCATCGGCTACTTTGTTTGCCTTCCCTGGATGGTAGAAGATCTCGCAGTCATAGTCCTTCACTAACTCGAGCCATCGACGTTGTCTCATATTTAGGTCTTTCTGAGTGAAGAAATATCGCAGACTCTGGTGATCTGTATAAATCCTACACTGTGCTCCATACAGATAGTGCCTCCATATCTTGAGAGCGAAGACCACCACGGCCAGTTCTAAATCGTGAGTGGGATAGTTCTGTTCATGTTCTTTAAGTTGCCTAGAGGCGTAGGCAATGACCTTACCATTCTGCATAAGTACAGCTCCAAGTCCCTGTTTGGAGGCGTCGCTGTACATATCGAAACTCTGGTTACCTTCCCGGGAGGGTAAGAATTGGAGCACTTGTAAGTCTCCTTTTTAGCT
>JAGFNQ010007738.1:0-33902 GCA_024364735.1 Boesenbergia rotunda | reverse complement strand
TGTAGGACAACCCCCAGGATTTGAGGACCTAGAAAAACCTAAGTATGTTTTTAAACTTAGAAAAGCACTTTATGGGTTGAAACAAGCACCTAGGGCATGGTATGAACGCTTATCAACTTATCTAATTTCTAATAAATTTAACCAAGGTCAAATTTACTCCACCCTTTTTGAGAAAATCTTAGAAAATGATATTTTAATTGCCTAAATTTATGTTGATGATATAATTTTTGGATCCACCAACTCTAACTTTCTAAAAGAATTTGTAAAAATAATGGAAAGTGAATTCGAAATGAGCTTGGTAGGTGAGCTCAACTTTTTCTTAGGATTACAAATTAAAAAGACTAGAGATGGTAATTATGTTCACCAATCCAAGTATGCTAAAGAGTTAATAAAGAAATTTAAAATGGATAATTCCAAAAGCTTAGGTACCCCTATGGCTACAAATGCCAAAATTGATAATGACCTTGAAGGAAAGCCTGTAGATCTTAAGCTATACCAAAGCATGATTGGTAGTCTACTTTACTTGACTGCAAGTAGACCTGATATCTTATTTTCTGTAGGAATGTGTGCTAGGTACCAAACTTGTGCTAAGGAATCTCACTTATCAGCCCTAAAACGAGTACATAGTTAGATTAAGGGTACCCTAAATGTAGGGATTTGGTATCCTAGAACTTCCACTTTTGAATTATCAGGATATTTTGACTCTGACTATGCTGGGTGCAAACTAGATAGAAAAAGTACAAGTGGAAGTTGCCAACTATTAGGACATAGCCTAGTCAGTTGGTGTAGTAGAAAGCAACACTGTGTAACATTGTCCATAACAGAAGCAGAATATGTTGCCCTAGGAGAATGTGTAGCACAATTTTTGTGGATGATGCACACTCTTAAGGACTTCCAGCTTGACTACACCCAAACACAAATCTATATTGATAACATTAGTTCAATCAACTTGACTAAAAACCCAATTCAACATTCTCGAACAAAACATATAGAAGTTAAACATCATTCTGTAAGGGATCATGTAGCCAGGGGTGAAATAGTATTTAAACATGTGGACTCAAAATCCAACTTAACTGATATCTTTACCAAACCCTTACCTGAGTCTGAGTTTAGCTCACTACGAAGGCAGTTAGGGTTGTGCTTAGTAGAATATGACCGATCTATATTGTTTTCTTAAAAACTTTTTCTATTTTTCTTTTTCTCGAAAATTGGCAAATTTATCATTTCATTTATCAAGTTTTTGAAATTTAAAATGATTTTCTGACGTAGTTTTCTTTCAAAAACTACCCCCTTCAAAAACTAGGGCTTTTTCGCAAATAGACTTAGCATAGGCCCTAACCTTAGAACCGCATGTACCTAAAGATCTAGAAGCCAGCATCTCACAAGCACCTTAGGGTACTTTTGAATGATAACCTAGACTGGGTTGAGATTCTTAGGTCTATGCCTTGATTCAAGATGCTTTAAGTCAGCGCATCTGTAGTAATTGGGGCAATAAATACAAGTTGAACAACAATCAGGTTAAGTGTCAAGCTTAGAAAATCTAACTTGATCAGATCACTTAACTTGAGTAACTCTAGCGAATGCTACTGTTTATGACAGTTAGTAAGTAGCTAACTGGGTAAGACAGGACCCGAACAAGATCGGTTCAATTTGGTTTGGTCTAATTTTTTTTAGTCATTAGAGTTGGTTCAATACAGAATTTCAATTTCTTACTAGCTCTAATTTACTTGCTGTAATTGGTATCAATTTTTTTTTGATATATGGCAAAGGGAGAGAGAAACAAAAGAAAGAGAAAAAAAATTTTCAAATTTTTTCAAATTTTTTTATCTCTTTTTCAAAAAGTAAAGTAGAAAGTTCTAAGTGCTCAATTTTCAAATACTTCTCAGTTTTTAAATACGTCAAAGTTCATTAAGTACTTAAAAATATTTTTAAACTTTTTTAATTATTTCAAATTTTTCTAAAAGTTTTTCAAGTACATAAAAAGGTCTTTAAATTTTTCTAAGTATTTTTTTTTTCTAAGCACTTCGAAAAGGCTTCAAAAATTTCTAAGTGTATTTTGAAAAACATTTCTAAGGCAATTTTTTGGTAAACAAATGTGCCTGAGCTAAATTATTTTTCAAAAAAAATGGTTGGCAAATGTGCTAAGTAAATTTTTCTTAGTAAACAAATTCTTTTTGTGAAAATGTTTTTAAGCAAATTTTTTCCAATATCTCAAAATTGAAACATTGTAAGGAAAATCAGTTTTCAAAACTTATTTTACCTAATTAAATTTTCAAAATATTGAAACAAAAATTAGGCTTACAAAACCATTTCAAAAATTGCCTAAGTGTTCTTAAGTGCAATTTTCGAAAAATACTTAGTCAAAAATGTAAGGTTTTTTGCTAAACACTTAGCACTTAGAAAGTTTACAAAACCCGCATGACTTTAAAAATTTCAGGGGGAGAATGCGAAATTCAGGGGGAGATAAAATTCTATTGTGAGTGTTGTTAGATTGCAATAATATGTTTAACTTAACTTTTTGAACCGTGTTGCCATAAATCAAAAAGGGGGAGATTGTTGGTGCCGGAAGCACCAAAGTCAAACCTATGTTTTGATAATGGCAAAGGGTTCAAAAGTTAAGATTTGGTTGTAATCTAACCAGCTGATTAAGTGTGCAGGAAGGTCCTTGGTACACTAGACACTAAGTCCTGGTTCTTTGAATTGGGCACTAAGTCCTGGTCGCGGGCTGGGCAACTAAGTCCTGACGTAAAGTTGGGCAATAAGACCTGGTGAGTGAAGCTGGGCACCGATGACCTGGTGTGTAACGCCCGCTTTTTTTTTCTTTTTCATAAGCGGCGTTACGTTAACATGCTTAGGGCATGTAGACATCATAAGGCAGCGGAAATAACTTAACTTATACATGCCCTGTTACCATTCTTAACTTATTGACATGGGAACCTTAGCATATTAACTTTGAACTTAAGCATCATATCATGTCTCACATAACATCATATCATAAAGTCATAAGGTTCCATAAGTCATTATTCAAACATATAAGTAAACATATAGTTTCCTGGGCCAAGTCACTACGACACACATGCGTTCTTGCCCTCCTGCTGCTTCCTTCATTGTCCCCTTGAATGATCTGCGGTATAAGGAAATAAGACTATAAGCACACCGGCTTAGTAAGACTCATTCCTACTCACAAAACCATTCATCATTCATCATCTCATAATGAGCACATAAAACATTAACATACTTGGTGCTCTACTTAGAACATAACATCTTTCGTCACTTGTCGTATACATAGCATGGCATGAACATAATCATAGTAACATTCTAAGCATGGCATGATACATGACATAAACATAAACATCATAAACATTCTAAGCATGACATAATTCATGGCATAAACATAAACATCATAAACATTCTAAGCATGGCATAATTCATGGCATAAACATAAACATCATAAACATTCTAAGCATGGCATAATTCAAGGCATAATTCATAAACATAGTGAACATAATTCATGGCATAGATCATAAACATAGTGAACATTCTAAGCATGGCATAATTCATGGCATAAACATAAACATCATAGACATTCTAAGCCTGGCATAATTCATGGCATAATTCATAAACGTAGTGAACATTCTAAGCATGGCATAATTCATGGTATAAAACCTATCATAGCATATGAACCTCTTCCTAACATAATCATGGCATAGATCATTCATTCTCATGCATACTTCTTAACATGAAACGTAAGCATAAAATCTTATCATTATAGCATAATGCATAACATGAATGAATGCATGAGTGGAATGCATATACATAAGGGATGCTTAACTTTTAAAACATACTTTTAAATGCTTAAACATAATCATCATACATCATTTGAGGTCCCCGGCTTGTACCACATACATACATCATAGCGCGCATCCCTAGCAAGTCCGAGGTCGCGAGCCCCAACCTACTAGGGTAAGGACAGCATAGTCGGTAGTCCCCGAACCGAGGCGTTCTTAAGGTGCCCATCCCTGTTGACTAGCTCCGGTAGGGCCAGAACCGTGGTCACCTACGGTAGTCCAAAACCGGGGCGTTCTTAAGGTGCCCATCTCTTGGACCCATACTTCGGTCCGGTACAAGCCCATACATAAAGTAAAATACTTTTCATGTGTCATCATTCATCATTCATTCATATCATACTTAACATAGCATAACTTGTTACTGTTAGTGATATGAGAGAAGTGTCCTAAGGCAATCGCCTTATGATTGTAAACATTTATTTCAATAAATGATAATTCACTATTTAAGTATACATGTTTGTGTATTTGATTGAGATCTTAAACTCATCTACTGAATGTCCGCTATATAGTTCACAGCATAAGAGAATTTGTGATGGGATCACAACTAGTGATTATCTCTAAGTGTGCAAATGTGAAGTGTTGGAAATATCCCTAGTCGATGAATTGATAAATACGAACATTATCAATTCTGTTGAGACTAGCATAGGTTATTCTCTATTCAGCTGATTCTCACTGGCTGGTGACATTGGGATGTCCGGAGATAAACATGGATGCTAGTTAAGGGAACTAGTTCATTGGAGTGACTAGCTGTAAGACTTCATATGGAAATCTACATGTAGATATGTCAATGAAGATCTTACTGCGGCTTAAGTGCGATGTTCCTTTGACTTGCGGTGTTCAAGTCATCTTGGTCATGGAGACTTATACTTTGACATCTTAAGCAAGCATCTCCAAGGAGGTGTGGACCCAGGATGATCGGGTATAAGCCGAAGTGCCCGAAGATGTTTGAACAGCCTACAAAGGATTCACCACTCCTTGCGAGGAGATGTATACCCAGGCCTATCGTCGGATTGTTACTCAAAGCCTCTGGCCAGAGCATATCATGTTTAGAGTGAGAGTCTCTAAAATACATGAGAGTAATTAGAAATCCAAAGGACGAGTAAGACATTACTTGGGCTAGGTGTGACGTAGTCAGCCTAGTGGGGACTGACACCATTGACCGTGTCCTGAACCAAGTGGGTATAAGGTGGTGAAGGGAATGGGGCACGATTCATTAGAGCTGCTGAAGGGTTTCAGAATAATTTCTTCTGAGGTCAAACCGTTGATCTTTCGATTAATTGGGGATCATGATGTACTACTAGGTGCCACTCATGATCGTTCTATAATTAGTTAATTATAGACGGCCAACATAAATCGAAAGCCTATTTAGTCACACGCACTACGAGTAATCCGAGGGATTTAAAACGAGTTGAAAATTGGATTTTCCGATCAAGAGAAATAAGTCGAATCTGAGTTAGTCAGAGGCGCAATGGAAGCTAAAAATGGCTAAGTCTTTTGAAGGCTTTTGGGCGAATTAAATGAGTTTAATTCGCGGCGGTTCGGGTTGGTTTGGCCGGCCAAAGAGGGTGCCAAAACCCCTTTGGTGGCCGGCCACAATAAGAGGAGAAAACCAATTAATTTTGGTTTAATTAATAAGATAAATCCAGCGCGATTTATTTTATAAATTATGGATAAATAAATTTGTATAAAGAAATTTATATAAATAAATTTATAGAAATTTATTCTTTTATGGAAGATTAAAATAATCCATGAATTGGGTTTATTTTAATTTTATAAAATCAATTATGAATTGATTTTTCCATAATAAGAAAGTTTATAAATTTCTTATAAAATTTATTCTATAATTTAAAGAGAAGAAGAATTTGTTTTATTATAAATTAGTTATAATAAAACTTGGTTTAAACGGAATAATTCATAAGAATTTATAGGATAAATTTCTTATGATAATTAATTAGTTTTATTATAAAGTTAGTTATAATAAAATTCATAAGAGAATTTATAGGATAAATTTCTTATGATAATAATTTGTTTTATTATAAATTAGTTATAATAAGACTAGGCTTAAACGGAATAAGCAATAAGAAAATTTATAAGATAAATTTCTTATAACTAATTCCGTTAATTCCGTTAATTCGGTTTAGAGGGAGACTTAGCAAAGGAGTTGCTACTATATAAAGGAACCAAAGGCTAGCCCTTATTCCTAATTAAGAGATTAATTATTCTCTCCCTCTCTCTCTCTTAATCTCTTCTCCTCTCCCTCTCCCTCTCTTGCCTAGGGCCGGCGCCCACCCTTGTGGATTAGGGCCGGCGCACCCAACCAACATCCAAGGTGAAGTTGGCGTGAGCAATCAAGAAGAAGGAGAACCCGAACAAGAAGAAGAAGAAGCGGATAGCGACTCCTCTCTTCTCGGAATTCGATTCCGTTACTTCATTGGTTAGTTTCCTAATTTCTCTCTTGTTCTTCTAGTTGTGCCTTCCGAGAATCTAGTAGTTCTCGTCGGCACAAAACTCGTGACTTTGCGAAGTCATCCCGAAGAGAACTCGGCGTGGACGCGAATAGAGGCGAAGCTTCCAAGGGACGCTACGGTTGGATCTCGTCCCTTTTCTTCGAGTTACGAAAGGTACAAAGTAAATTAGTTTACTTTTCCGCAAAGTTTTATTTTATGATTATGTCAACACACCATAAGGTTGCATGCTAGATACGAAGTTAAAATAATTTAGGAAATTATTTTATGCAAATTCTTCCGCTGCACGTAAAAATTTTGAATTTTACGAACTCGTATCCTTGTCGACATGCACCCGGTCCCAACAGTGGTATCAGAGCCGGTTAGTGTTCGACTTAATCATATAATTGTTTTGTGGAAAACTTTGTCATGATCTCAATTTCGGAAAAAATTTTCAATTATGGAAACTTTCGAATTATAATAAATTTTAGATTTAGGAATTTCAAAGTTTGGAAATCCTCATGAAATTTCGCAAACGTTTGAAATTTTCTATTTTCTGAAATTTTATAATAATTTCGAAATCTTCCCATCTTTGGAAACTTTCCAATTTTGGAAATTTTTCTATTTTAGAAATTTTCCAATTTTGGAAATATGTAAGTTTCCTTTGTACCAGAAACTTACAATTATTCTGAAAATCAATTTTCGAAATCTCGCAATTTTGGGCACTTTCTTTTAAGAAAGTCTAGACAAATTCATGGACAGTTAATTGACAATTAAATTTGAATTGGTTTTTAAATTGACAACAAAATTCTTTATTTTGGATTGAGCCTCGGGGAGCCGTCCAATTTAAAGTTAGTTGTTGTAATTTAATTTCCCAATTTTAATTGAAATTGTCATGTTTGATTGGATTGAGCCTCGGGGAGCCGTCCAATTGGATTTACAACACATTACTTTTCTTTGGGTATCTGAGCCTCGGGGAGCCACCCTTAGAAAACAATTTGTTGTAATTAATTAAATCCATGAATAAAATATGTTTAAGAGGTGATGCTCTTACATATTGTTGTCTCCAAAATTAATTAGGAAAATGGTTTCCTATAGAGTTTCTTAAATGAGATTTTCATGAAAATAATATGTAGTTGAATTAAGGGATTTGTCTCTTAATTTAACAAGATTTGATTTAGAGAAATCAAAGTCTTGAACATATTATTTCCGAAATTAATTATGACAATTTAGGAAATTGTTTCCCAAAACAATTCCTTTAATAAAGTATGAAATTATAATTAGGAAATCCGGTTCCTAATTTAATTCATGAGACTTGATAAATTAAGTCACATACATACTTTATTAAGGAAATCGTTAGTCATGACATAATTTTATGTCATGAATGTGCTTAAAAGAATGAGACCCAAAACCCCTTACAAAATATTAAGGCCAACACCTTCCATTAATATGGTTAGAATCGGAGTTTTGTTTCTCGCTTGGGTTGATGGACACATCCATGCCCGACTTGAACCTCAACATGTTCAAACCATGGAATTAGTTTATGAATAATATAGTTCGAGTCAGAGGTCAATCATTAGTTTTGGTTGTTGGACACATCCAAGCCTGACTAAGCGGTTGAATGAGCTCCAACCATATTAAAACTATTTCTTGATTAATGGGTCAGCCTTAAGCTTGGAGCATCGATTTGTTGTGCCACAGCCAAGGTCGATGTAAAGAGAGGTGCAGTTGGGTGCTATGTATAATGATACATACTTGTTAATGAGTTAACAACCCAATGTTTTATGCAAACATTCAATTAGTTGATAGCATAATGTGATAGTTACATATATGTGATGTGTAATCGGTATAATTACCTACCTTCATAGCTAAGAAGAACTTGATGGCCACAGCCATGGTTGTTCTTATCTATGGTTGGATATCAACCTATTTGGAGATGTTCCTACGATCTCCCGAATTGATAATAAGGGTGACTCAATTCGTAAAATAAATAGGATTTAATTTATGTATGTTGATACATTCTTTAATAAATCTTCTCACATAATCTCAATTTGTATTTCTAGGTTAATCACTCGATCATGTCTTCTCTGAATTTGCGTTCCATCTTGGACACCAACAAATTAACTGGGCCTAACTTCATGGACTGGCTTCGAAACCTGAGGATAGTCCTCAAGGCAGAGAAGATTGCTTATGTCCTTGAAGATCTACTTCCCTCAAATCCTCCAGCAGATGCAACTCCAGACCAATTGGTGGCCTATCAGAAACATGTGACCGATTCTGAACTTGCAAGTTGCATCATGCTAGCCTCTATGATACCTGAGCTGCAAAAGCAGCATGAGCATATGGATGCTTATACCATCATCTTCCATCTTAATGAGTTGTTTGAAGAGCAGGCGAGATCCGAAAGGTTCGAAGTCTCCAGACTCCTCTTCACAACTAAGATGCAAGAAGGCACTTCGCCTCGCAGTTTGTGCTAAAGATGTTGGGGTACATTGAGCGACTGAACACACTCGGTTTTGCAATGGATCATGAACTAAGTATTGACTTAATTCTGAGTTGTTTGCCCAAAAGTTATTCGCAATTTGTGATGAACTATCGGATGAACAAGCTGGAAACTACCATTCCTGAGTTAGTCAACCTGCTGAAGTCTGTAGAGCCTTCTGTAAAGCAGGAACAAAAGGCAGTTCTGTTAGTTGGTTCCTCGAAGAAAGGTTCTAAGAGGAAGGCCAAAGAACAGAATAAGGGAAAGAAGAAAAAGGCTAAAAAGACTGAAAAGAAACCAAAAGGCACTTGCCATCATTGTGGCAAGGAGGGTCACTGGCGAAGAAATTGCAAGGTTTATCTTGAGTCCTTGAAGAAGAAGGCATCCGATGCCCCGTCCTCTTCAGGTATCTTCGTTATTGAATGTCACTCTATTTCCTCAAATACCTGGGTACTTGATACTGGGTGTAGCTCACATATATGTAATGACATACAGGGGCTAAGGAATAGAAGAAGACTCGTCAAGGGAGAAGCAGATTTGCGAGTTGGAAATGGAGCAAGGATTGCTGCTGTTGCCATCGGAACATATTTGCTAAAGCTCCCGACTGGACGTATCTTAGAACTGGATAATTGTTATTTCGTTCCTTCGTTAATAAAGAACATTGTATCTATTTCATGTTTGAATGAAAAAGGTTATCATTTGACTTTTAGTAACAATTGTTGTTACATAACTTTAAATGGCGTTCTTTATGGGAATGGAACTTTGTGCAATGGCATCTACACGTTAGATTTATCCAGTGACGTTTTCAATATCGAAGTTAGCAACAAACGTGCTCGAATAGATAATCGAATAGACTCCTACACTTGGCATTGCCGTCTTGGCCATGTAAGTAAGAAACGCATGACCGAATTGCACCGATGTGGAATTTTGGAATCATTTGAACCCGATTCATTTGATACATGCGAATCGTGCTTAAAAGGCAAGATGACCAAATTACCCTTTACCGGAAAAGGTAATCCAGTGGGAGAATTGCTTGGTCTAATACATACTGATGTATGTGGACCAATGTCAACTCTTGCACAAGGAGGCTATAGCTACTTCATCACCTTTATCGATGATCACTCACGATTCGGGTACGTGTTCTTGATGAAACACAAATCTGAAGCCTTTGAGAAATTCAAAGAGTTCAGAAATGAAGTAGAGAAACAGCTTGGCAAAAGTATTAAAATACTTCGATCCGATCGGGGTGGTGAATACTTAAGTCAAGAGTTTCAAGATTATCTAAGGGACAATGGGATATTATCCCAATGGACTCCGCCATATACACCACAGCATAATGGTGTATCTGAGAGGCGAAACCGAACCTTGATGGACATGGTTAGGTCGATGATGAATCATGCAACTCTTCCAAAATCCTTTTGGGGTTATGCACTTAAGACAGCTGTTTATTTATTAAACAGAGTCCCGACCAAGGTAGTCTCTACTACTCCATATGAGATTTGGAATAGTAAGAAACCTCACTTAACTCACCTTAAGATATGGGGTTGTCCTGCTTACGTGAAGCGGGTTGTATCAGACAAATTGGATGCTAAGTCTGATAAATGTCTATTTATTGGATACCCTAAGGAAACGAAGGGTTACCAATTCTATCATCCCTTGGAACAAAAGGTGTTTGTTTCAAGGCATGCTGTATTTCTAGAAAAAGAATTTCTTTTACAAGAAAACAGTGGGAGTGGCATTGAACTTGATGAAGTTCAAGAAACTCCAATAGACATTACAGAGACACCGAGTCTAGGCCCACAACCGATAATTCATAATGATGAGCTATCAGTTGAACCTAAAACTACACCACCTCTTCGTAGGTCTGATAGGACACGCAACATTCCAGAGAGATACGGATTTCTCGTAAGTGAATCGAACGACGTGTTGCTCATTGGCGATGACGAACCTATCAGTTATGAAGATGTTCTGAAAAGTTCAGAAAGGGACAAATGGCTTGAAGCCATGAAGTCGGAAATGGATTCCATGTACGAAAATCAAGTATGGGACTTGGTTAACCCACCTGAAGGGATTAAACCCATAGGGTGCAAGTGGGTTTTCAAGAAGAAAACCGACATGGAAGGTAATGTTGTTACCTTTAAGGCTAGATTAGTGGCAAAAGGATATCGTCAGAAACAAGGAATTGATTATGACGAAACCTATTCGCCAGTAGCTATGCTTAAATCCATTCGGATGCTCCTAGCCATAGCAGCTCATTATGATTATGAGATTTGGCAAATGGATGTGAAAACAGCTTTCCTTAACGGAAACCTGCTTGAGGACGTATACATGATACAGCCTGAAGGTTTCACATCGGTTGATAAAACCAAGGTATGCAAGCTTCGACGATCCATATATGGACTGAAGCAAGCATCTAGGAGCTGGAACATCCGTTTTGATGAGACAATCAAAAAGTTTGATTTCTCACAAAATCCTGACGAACCTTGTGTGTACAAGAAGGTTAGTGGGAGTGCAGTCGTATTCCTAGTATTATATGTCGACGACATCTTACTTATAGGAAACGATATTTCAGTCTTACAGACAGTTAAAATTTGGTTATCCAAAACTTTCTCCATGAAAGACCTGGGAGAAGCAACCTATATCCTTGGGATTAGAATCTATAGAGATAGATCAAAACGGTTGCTTGGTCTTTCGCAGTCTACATATATAGACCGAGTGCTAAAAAGGTTTAGCATGTCGGAATCCAAGAAAGGTTACCTTCCCATTAGGCATGGGATCAACCTTTCAAAGTCTATGTGTCCGCGCACAGAAGACGAGAGGATTTGCATGAATAAGATTCCCTATGCATCCGCGATAGGATCTATCATGTATGCTATGTTATGTACTAGGCCTGATGTATCGTATGCTTTGAGCGTCACAAGCAGATACCAGTCGGATCCAGGAATGGATCACTGGGCGGCTGTTAAGACAATCCTTAAGTACTTAAGAAGAACTAAGGATGTGTTCCTAATATATGGAGAAGGAGATTTGGTAATACGTGGGTATACAGATGCCAGTTTCCAGACAGATAAGGATGACTCCAAATCATAGTCTGGATACGTATTTACTTTGAATGGAGGCGCAGTAAGTTGGAAAAGTTCCAAACAAGACACCGTAGCGGATTCCACCACGGAAGCGGAATATATCGCAGCTTCGGAAGCAGCAAAGGAAGCAGTCTGGATCAAGAAGTTCGTCTCCGAACTTGTCGTGGTTCCAACCATTGATGATGCAGTGCCGGTTTACTGCGACAACAATGGAGCTATTGCACAAGCAAAGGAACCAAGGTCTCATCAGCGATCCAAACACGTGCTTCGCCGCTATCATCTGATCAGAGAGATTATAAGTAGGAATGACATACAAATTGAGAGAGTTCCCACTGAAAGGAATATAGCGGATCCTTTAACTAAGGCCTTGCCTCAAAGCAAGTTTGAGGGTCATGTTAGAGCCTGTGGTATTGGATACCGTAGCGATTGGCATTAGGCCAAGTGGGAGTTTGTTAGTGATATGAGAGAAGTGTCCTAAGGCAATCGCCTTATGATTGTAAACATTTATTTCAATAAATGATAATTCACTATTTGAGTATACATGTTTGTGTATTTGATTGGGATCTTAAACTCATCTACTGAATGTCCGCCATACAGTTCACAGCATAAGAGAATTTGTGATGGGATCACAACTAGTGATTATCTCTAAATGTGCAAATGTGAAGTGTTGGAAATATCCCTAGTCGATGAATTGATAAATACGGACATTATCAATTCTGTTGAGACTAGCATGGGTTATTCTCTATTCAGCTGATTCTCACTGGCTGGTGACATTGGGATGTCCGGAGATAAACATGGATGCTAGTTAAGGGAACTAGTTCATTGGAGTGACTAGCTGTAAGACTTCATATGGGAATCTACATGTAGATATGTCAATGAAGATCTTACTGCGGCTTAAGTGCGATGTTCCTTTGACTTGCGGTGTTCAAGTCATCTTGGTCATGGAGACTTATACTTTGACATCTTAAGCAAGCATCTCCAAGGAGGTGTGGACCCAGGATGATCGGGTATAAGCCGAAGTGCCCGAAGATGTTTGAACAGCCTACAAAGGATTCACCACTCCTTGCGAGGAGATGTATACCCAGGCCTATCGTCGGATTGTTACTCAAAGCCTCTGGCCAGAGCATATCATGTTTAGAGTGAGAGTCTCTAAAATACATGAGAGTAATTAGAAATCCAAAGGACGAGTAAGACATTACTTGGGCTAGGTGTGACGTAGTCAGCCTAGTGGGGACTGACACCATTGACCGTGTCCTGAACCAAGTGGGTATAAGGTGGTGAAGGGAATGGGGCACGATTCATTAGAGCTGCTGAAGGGTTTCAGAATAATTTCTTCTGAGGTCAAACCGTTGATCTTTCGATTAATTGGGGATCATGATGTACTACTAGGTGCCACTCATGATCGTTCTATAATTAGTTAATTATAGACGGCCAACATAAATCGAAAGCCTATTTAGTCACACGCACTACGAGTAATCCGAGGGATTTAAAACGAGTTGAAAATTGGAGTTTTCGATCAAGAGAAATAAGTCGAATCTGAGTTAGTCAGAGGCGCAATGGAAGCTAAAAATGGCTAAGTCTTTTGAAGGCTTTTCGGGCGAATTAAATGAGTTTGATTCGCGGCGGTTCAGGGTTGGTTTGGCCGGCCAAAGAGGGTGCCAAAACCCCTTTGGTGGCCGGCCACAATAAGAGGAGAAAACCAATTAATTTTGGTTTAATTAATAAGATAAATCCAGCGCGATTTATTTTATAAATTATGGATAAATAAATTTGTATAAAGAAATTTATATAAATAAATTTATAGAAATTTATTCTTTTATGGAAGATTAAAATAATCCATGAATTGGGTTTATTTTAATTTTATAAAATCAATTATGAATTGATTTTTCCATAATAAGAAAGTTTATAAATTTCTTATAAAATTTATTCTATAAAGAGAAGAAGAATTTGTTTTATTATAAATTAGTTATAATAAAACTTAGTTTAAACGGAATAATTCATAAGAATTTATAGGATAAATTTCTTATGATAATTAATTAGTTTTATTATAAAGTTAGTTATAATAAAATTCATAAGAGAATTTATAGGATAAATTTCTTATGATAATTAATTTGTTTTATTATAAATTAGTTATAATAAGACTAGGCTTAAACGGAATAAGCAATAAGAAAATTTATAAGATAAATTTCTTATAACTAATTCTGTTAATTCCGTTAATTCGGTTTAGAGGGAGACTTAGCAAATGAGTTGCTACTATATAAAGGAACCAAAGGCTAGCCCTTATTCCTAATTAAGAGATTAATTATTCTCTCCCTCTCTCTCTCTTAATCTCTTCTTCTCTCCCTCTCCCTCTCTTGCCTAGGGCCGGCGCCCACCCTTGTGGTTTAGGGCCGGCGCACCCAACCTACATCCAAGGTGAAGTTGGCGTGAGCAATCAAGAAGAAGGAGAACCCGAACAAGAAGAAGAAGAAGCGGATAGCGACTCCTCACTTCTCGGAATTTGATTCCGTTACTTCATTGGTTAGTTTCCTAATTTCTCTCTTGTTCTTCTAGTTGTGCCTTCCGAGAATCTAGTAGTTCTCGTCGGCACAAAACTCGTGACTTTGCGAAGTCATCCCGAAGAGAACTCGGCGTGGACGCGAATAGAGGCGAAGCTTCCAAGGGACGCTACGGTTGGATCTCGTCCCTTTTCTTCGAGTTACGAAAGGTACAAAGTAAATTAGTTTACTTTTCCACAAAGTTTTATTTTACGATTATGTCAACACACCATAAGATTGCATGCTAGATACGAAGTTAAAATAATTTAGGAAATTATTTTATGCAAATTCTTCCGCTGCACGTAAAAATTTTGAATTTTACGAACTCGTATCCTTGTGGACATGCACCCGGTCCCAACAGTTATAGCTCGGCCCGTCTACCGGCTTATTTACCGGTCCTCTCGACCGTCGTACCGTCAACCATCGACCGTGCCGTTTAGCATATTTATGCCTTAAAGACATAAGCATCATCTTTCATTCTTCATACTTGTCGTTCATCATCATTCATTCATCATACTTGTCATTCATCATACTTAACATCATAGCTGTGCCTTAAAGGCATGTACTTAACTTCATTCATAAGACATGGCATACATACATCTTATTCATAAATCATGGCATACATATGTATCATTCATAAGACATGGCATGTATCATTCTTATCATGAACATAAACATAACATACTTAACATGGCATCATTTTCATTCTTAAACATGGCATCATTTTCATTCTTAAACATGGCATCATCCTCATTCTTAAACATAAACATAACATACTTAACATGGCGTCATTCATATCATGAACCTAACATATCATAGAATCAATTTTATCGTGATCATAACCCTATCATTCTTATCATGGCATCATTCATATCCTAAACCTAAACTTATCATACTTATCATGGCAACACATAAACATATACTTGAAGTTAAAGGCTCAACCCTAACCCTTGGGTCCTTGAGGTTGGCCGAAACATATGGGGTCTCTAGGGTACCCCAAAAATTCCCAAAGATTGTATTAAACCTCTAGACATCATGAGAGTACATTAAACATCATGATTGGGATTTTTATCATCATTTTAGACCCTTAAACATGGCGGCCGAAACCCTAGGGTGTCCTAGGGTGCATGCTTAGGTTCCTTCATGTTGGCCGAAACCCTAGGGTATCCTAGGGTAGTCCAAAAATTCCCAAAAATTATACTTAATCTCTACACATCATAAGGGAACATTAAATAACATTATCAAGATTTTTGACATAATTATAGACCTGTAAATCATGGTGGCCGAAACCCTTAAACTTAGGGTTCCCAGTTTTGTTTCTTTCATGTTGGCCGAAACCCTAGGGTGTCCTAGGGTACTCCAAAAATTCCCAAAAATTATACTTAACCTCTAAATATCATATGAGAACATTAAATAACATTATCATGATTTTTAGCATAATTATAGCCCTGTAAAACATGGTGGCCGAAACCCTTAAACTTAAGGTTCTTAGTTTGGTTTCTTTCATGTTGGACGAAACCCTAGGGTGTCCTAGGGTGCTCCAAAAATTCCCAAAAATTGTACATAACCTCTACACATCATAAGGGAACATTAAATAACATTATAATGATTTTTAGCATAATTATAGACCTGTAAAACATGGTGGCCGGAACCCTTAAGCATGAGGGTCTTGGTTTTCTTTCCTTTCCACATCAAATTTGAAAACTAACCAATATATCATGATAAAAATCATGGAAATCATAGGGAACTATTATACCACAGGTGAGGGAGTCTTACCTTGGGTTTCTTGATTTTTTGAACTTGAAAGAGAAGAAAATGGTAAGATCTTTGGACCCTTGAACACCCTTGTCCTTGTATCCTTGGAAGAGACTTTAGATCTGGGAGATGGGACCTTGGTGGAAGCTTTTCCAAGGGGAAAACCCTCTTCTTGGTGCTCGGAAAGAATGAGGGGAGGAAGAGTTTTCGAAATGCAAGTAATGGGAAGAAGAGGTAACTCCCAAAACCCCCCTTTAATAGCCCATTAAGGAGGTAAATGAAGAGTCTCTCCATGACTCTTCATCTTCTTCTTAATCTTAACTTATATCCACTTCATTTCCTCATAGAAATCCCTTGCTAGGTGAGTTGGTTAAGGCTTACATGGTTGTACAAGTGGTCCAAGGTTCAATCCTTGGCTCATGCACCTTTATTTTTATTTTATTTTTATTTCATTTATTTTATTATTTTTATTTCCTAAATTCCGAAAATCCCCCTAAAATCCCCCATAATTATGCCAATATTCATAAATAAAATTCTTTTATATTTATATTAATTTTACCTAATTTATATTAATTTTACCTAATTAATACCCATTTTTGGAGCCCATTTAAAGCTCATTGGTACTTAGTTTTCTCAATTTAAATGAGAAAACATGGATTTTCTAGGCCTAAGTTCTCCTTAATATTTCTAGGTCCCTTGGAAAATTATTTAAACATGCTTAATATTTTAAGAAAATATTAAGAGAATTTTCCGGGTCGTTACATGGTGAGTGAAGCTGGGCACTAAGACCTGGTCAAGGAATGGGCACCAAAGACCTGGTGAGTGAAGCTAGGCAAAAGTCCAACCGGAGGAGCCGGTTGACAAAAAGTTAAATTCTCCCGAGAGAAGTAGGTGAGGATGAGTTCCCCGTAGGAGGAAACATTAGGCGTCGGTTCGACCTAGGGTTCCATTTGGGAGACCCAATATCAGAACCAAGACAGCTTAGGCTGTAAATAATGTCTATCATATCATATATATTTGCTTCTTGTGTTTTGGAACTAACCCTGGTTGCAGGAAACGAAGGGACTGTATTTCTGTAGCTCAGGCGCCTCATTGGAAGGAGGCGCTGATGAACCCGGATTAGGCTGTCACGAATGTGGGTCTCAAAATTTAGATGTGTGAAAACTGGAAACCCTTTTTGAAATCAAAAATGAAAACGTAGTAAAGGGGCCACAGGTCGTATTTTTCCTAGAGCTAGTTGAAGTTGTTTGATTCGCGCTTGAGTTTATGTGTCGTTTGTTAATTTTGGGTTTCAAATGTGAATTGGATTTGGTTTCAATTAGTAATGGAAATACAATGAAAATAGAGGAAACTTAGCTAATAAGCTAAACAAAGTGATGGCAATTAATAAGCTTGACCAAATGATACTTTAACCAATTAATGCAAACCTGCAACCTTTAGAATTCAACTGATACACACCGGAATAGCACACCTCACCTTGTAATCAACTTCAGGATTTGTCAATCAATCCAAACAGAATGTTAAGCAAGCAGGATTCACTTAATGCCAAGTTTCAATTGATACAAACTGCCGAAGCTATGTACTAACGTGCAGAAATGAAGTTGGAATTCTCATCAAGCTAAGTACGAAGTAAGCTGAAAACAAGTGCAAAAATTCTCTATCAATTGTACTTAACTTGGTACCAATCAGTGCCGAACCACTACTTGATACAAACACAGGTCTACCACTTGATACGCATGAAGGAAACTAAAATCACGAAGCAACCAAAATGCAGGAAATGAAACTGAGATCAAAAACAAAATATGTGCAGAAATAAACTGCTCAATACTGAAACAAACTAATTGCGAATGGAGCTGACACCAAGTGCGAGAGCTCACTTCGAATTGAGTTTAACTTGGTACAACTCCAAGTTGAATTTTTATTTGATACAAAGACAGGAATTGATAGCTGGATACGCAGAAAATAAATCTGAGTTTCAGAAATAAGGTTGCGCAGAAACTGAAAACTGAAAATGCAGAAATGAAATCGAAATTATGAACAAACCAGACTAAACACAAGCCGAACTCAAATGCAACAGCACACTAAAGTCTTCGTTTAACTTCAGGAATGGAAATAATAATGAACTAACTGCAAGGATACTGATATGCTAAAAACTGGGCTGATACGCAATTGCAGAAAATAGGGAATTCTGATACACAAGCTGGAAAACAGAAAATGAACTGAATTTAAAGGTAACTAGTCATTAACAAACATTCTAACTAACTAGGAGGCTGAATTGAAAGCTAACAACTAAGGAACAATTCAGAAAATGAATTAAAACAACTGAAACAGAAAATTCAGACACGAAACAGATGGCAGTAATCGAAAATTATAGCTAAAAACTGAAATTGCAATAAGAAATCTACTCCTCAATCACTCCCTAGCTCGAGTGCTCCTTGTTCGTCATGCAAGGGTGAGCCTCAAACCCCTAAGCTCAGCAAATCAATGAAAATAGCCTCTGCGATTCAAATCCAGATCACACTCTAAGCCAAGCTGAATTCCCAATCGATTTCCTTAATCTCGCCCTGTCCAATCGCGCGGATGGTGTGGGGATGATCCAAGCACTCCAGGGAACCCCTCTGAACTGCTCGGGTGGATGAAGGATGGAGCAAAACCGAGATTGAAGCAATCGATGGCAGAGCCGAGGAAACCCTCACTCTGCTCTGTTTTTGGCCAATTCGGAGCTGGAACTTCACCAAGAAACCTTCCAAATGACCTAACACTCGATCTAATAGATGAATTGAGGGGTCGTGCCCCTTGGATTGAAGAAACTAGCTGAAGAAACGCGATGAAAAATGAAGAAGGAAGAACACTGCGGCGGAGACGCGACGAAGCTGAAGGCTGAGGAAAATTTGATTAAGTACTTAGCATTGGATGGTTCAGATTGATTTTGCTTGATCCAATGGCTGATCTTCATCCAATCTGAACCAAACTTTGGTGATGTTGATCAAGGGTCAGGATCTGTCTCGTGGTAGCTCGGATCCTCCAGATTTGCAACGGATGGTCCAGATAAACCTAATCTTTGAATGGACAGTCTAGAGCCTTTCGAGCTTGATCCGGCGGTTGAATGAGCTCTGATTGGGATGAAACCTTCAGATCATGATCAGAGTGCTTGATCAGCCCTAACCCTAGCTCGGATTACTTCAGATGGACCCGGATGGCTTAGATCTAGCAGCTTTTAAATCGAACGGCCCAGATTAATCCGAAGCTTGATAACTCGTTGCGGGTCCACTTCCGACTCAAGTTTGACCCAGTATGCCCTAGGTCCATGATCCTTTCATGCTTACAAAAATAGATTAAAAATTTAGTGGCCAAATAATCCAAATATGAACAGATTTGCAATTAAGTCCAAAATAAAAGTAAGTTATGAAACCTAGGATAATTTCACAATTAAGCAAGAAAGACATGGGTCAAACATGGATTTTGGCAACTAAAATGATCAATAAAATGGTACTTATCCGGCGCCTCACTGGGCTAGGCGCCTGTATGGATACAGGTGCCCCAGTGCAAGGCCAAACCAAGGCCATCGAAGCAAACTGCCACGAAAGCCTTTGGACCAAGTCATGCTAGGCGCCTGTGTTAACACAGGCGCCCCAGTCAGCTCAGGCACCTCAATGAAGGGGATAAGCACTGACCGAGCCTGCGGATTAGAGATCGCGTAGGAGAGGCCACGTGTAGGGTCCCCTTCAACACAGGCGCCCAAGCGACGACTATAAAAGGGGGTTCACCCCCAAGTCTTCAATACAACTTGCAACTCTCGCTTTCAACACTTTCGCTCAAGCGCTACGCCTCGACAAGCTCCGAACTCACGATTCAAGCGCTGACGATGACCCGCTGCTCCGAAATTCCATCCACTCCGGTCGTCGATAAAAGCTGTCATTTCTTAAGTGTTGTAATTTTCTTTTTCGATTCTATATCTATACTCGAAACTGTAATCATTTCGACAAATATAGAATTGCCCAACCGTGACTCCGAACCAAGTAAAACAAGTCGTGTTAGCGACTCTTGTTTTACTCTTTCCGCTGTGTTATTCTCTTAAATTATCCAAAATTTTTCGATCGATATTCACCCCCCCCTCTATCGATTTACTCCGATCCAACACATTAATCTTACTATCTTGTCAACCTAACTTTTTGACAAGTAAGATTAATAGTTGGTTTACTTCGGCCCTGCAGAATAATAGTAGTGACTCCGATAGTGAGGATACTATTATTCGCATCTAAGTGTTTACCATTACACGACACTAAGAAAATTATTTCCGATTATGTGCCTTCCGATGGGGAAGTACACACGCTCTTTAATAATTTCCTATAGTCTTTTCTAACCCAGTGATCCACAGAACAAGCCCATCTGATGGGGAGAAAGGCACTCAGAGCCGACGCGCAGACTTGTTCGCATTACTTATCGGATTGTAACGGAGGTTATGGGACCCTTATGGTCCCTCTCCCACTTAGTAATTTAGTTCGAGGAATTTTAACAAGTACACGTACATGACAAGCACATAACCAACATAATGAAAATAGAAAATCCTAGATTTTCCAACTTCTCATGGCCTTGGTCTCTAATGTGCCTCCAGTCGTGTCGTCACCTCGTCCGCTCCTCCCTTCCTTATGCACAAGCTACCTTGAGGGATCTACGAGCCGAAATGACTAGCTAATTATTTATATCATCGATCCTATACTCCACAAAGGAGTGTACATGAAATCTAAATCGAAAGTAAAATAATAAGCTTGGCTAAACATGTGCCATATTTAATTACAAAAATGAAATACTACCTAGCCTCGTCAACCCCGAAGATTAATTAATTTACAGCACATTGCACAAACATTCACACATATCAATTATTTGACCATGAAAAGTTGGAATCCAGTGCCTGCAACACAAAGTTAGCCTACGCATATCCACAATCATCCATCAAAATAAAATGTATATAAATGCAAAAAATAACCAATCCTTAAACAAACAAAATCGAAGTCTTCAACTCTGATAC
Source organism: Boesenbergia rotunda (assembly GCA_024364735.1). Classification (NCBI taxonomy): domain Eukaryota; kingdom Viridiplantae; phylum Streptophyta; class Magnoliopsida; order Zingiberales; family Zingiberaceae; genus Boesenbergia; species Boesenbergia rotunda. The sequence goes on along the minus strand of JAGFNQ010007738.1, from coordinate 12,724 downwards.
CAATTGATGGGTATGGCTTGGCGGATTTCCATAGCGAAGACTTGGTCGTTCTTAGGAGACCTCTCCATGTCTACAGATTAAAAATTAATCCGAATGGAGACCCATCTCCCAACGACCATCTCGTCATTGTATCGCTCAGTACGAATTACAACTTGGCCAATCACAAAGATCGTGCCTTGTAATTCTCCTAACCGAACGACCGCGGAAGAGATGACGAGTGGATCGCCGGTTCTTGTGTTTATAGTCGGGGTCCAATTAGTTAATTATTAACCATGATACGAAATCAAAATAATTTACTAATTCACCTGAAATGACGAAGGAAAATAATAAGGTACCAAAAGAACAAAATGAGCTAAGGGAGAGAATTATACCTTCCCTTTACCTTGTAGCCTTCTACCTTATGTCCCTCCCCTCCCGGACATCATGTGGGCGATGAGCTACCAAGAACCGAGATCACCAAGGCATTCCAACTGAGCTCTTCTTCTTTCCCTAGTCGAAACAAGAAACCCTAGGAACTAGGGTTTCCCTTGCGCCGGCTTTGTCTTCCTCTTCCCTTGCGCTGCCGACTACCGGAGCTACTCAAGCACCGCCAGACCAGTTGCTGACCTTGAGAGGATGGAGAAGAAGATGAAGTAGGAGAGAATTCTCCTTCTTCCTCACCCAAACATCCCGAGACACTCCCCTTCCTTCAACCTTGTAGCGTCGCCGCAAGCTTGCTTGCGCCGCCTCCCATCGGCCACCGGCTGCTTCTCCACTGCCGCTGACACCACAAAAGGAAGAGAAACACTCTTTCTTGTCTCTGTGAGTCCTAGCCGAGAGTTGGTGGAGAAGAAAAGAAGAACTGAGGAGGAGAAGTCCTCCTCTTCTATGCGTCAGCCGAAACCCTAAGGGAGGAGAGGAGAGAGAGAAGAGAGGATAGAGGCCTAGGGTGTCAACTCTTGGATTCTTCCTTGGTTTCATGATCCCATGGGGTATTTATAGGGCTAAGGTAGGGACCAAGTGGAGGAGTTGGATCCTGACCCACTAATGGATCTAAAACCAATCCATTTAATTAAGATTCATTCCACTAAAGGATCTTAATTGAACTTCCTCCCAACCCCCATATTTTCATATGGGCTCCACATATTATTAGTCGTCCATCTCCCCGTGTTTAAGATATCGAATGCCCATCAATTAATTTAAATTACTGATAAATTAAATTAATTAACTTCTTGATCCTTGATTAGTACCACTCGACCTTATCATCATGTTGGATCAAATCCACCTGCAGGGTTTAACATGATGAACCATTTGAGCTCATCAAGGGGGCATCATCATCCCGACTCACTAGGATACGGATTCCGTCAATAATCAATGACACACTATATAATTAATATTATTTCCCAACTTATCGGGCCTATCGATCTAACAGAATAGATCTCGCCCATTGGTAAATCAAAGAAATAATAATTAATCATATGTGCCCGTTATTATATTGGGATTTAGGGATCGTTCTCCATAATAAAATCTGAGGTCCAATTCAATTATCAAGTCAGTACAAATTGGATGATCTCTGGTTTTAGTCTTGCTCAATGAACACAAAGTACACTAGTGTAATTCTATGGTCAAGACCAACCACACCTAATTACACTACAACCATCCCGATGGTTTGTCCAATTCTATCTCGGCTGTGAGCCTCCACTTATACTAGGCAAGGGACTGATAACATGATCTTCCGTGTGTCACCACATACCATGTTATCTATAATGCAAAGTAAAGGACTTTTATGCATGTACTAATATAAACAAGCATCTAGTATCGTTGTGATTCTCTTTTCAAAATATATAGATGATCTTATATAAAAGAAGCAAGTCTTTTAGTATACACATCTAACATTGCTCAGACGACATCCAAGAGGGGAGGGTCATACGGTAGAAGTTCGTAAGGTAATGGAAGGTATAATTCTCTTCCTTAGCTCCTATTGTTCCTTTGGTTGCTTATTGTTTTGCTTCGTCATTTTATGTGTATTAGTTAATTATTTTAATTTTGAATCTTGGTTAATAATTAATTAATTGGACCTCGACCATAAACACAAGAACCGATGATCCACTCGTCGTCTCTTCCGTGGTCGTTCGGTTGGAAGAATTACAAGGCTCGATCTTTGTGATTGGGCAAGTTGTAATTCGTACCGAACGATACGATGACGAGATGGTCGTTGGGAGATGGGTCCTCATTCGGATTAAATTTTTTAATCCGTAGACATGGAGAGGTCTCTCAAGGATGACCAAGTATTCGCTAGGGAAACCCGCCAAGCCATACCCAACAATTGGTATCAGAGCTGAGGTTTCCGATTTTGTGTGTTTAGGATTGGTTAATATTTTGCATTTTTCATACATTATATTTTGCTGGATGATATATGGATGTGCGTAGGCTAACATTGTGTTGTAGGCACTAGATTCCAACATAGCATGCCCAAATATTTGATATGTGTGATTGGATGTGTAATGTTTTGTAAATTAATTAATCCTCGGGGTTGACGAGGCTAGGTAGTATTTAATTTTTATAATTAAATACGGCACGTGTTTAGCCGAGCTTTTTGTTTACATTTGATCTAGATATTTGTACACTTCTTCGTGAAGTATAAGATCAATGATGTAAATAATTAGCTAGTCATCTCGTCTCGGAGATCCCTCATGGTGGCTTGTGCATAAGGAAGGGAAGAGTGGATGAGGTGACGACACAACTGGAGGCGCATTGGAGACCAAGGCCATGAAAAATTAAAAAATCTTGGATTTTCTTTTTTATTATGTTGGTTATATGCTTGTCGTATGCATGCTTATTAAAATTCATCGTAATCAATAACTAAGTGGGAGAGGGACCCTAAGGGTCCCGTGGCCTCCATTACAATCCGATAACTGATGTGAACAAGTCTGCGCGTCGGCTCTAAGTGTCTTCCCCCCATCGGATGGGCTTGTTCTGCGGATCACTGGGTCGGAAAAGACTATAGGAAATTATTGAAGAGCGCGTGTACTTCTCCATCGGAAGGCACATAATCGGAAATAATTTTCTTAGTGTCGTGTAATGGTAAACACTTAGATGCGAATAATAGTATTCTCCCCATCGGAGTCACTGCTATTATTTTGTAGGGCTGAAGTGAACCAACTATTTGTAGGAACTCGGATGGCTAGAGAGGGGAGTGAATATAGCCAAACACTTGGACTTTAATGTTGGATCGAGAAATGCGAGAGAGGGGGGGGGGTGAATGTCGCAAATCGTTCGGATTTAAAAAGAGTAAGTGCGCAGCGGAAATAAGACACAAAAACAATGCTAACAAGGTCGTTTTACTTGGTTCGGAGCCTGTGTCGACTCCTACTCCAAGGCCCACGGTCGTTGACCGTTTTCTGCGGGCAATTCTATACGTTCGAGAAAGTTTACAATAAAAAGTATTACAGAATCAGAGTAGTAAACTTAATCAAGCTCTTCGTTACCGACGTCCGGTGTAGATCGAAGTGTTGGAGCAGCAGGACGTCGTCAGCTCGAGTTGGAAGAGTTCGGGAGCGAGTCGTGGAAGTAGAAGAGCGTGTAAGCGTCGCAGTGATTGATGCTCTGAAGAAGGAGGTCGAGGGCCCATTATATAGAGCCTAGGGGAGCCCTGGTCGACGGGGGCGCCCCCCACGTGGCAGCAGATCCGGTTGTAGCTCGGTCGCCGTCTGATCCCATTATCCTCGGGATCCGGTTTGACCGGGGCGCCCGGAGGACTCGGGGCGCCCGAATTGACCGGTCAAAGCCTCATCTCTTCGGCTTCGCAGGGATGCGCTTCGGCAGCTGGCAGTGGGGGCGCCCGAGACACGCGGGGCGCCCGCGACAAGCGGGGCGTAACGCGTCGAGGTTGTTACAGACTTGGGTTGACCTTGGGGGCGCCCTGGTCGTCCGGGGCGCCCTGCTCAGCTTCTGCCTCACTCCTTCGAGGCTCTCTGAGCTGCAGATACTCAGTCCTTCGATCCTGCATCCAGGGTTAGTCCAAATAACAATTATATTTTATACAGCCTTAGCTGTCTTGGTTCTGACTTTGGTCTCCAAAATGGAGCCCTAGGTCGAACCGACGCCTAATGTTCCCTCAAGGGGAACGCGTCCTCACCTACTCCTCTCGGGAGAGTTTACCTGGTGCCAACCAGATCCTCCAGTTGGACTTTTTCCCGGCAGTCCTTCGCCAGGTCTTGAGTTACCAAGCTGCCCTTCGCTTGGTGCCTAGCTGCCCTTCGCTAGGTCTTTTCTTCTGGCAGTCCTTCGCCAGCCTAGCAGTCCTTCGCTAGGGCTTTAGCATTCTGGCGGTCCTTTGCCAGTGCTTAGCAGTCCTTTGCTAGGGCTTCTCCTGTCTGGCAGTCCTTCGCCAGTGCCTAGCCTTCCATCGCTAGGGCTTTTCCTGTACACTCAAGAAGCTTGTTAGACAACAACTAACCCTTAACTTTTGAACCCTTTTGCCAATATCAAAACACAGGTTTGACTTGGGTGCATTCTGCACCAACAATCTCCCCCTTTTTGATATATGGCAACCTAGTTCAAAAAGTTAAGGAAAAAATGCCGAAATTGAAATCCTAAGTTAGATTCCCTCCCCCTGGAAGAAATCTCCCCCTAGGTTTTTCAAAAAATAGGTGGTGTGAGTTAAGTACTTAGAAGATTTCAAGTTTTGAAAAATTTCAGACTTAGAAAATTTTCAGTTTTGGAAAAATTTCAAACTTAGAAAATTTTCAGTTTTGGAAAAATTTCAGACTTAGAAAATTTTCAGTTTTGAAAAAATTTTTGGAAAAATTTCAGACTTAGAAAATTTTCAGTTTTGGAGAAATTTCAAGCACTACGTTAAGCTTAAAACATAATTTCAAAACACATAGTTCAGAGTTGGAAATTTTTAAAGAGAATTTTAAAACCTTTAAGCTTAACACTAATTTTAAGCAAAAATATTAACTTTCAAAATAATTTAGAGTTTAGAAATAAAATTTTTCAGTTCAACTTTTTGAAGAAGACAATGGGAAAAAATTTTTAAAACAATTTTTGTTCCCTGTTTCCTTTCCAACTCTCCCCCTTTGACATATATCAAAAATGCAGAAAAAAATTTGCAATAATTAAAGCATTTGCTGTACTGAATCAAACTGGAACCTAAGTCTGGTTAAATCTTTAGGGACGTGTCTAACCCAATTAGCTACTTACCAACTGTTATAAACAGTAGTTTTCGCTAGGGTTAGTCAAGTTAAGTGCGTTGTTCAAGTTAGATTATCTAAACTTGATACTTAACTTGATTGCTGTTCAGTTTGTATTTAGTGCCCCAACTACTGCAGATGCACTGACTTAAAGCATCTTGAGTTAAGGCAAAGTCCTAAGTATCTCAACCCTTTGTAGGTTGTCAATCAAAGTACCCTAAGGTGCTTGTGAGATGCTGGCTTCTAGATCTATAGGTGCATGCAGTTCTAGTGTTAGGGCCTAGGCTAAGTCCATTTCGAATAAAAAACTAGTTTTGAAGGGGGTAGTTTTTGAAATAAAACTAAGTCAAGGGAAAAAATTTTAAAACCAAAGTAAAACATTTTTAACAAAGAAAACATTTTAACATCAATTAAACATTTTCAATTTAAGCAGAAGCCAACAAATGATTCTACTCTACTAAGCATAATCCTAACTGCCTTCTTAGTGAGCTAAACTCAGATTCAGGTAAGGGTTTAGTGAATATGTCAGCTAGGTTAGACTTGGAGTCTACATGCTTAAGGATTATTTCACCCCTAGCTACGTGATCTCTTACAAAGTGATGTTTTACTTCTATGTGTTTGGTTCTAGAATTTTGAATTGGGTTTTTGGTTAAGTTAATTGAGCTAATATTGTCAATGTTGACTTGGGTCTGATTGTAGTCTAGCTGAAAGTCCTTAAGGGTGTGCATCATCCATAGGAGTTGAGCTACACACTCTCCTAAGGCTACATATTCAGCTTCAGTTGTGGATAGAGCAACACTGTGTTGCTTCCTACTGCACCAACTTACTAAGCTGTTTCCTAAAAGTTGACAGCTTCCACTTGTACTTTTTCTATCTAATTTACAACCAGCATAGTCAGAATCAGAGTATCCTGATAACTTAAAGGATGAAGTCCTAGGGTACCATATCCCTACATTTAGGGTGCCCTTAATGTATCTTAAAATTCATTTTAGGGCTGCTAAGTGAGTTTCCTTAGCACAGGTTTGGTACCTAGCGCACATTCCTACTGAAAAAAGTATATCAGGTCTGCTGGCTGTAAGGTATAGTAGACTTCCTATCATACTTCTATAAAGTTTTAGGTCTACTGGTTTACCATCAGGGTCATTATCTATTTTCACATTTGTGGCCATTGGGGTACTTATACTTTTAGAGTTATCCATTTTAAATTTCTTAATTAGTTCTTTAGCATATTTAGATTGATGTACATAATTTCCATCCTTAGTTTGTTTGATTTGTAACCCTAGGAAAAAGTTGAGTTCCCCAACTAAACTCTTTTCAAACTCATTTTCCATTATTGTTACAAATTCTTTTAGAAATTTAGAGTTAGTTAATCCAAATATTATATCATCTACATAAATTTGGGCAATAAATATATCCTTTTCTAAAATTTTAACAAACAAGGTTGGGTCAATTTGACCTTGTTTGAATTCTTTAGAAATCAGGTAATTGGATAATCTTTCATACCAGGCCCTGGGTGCTTGTTTTAGTCCATAAAGAGCTTTACTAAGTTTGTAGACATGATCAGGTTTTTCTATATTCTCAAATCCTGGGGGTTGTCCTACATAAACTTCTTCCTTAATAAGCCCATTTAAGAAGGCTGACTTTACATCCATTTGGTATAATTTAAATCCTTTATGGGATGCAAAGGCTAGTAACATCCTAATAGACTCTGTTGGGACCGGGTGCATGTCGACAAGGATACGAGTTCGTAAAATTTAAAATTTTTACGTGCAGCGGAAGAGTTTGCATAAAATAATTTCTTAAATTATTTTAACTTCGTATCTAGCATGCATTCTTATGGTGTGTTGACATAATCATAAAATAAAACATTGCGGAATAGTAAACAAATTTACCAAGTACCTCTCGTAACTCGAAGTAAGGGACGAGATCCAACCGTAGCGTCCCTTGGAAGCTTCGCCTCTATTCGCGTCCACGCCGAGTTCTCTTCGGGATGACTTCACAAAGTCACGAGTTTTGTGACGACGAGAACTACTAGATTCTCGGAAGGCACAACTAGAAGAATAAGAGAAACAATGGAAAAACTGACCAATGAAGAAACGGAATCGAATTCCGAGAAGAGAGGAGTCGCTATCCGCTTCTTCTTCTTCGTCTTCGGGTTCTCCTCCTTCTTGGAAGCTCACGGCAACCACTTGGGGTTGCTAGGGTTGCGCCGGCCCTAGCTTGGTTGGAGGGAGCCGGCCCTAATTCTCAAAGGGGCGCCGGCCCTAAGGGAAGAAGAGGAGAGAAGAGAATAAGAGGAGAGAGAGGGAGAGCTCTAATTAATCTCTTGATTAATTGATTGATTGTTGTGTATAAAGGGCTAGCCTTTGGGTCCTTTATATAGTAGCAACTCTTTGCTAAGTCTCCCTCTAAACGGAATTAGTTATAAGAAATTTATCCTATAAATTTTCTTAACTAATTATTCCGTTTATACCAAGTTTTATTATAAACTAATTTATAATAAAACTAATTTTCTTCTCTTTAAATCATGGAATAAATTTTATAAGAAATTTATAAACTTTCTTATTATGGAAAAATCAATTCATAATTGATTTTATAAAATTAAAATAAACCAATTCATGGATTATTTTAATCTTCCATAAAAGAATAAATTTCTATAAATTTTATTTATATAAATTTCTTTATACAAATTTATTTATCCATAATTTATAAAACAAATCATACTAGATTTATTTTATTAATTAAACCAAAATAAACTTGGTTTATTTCCTCCATTGGCCGGCCACCCAAAGAGGGATAATACCCTCTTTGGCCGGCCCAAATCGACCCGAACCGGTCGCGAATTAAACTCATTTAATTCGCCCAAAAAGCCTTCAAAAGACTTAGCCATTTTAGCTTCCATTGCGCCTCTGACTAACTCAGATTCGACTTGTTTCTCTTGATCGGAAAATCCAATTTTCAACTCGTTTTAAATCCCTCGGATTACTCGTATTGCGTGTGACTAAATAGGCTTTCGATTTATGTTGGCCGTCTATAATTAACCCATTAATTATAGAACGATCATGAGTGGCACCTAGTAGTACATCATGATCCCCAATTAATCGAAAGATCAACGGTTTGACCTCAGAAGAAATTATTCTGAAACCCTTCAGCAGCTTTAATGAATCGTGCCTCATTCCCTTCACCACCTTATACCCACTTGGTTCAGGACACGGTCTATGGTGTCAGTCCCCACTAGGCTGACTACGTCACACCTAGCCCAAGTAGTGTCTTCCTCGTCCTTTGGATTTCTAATTACTCTCATGTATTTAAGAGACTCGCACTCTTAACATGATATGCTCTGGCCAGAGGCTTTGAGTAACAATCCGACGATAGGCCTGGGTATACATCTCCTCGCAAGGAGTGGTGAATCCTTTGTAGGCTGTTCAAACATCTTCGGGCACTTCGGCTTATACCCAATCATCCTGGGTCCACACCTCCTTGGAGATGCTTGCTTGAGATGTCAAAGTATAAGTCTCCATGACCAAGATGACTTGAACACCGCAAGTCAAAGGAACATCGCACTTAAGCCGCAGCAAGATCTTCATTGACATATCTACATGTAGATTCCCATATGAAGTCTTACAGCTAGTCACTCCAATGAACTAGTTCCCTTAACTAGCATCCATGTTTATCTCCGGACATCCCAATGTCACCAGCCAGTGAGAATCAGCTGATTAGAGAATAACCCATGCTAGTCTCAACAGAATTGATAGTGTCCGTTTTTATCAATTCATCGACTAGGGATAATTTCAATACTTCACAATTGCACATTAGAGATAATCACTAGTTGTGATCCCATCACAAATTCTCTTATGCTGTGAGTTGTATTGCGGACATTCAGTAGATGAGTTCAAGATCCCAATCAAATACACAAAACATGTATACTCAAATAGTGAATTATCATTTATTAAAATAAATGTTTACATCATAAGGCGATTGCCTTAGGACACTTCTCTCATATCACTAACAAACTCCCACTTGGCCTAATGCCAATCGCTACGGTATCCAATACCATAGGCTCTAACATGACCCTCAAACTTGTTTTGAGGCAAGGCCTTAGTTAAAGGATCCGCTATATTCCTTTCAGTGGGAACTCTCTCAATTTGTATGTCATTCCTACTTATAATCTCTCTGATCAGATGATAGCGTCGAAGCACGTGTTTGGATCGCTGATGAGACCTTGGTTCCTTTGCTTGTGCAATAGCTCCATTGTTGTCGCAGTATACCGGCACTGCTTCATCAATGGTTGGAACCACGCCAAGTTCGGAGACAAACTTCTTGATCCAGACTGCTTCCTTTGCTGCTTCCGAAGCTGCGATATATTCTGCTTCCGTGGTAGAATCCGCTACAGTGTCTTGTTTGGAACTCTTCCAACTCACTGCGCCTCCATTCAAAGTAAATACGTATCCAGACTGCGATTTGGAGTCATCCTTATCCGTCTGGAAACTGGCATCTGTATACCCACGTATTTTCAAATCTCCTTCTCCATATATTAGAAATACATCCTTAGTTCTTCTTAAGTACTTAAGGATTGTCTTAACAGCCGCCCAATGATCCATTCCTGGATCAGATTGGTATCTGCTCGTGACGCTCAGAGCATACGATACATCGGGCCTAGTACATAACATAGCATACATGATAGATCCTATTGCGGATGCATAGGGAATCTTATTCATGCTAATCCTCTCGTCTTCTGTGCGCGGACACATAGACTTCGAAAGGTTGATCCCATGCCTGATGGGAAGGTAACCTTTCTTGGATTCCGACATGCTAAACCTTTTTAGCACTCGGTCTATATATGTAGACTGCGAAAGACCAAGCAACCGTTTTGATCTATCTCTATAGATTCTAATCCCAAGGATATAGGTTGCTTCTCCCAGGTCTTTCATGGAGAAAGTTTTGGACAACCAAATCTTAACTGTCTGTAAAACTGATATATCGTTTCCTATAAGTAAGATGTCATCGACATATAATACTAGGAATACGACTGCACTCCCACTAACCTTCTTGTACACACAAGGTTCGTCAGGATTTTGTGAGAAATCAAACTCTTTGATTGTCTCATCAAAACGGATATTCCAGCTCCTTGATGCTTGCTTCAATCCATATATGGATCGTCGAAGCTTGCATACCTTGGTTTTATCAACCGATGTGAAACCTTCAGGTTGTATCATGTATACATCCTCAAGTAGGTTTCCATTAAGGAAAGCTGTTTTCACATCCATTTGCCATATCTCATAATCATAATGAGCTGCTATGGCTAGGAGCATCCGAATGGATTTAAGCATAGCTACTGGCGAATAGGTTTCGTCATAATCAACTCCTTGTTTTTGACGATATCCTTTTGCCACTAATCTAGCCTTAAAGGTAACAACATTACCTTCCATGTCGGTTTTCTTCTTGAAAACCCACTTGCACCCTATGGGTTTAATCCCTTCAGGTGGGTAACCAAGTCCCATACTTGATTTTCATACATGGAATCCATTTCCGACTTCATGGCCTCAAGCCATTTGTCCCTTTCTGAATTTTTCAGAACATCTTCATAACTGATAGGTTCGTCATCGCCAATGAGCAACACGTCGTTCGATTCACTTACGAGAAATCCGTATCTCTCTGGAATGTTGCGTGTCCTATCAGACCTACGAAGAGGAGGTGTAGTTTTAGGTTCAACTGATAGCTCATCACTATGAATTATCGGTTGTGGGCCTAGACTAGGTGTCTCTGTGATGTCTATTGGAGTTTCTTGAACTTCATCAAGTTCAATCCCACTCCCACTGTTTTCTTGCAAAAGAAACTCTTTCTCTAGAAATACAGCATGCCTTGAGACAAACACCTTTTGTTCCAAGGGATGATAGAATTGGTAACCCTTCGTTTCCTTAGGGTATCCAATAAATAGACATTTATCAGACTTAGCATCCAATTTGTCTGATACAACCCGCTTCACATAAGCAGGACAACCCCATATCTTAAGGTGAGTTAAGTGAGGTTTCTTACTATTCCAAATCTCATATGGAGTAGTAGAGACTACCTTGGTCGGGACTCTGTTTAGCAAGTAAACAGCTGTCTTAAGTGCATAGCCCCAAAAGGATTTTGGAAGAGTTGCATGATTCATCATAGACCTAACCATGTCCATCAAGGTTCGGTTGCGCCTCTCAGATACACCATTATGCTGTGGTGTATACGGCGGAGTCCATTGGGACAATATCCCATTGTCCCTTAGATAATCTTGAAACTCTTGACTTAAGTATTCACCACCTCGATCGGATCGAAGTATTTTAATACTTTTGCCAAGCTGTTTCTCTACTTCATTTCTGAACTCTTTGAATTTCTCAAAGGCTTCAGATTTGTGTTTCATCAAGAACACATACCCGAATCGTGAGTGATCATCGATGAAGGTGATGAAGTAGCTATAGCCTCCTTGTGAAAGAGTTGACATTGGTCCACATACATCGGTATGTATTAGACCAAGCAATTCTCCCACTGGATTACCTTTTCCGGGAAAGGGTAATTTGGTCATCTTGCCTTTTAAGCACGATTCGCATGTATCAAATGAACCGGGTTCAAATGATTCCAAAATTCCACATCGGTGTAATTCGGTCATGCGTTTCTTACTTATATGGCCAAGACGACAGTGCCACGTGTAGGAGTCTATTTGATTATCTATTCGAGCACGTTTGTTGCTTACTTCGATATTGAAAACGTCACTGGATAAATCTAACGTGTAGATGCCATTGCACAAAGTTCCATTCCCATAAAGAACGCCATTTAAAGTTATGTAACAACAATTGTTACTAAAAGTTAAATGATAACCCTTTTCATTCAAACATGAAATAGATACAATGTTCTTTATTAACGAAGGAACGAAATAACAATTATCCAATTCTAAGACACGTCCAGTTGGGAGCTTTAGCAAATATGTTCCGATGGCAATAGCAGCAATCCTTGCTCCATTTCCAACCCGCAAATTCGCTTCTCCCTTGACGAGCCTTCTTCTATTCCTTAGCCCCTGTATGTCATTACATATATGTGAGCTACACCCAGTATCAAGTACCCAGGTATCTGAGGAAATAGAGTGACATTCAATAACGAAGATACCTGAAGAGGATGGGGCATCGGATGCCTTCTTCTTCACGGACTCAAGATAAATCTTGCAGTTTCTTCGCCAGTGACCTTCCTTGCCACAGTGATGGCAAGTTCCTTTTGGTTTCTTTTCAGTTTTCTTGGCCTTTTTCTTCTTCCCTTTGTTCTGTTCTTTGGCCTTCCTCTTAGAACCTTTCTTCGAGGAACCAACTAACAGTACCGCTTTTTGATCTGGCTTTACAGAAGGCTCCACAGTCTTCAGCATGTTGATCAACTCAGGAATGGTAGTATCCAGTTTGTTCATCCGATAGTTCATCACAAATTGTGAACAACTCTTGGACAAACAACTCAGAATTAAGTCAATACTTAGTTCATGATCCATTGCAAAACCGAGTGCGCTCAATCGCTCAATGTACCCCACATCTTTT
>JAGFNQ010007737.1:0-12142 GCA_024364735.1 Boesenbergia rotunda | reverse complement strand
CCAATAGAAGGGTTACCATAATCTATTACTCTATTGCTAAACCAATCATATCAAGCATATATATGTGACTAATCTAAAAGAAAAGTCAGAGATACCCGCCTCCGATATGGAAGTCTGTAGTCATCGATAACCACCCGTCAAAAATAATATCCGCGACAAGGAACTAAGTCAACGCCCTGCATCAAAAAGCATAATTAATAATTTAATATTTCTAACGATTCATAACTCTATATACCATTTAGATTAATCGGGATTAATTAAAATTAATTAATCCCAATTAACTTTCAATTCCTAATCACCCACTCAAAGCCAGAACTCAGAACTCTATTCCCACATGCAGAACCACCACAACCAAAACAGGGCAAAACTCCAATAGATCCATACAGCCACGCTAATCAAAGGAAAACCCATTTAATCACCACCACATCTCATGATATCAAACTGATCAAACACCTTTGATCCAAACCAAAATCTCAAACCACTCATGGCATAGTAAGAATCGAGAATATCAAAACTGAAAACAAATCAAAACCAACAATTCGCAATTGCTCCAAAACCACTAGAATAACTGATCAAAACTCCTTCACAGACCCGCATCAGATCCAACCACGAAAACCATGAAAGAGATCTCCAGATTCAAAACCAAACGCACGTACATAACACCAACCGAAAACAATCTTACCTGAGTCGTGCCCAGTTGCAACTTCACATATTAATGTTTCAAGCAACATCAACATGCACAACAACAATAAACTGAAATCCAATACTCAGATGGATACCATCATCCAAACTGATCACTATAGGAATAGAATTTACCTTAACTCCTGCGCTGGTACCAATCCCTTGCTTCAACCCAATCTTATAGCAACGAAAGCTAACCAACTCCCAACCCGACCTCTCCAACCAGATCAAAATCACACAGAGCAAGCTCCCAACTCAACAGCAACAGAAAACCCTAGATCCAACTGCCAATCTGCCAAGAACAATCAAGAAGACGGATCAATCGCGCGTAGCCCTAGATCGCGGAAACAACTCAAGATCAACCGGCGATGAGGGCAAGAACCCTAATCCCTTACCTTGATTGCACCAGATGTTCCCTGTTCATATCCGGTGATGTTTCAACGCCCGGTGGGGAGATCAGGAAGATGATGAGGGCGCCCAACTCCAGGGACTGGTGGCCGATCCACGCTGGAGGAAGAGGAAGGTCGCGCGAGAGGCGTCGGCCTGGTTGCAGCTACGAGCTAGGGCACGCGAAGGGAAGAAGAGAGGAAAGTTGGTCGCGCCATCGGGCGAGGAGGCGGTGCTCTGGCTTCAGCAAGGGTTCGCAAAGGGGAGAAGAAAGAGGGAGGAGGAGGCATCGATTTGGTTGTGGCGAAGAAGACAGAAGGGGAAGGGGAATCAGGTTTGGCTACAAAATAGGGCACGCAGAAATGAAAAGAGAAGGAATTATAAGGGAATGGTAGCTTTGTGAAAAAGTCCTCCTAGTTCCACTATTCCAACCCTACCTCTAGGATAAGGGTTTTTAACAGTTTAGCCCCTCTAAGTCTCCGTATTTTAACATTCTCCCCCACTAACAAAAATTTGGTCCTCAAATTTCGTTATTACATGTGCTAGGTACGGTCAAACAATATAAAATACTGAACGAATCCCTCACATGTACCTCAATCAACCAAGTGGGGGTAGCGAGCTCGGATAATATCCTCGAGCTCCCAGATCGTCTCGGCATCTGAATGGTGTTGTCATTTGACTTTAACTAATTGGATTATCTTGTTCCACAACTGACGCTCCTGGAAACCCAAAATCCATACAGATACCTCCTGATAAGTGCTGTCAAACTGGAGCGGAAGAGGCACCTTGGATAATACGAGTGTGAAATCTGGCACATGACCTCTCAGCATGGATACATGCAACACGTCATGGATGTCGATCAAAGACAGTGGAAGTGCTAGGCGATAAGCTACAGCTTCAATCCTATCCTGAATCTGGAACTGACCAATATACCGTGGAGCTAGCTTACCTTTGAGACAAAAACGTTTCATCCTTTTCTTGGGTGAAATTCAAAGGAAAACATAATCACCTACCGCAAACTCTATGGGTCTGCGCCTCCGGTCAGCATAGCTTTCCTGGCGATCCAGCGCTGCTAATAATCTCCATCTAACAGTCCGTACTAACTCTGCCTCGTGTTGAACTCTTTGGGGTCCCAGCAGTTGCGTTTCACCGACCTCATCCCAGAGGGTGAGTGTCCTGCACGCCCTACCGTACAACGCCTCCAACGGTGCCCTATATCGCCGAATGAAAGCCGTTGTTGTAGGTGAACTCCACCAAGTGCAAATGGTCCTCCCAACTACCCCCAAAGTCCATCACACACGAGCGCAGCAAGTCCTCCAAAATCAGGATAGCACGCTCTGACTGTCCATCTGTCTGGGGATGAAAAGTTGTGCTGAGACAGAGCTCTGTACCCATAGCCCTCTACAAACTCCACCAGAACCGCGATGTAAAACGCGGATCTCTATTCAAGATAATACTCAAAGGAACTCTATACAATCTGACTATCTCCTGACAATACCACTCTATCAATCTATCAAGAGAATCTGTCCTCTGGGTAGCTAAGAAGTGAACAGATTTGGTTAGTCGGTCCACGACTACCCAAATCACATCATGACCTCTCCTAGTCCTCGACAAACCCACACGAAATCCATGGTAATATGTTCCCACTTCCACTCAGGAAATGGGGATCTTCTGGAGGCGTCCAGCAGGTCTCTGGTGATCTGCCTTAACCTGCTGACAGATGAGACATCTAGCAACAAAATCCACGATGTCCCTCTTCATGTCGTTCCACCAGTATAAACGTCTCAAATCATGATACATAGGAGTGCTACCAGGATGAATAGCAAACCGTGATCGGTGGGCCTCCTGCAGCAACCCCTCCAAGACAGGTGCGCCTCTAGTACACACAATCCCCCTCAGAAGTATAGAACACCCTCCTCATCACGTGTAAAATCCGGCTGCTCTCCCGTAGTCGCCTGACTGCCCAGAAACTGAAGGTGTTGGTCACTAGCCTGAGCCTCTCTGATCCTCGTCAAATCTCTGACTGAGCCATCAAAGTCACTAGCAATCCTCTCTCTGTCCGAGACTGCACCTCTAACCCCAGCTCAGAGAAACTCTGAATTAAATATGTAACCATCACTCTAAGCATGCCAAAACAGTTCTGGACTTCCGATTAAGGGCGTCGGCGACTACATTAGCTTTCCCAGAATGGTAGCTAATGGTGCAGTCATAATCCTTCAGAAACTCCAGCACCTCTTCTATCAAAGATTTAGCTTTCGCTGAGTGAATAGATACTGAACACTCCTGTGGTCTGTGATGATCTCGAAGGTGATCCCATAAAGATAATGCCTCTAGATCTTTAGAGAAAAAATGACAGTGGCCAACTCTAAATCGTGAACGGGGTAGTTCCTCTCATGCTCCTTCAGCTGCCGAGAAGCATAAGCAACCACTCGTCCATGCTGCATGAGTACTGCACCTAGTCCCAGGAGTGATGCATCAGTATGCAAAGTGAAACCATCCTCTCCAGAAGCCAGTACTAGAACTGGCGCAGATAGAAGCCTCCGCTTCAGCTCCTGGAAGCTGGTCTCGCAGGCCACAGTCCATACAAACTTCACGCCTTTCCCGGTCAAGCGTGTAAGTGGTGATGCAATGCTGGAGAAACCTTCGACAAGCGTCGGTAATAGCTAGCCGAATCCAGGAAACTGTGCAAATTGGAACGATCACCCAATTCACTTCAAACCCTCCCGAGTCCTAGGTAAATCCCCGACATGGTCCTTAATAGATGTTCCCATTTCCAACCATAAATGGGGATCGTCTAATATAGCACAGTGGTCTCTACGGTTCAACCTTCAGGCGCTAACTTGGCTACCAGGATTCATAAACTTTATGTAGCGGTCCCGCCTCTATGGTCCTCGCAGGCAACCCTCTAGGCCGGTGACCCTACGGTCTTCCCACCCCTGGCATGGATTTTTGCCTTCCCCAGGATTCGAACTCTAGATCCAGGCTAAGTACTAAAGTTTATGAATCCTGGTAACCCGCTCACTTGGTTACCAGGATTCATAAACTTTAGTACTTAGCCTGGAGGTCTAGAGTTCGAATCCTGGGGAAGGCAAAAACCCACTGCTAGGGATGGAAAATCCGTAGGGTCTCCGGCCTAGAGGGTTGCCTGCGAGGACCATAGAGGCCGGGCCGCTACATATAACATAATCTTCTATATGGCACTACACACCATGTTATCTACAATGTAAAGTAAAGGACAATATGCATACATATAATAAATATAAAATATAAATAATGACCATGTGATTCTTATTCCAAAATATAGATGTCCATACAAAAGCTAGGCTTTTAGTATACATCCTAACAAAAGGGACTTAGGCGCCTGACTAGGATAAGGTATGACTGATAAAGCTTTCGTCCAATTCCCTATAACTAGGGCGCCTGAATGACCTTTCAGGCACCTGAATGAGTAATATAAAAAGGGGTCGAGTATAGCAGTCTAGAACAAAAAGAACTCAATCTCTGCGATCACTCTCTTCTCCTGTGTGCTACATGACCGAAGCTCAGACAACGCCAAAATGTCGTCCGACTCTCCAAACAAAGACTTGCCCTCACACTTCAGGAGTCGGTATTATTGTTGTTAATTTCATTTTGCACACATTGATTTGTAATATTGTAAACTTATTGCGATTTATTAGTGACGCCCAATGTAAATGATCAAAGATCGTGGGCTTTGCAGTAGGAGCCGATCAAGACTCCGAAACAAGTAAAATTAACGTGTATTAGCATTCTTGATTCATTGTGCATTTCCGCTGCTCTATCTCACGCTTACTCTCAAAGCTTCCGCTGTGTTACTTGATCGCTTAGTATTAAATCCAAAATCTTTAACGAAGTGATATTCACCCCCCCCCCTCCCCTCTATCTCTCATCTCGATCCTACACCCTGCATTGTTGCATACTGGCGATCATCGGCTCTTTTGTGGTCTGATCCCATTGCTCATTACATGATCTGCATACACGACCACTCATGAATTAGTGAATACTAGCGGGTGTGTGCAGTTTCTCTGTGCTACTCCACTCGACCACTCATGGATAGTGGGTTGAGAGTGTAGTAATAGGCAGGGATCCCTCCTCCTCCCAGTGATACGAGTAGATGAGAGAGTGATTGTAACGTACCAAAATTTTCATTTTTAGTTCTTAAAGTCCTTAGAATTATTTAAAAATGGTTTAGAAATATTCTAGATATTTTTAGGAATTTTTAGAATATTTTTATGGAATTTTCCGAGTCCGTTTGGTATTTTAAAAAAAGGAAAGGGAGAAAAATAAGGAAAAACCACTTAAAGGCAGCAGGGGGGTTCGAAGCCGCGACCTGCACGAAACCAGGCAAGCGCGCGACCAGCTGGGCTAGGGTATCAAGCACAGAAAAGGATGGGGAGATCTATATTTAAGGTGTAGTTAGGTTAATCCGCCCCATAAGTATAAATAGGTAATTAAAGAGAGAAGTTTTATTTTCTCTCCTCTCCAAACCCTCACGCCGACCCCTCCTCTTCTGGGCGAAATTACACCAAGCTCTAGGGGGCCGGTCAAGGCTCTTTTCCAAGAGATATTCCTATATTCGGGATCCCCGCGACAAGAGGAACGCGTAGGCGCGAAGAATTCGTCGAGATCTCAAGTTTCTTCCGAGCTCTAGACATCAATCTTGGTTGTAAGTCCAAGATATCAATGTAAGCACTGCTCACCTGCAGTAAGAGGCGGTTTTACCGCGAGAATTTTCTTTAAAAGTTTTTAAAAGAGAATTTTTCCTTTTTGCTTTAGTTTT
Organism: Boesenbergia rotunda; assembly: GCA_024364735.1. Taxonomy (NCBI): domain Eukaryota; kingdom Viridiplantae; phylum Streptophyta; class Magnoliopsida; order Zingiberales; family Zingiberaceae; genus Boesenbergia; species Boesenbergia rotunda. The sequence continues at coordinate 6,276 of JAGFNQ010007737.1, read as the reverse complement.
TGCATGTGATCTTAGTTTCTTATATGCTTGTATATGTTTGATAAGCACCCTATGTGAGTTTAGGGCCAAGAAAGTTATGAGAAAAGAAAAGAAGATAAAGATAAGAAAAGAAAAGGCCAAGGCCTTAAGAAAATCCCCAAAGGTCAAGACTTAGGGATTTTAGCACGCAAGGTGCTCCAGAAAATGCCAAGGCATTTACAGATAAGAAAGAAAAGAAAGAAAAGCTATTTTATTTTCTAAGGCCAGTACCCGGCGTCCAAGGGCGTCGTTAAAGAAATCCAGGTGTCCAATTCCAAGGTCTTGGCCCTGGTAGACCAAGGTCTGCTCTATCAGGATTGGTGGCTCGCTACCCCAACCTTTTAGGGAACGCGCATCAGATGGTACTTACGTCTTCAGTGGATCCAAGTGATTATTATTTTCAAGTATATGCTTTAGCAAAGTTTCTAAAGTTTAAGAAAGTTTTCAAAAAGTTAAAGAATAGCTAAAGTTTCAAGTTGAGCCAAGAAAAGCAAGTTGAGATTTATTATTGCTTGAGTATGCATGATTTGAGTTATACATGTTCTTAGTTTCCTTTCAAGCATATTAGTATCTCATATGATTTTCATATTGTTCTAGAAGCATGTTTGCACATTTCGAGATTTTGTGAGCTAGATAGTACTTACTAAGCTTTTTGCTTACTAGATGCATTTCCTCTTATTGCAGATAAAGGTAAAGGCAAGCAATTCTGAAGGAAGGCGACGAGGCGGTGCTGAGAAAAGTGTGTGTGGTGGCTGATTTTGGAGAGATCTTTGAGACGAGACAATTTAACTATCCAAATTACAATGTTTAAGCTTATTCAAATTTCAAGTTCTTGCTTATGGAGATTATAGAGTATTTGAGTTTTGGATAGTTTTACATGCTCAATTTCTTAGAGTAAAGATTCCATGTCATTTCATTTAGCATACATATCCTTATGATTGCATTGGATGAGTAGAAGTGTAAGTAGTTAGAGATATTGATACTTTGTTAGAGAAAAAGGTGTTTGTGCCAAGATAGTATCAATTTCCCTTTGAATCAAGTTTTTATTGCTTAAAAATGTTTAGAAAAGTTGCAATCACATTTCATAATGCATTAGCAAGGTTGTAGAACATGTATTTGGCGTTATGAATGCATAGGAGTCAAGATTGGTACAAACTCTATTGTTAAAGTTTATATAAACTTGTTTAGTTTATTTTCTTCCATAAAAGTCCTAAATTCAAGTTTATGGATTCGTTTGATTGGCTAATTTGTTTAGGAAACTGACATAGGGTATAGAAATGGTGTCGTAGTTTGATATGGCTCGAAACTGAATGAATGGTGGACTTAGGAAGCAAGAGCCGAAAACCTGTAATTCTGATTACAGGCGTACCAGTCGACTGCTACGTCACCAGTCGACTGGTACGGGCAGTTTGAGTTGGGTGAGGCTTGTTTCAATAAGTATCAACTACGAGTTTTGAGAAGGAAAGTGTGATATGGTAGCATGCATGACTACTTAAGTTAGAATATAATTGTTAGAAGAATTTAAAAGAAAAAAAAAGATTTCCGCATGTTACTTTTAGTCATGTATAAAAGTTGAGAAGTAGAGGAAAGTAACGATCCGTCTGAAGGTAGAGAAGGCGGGTCGCTACAGGTGGTATCAGAGCAGTTCCCATTCTCCAGCATCACACACACATCAGCATCAACCGTGCCGTCTTCAAGTAAGAAAGCTTTAAGTTTCAGTTTTTCTATTGCTCCTTTATTTAAATTGCAGTACAGAGAAATGCTTAAGTACTTACTCATATGTGCATAGAACAAGGAAGCATGTTTAATACCTTAGTATCACGGAATCATGTTTAATCCCTAGAATAGATATTAGAGAAATGCTTAAGTACTTACTTGATTTGCCCAAAAGTAAGCTTTGGGATTATGGCACGCAAGGTGCTTGATAAAAGTTTTGAGTAAGACCAAGGTCTTACTAAGCCCTAGAACGAGTTCTAGGACTAAGAAATGAGATAAGAATCAAGACCAAGGTCTTGTTATATCCTAAAGCAAGTTTGGGAACATTACCATTAAGTGTTAAGTTATACATTTGAGGACGTCCTAGAAAGGTCCAAAACGAGGAGCAAGCTCCTAGAGGGCAAGAGGCAACAGAGTCAGTACTCCCACCAAATCTCTTAGATGTGGTGGCTCAGTTACAGAGACAGTTAGCAGAACAACAGCAAGTTATTGCCACTAGGATGGCTAACCAGCAGGTTGTTATTATTACCTCGCCGGTAGCGAATGTAGTGGCACCAGTTGTGATCAAAGACCCATCGATTACATCTGTAGTTCGGCAAGGGGAGTAAGACAAGAAGCGTACCTCATTCAGTAGAAGAAACTGAAGCCAGGGAACTTCCCAGGCACAAGCAAACCATGGGATGCTTAAGCATGGTTCAAAACGTTGGAAAGAATAGTAGGGCTACTGGACTGGCATGAGGTAGAGAAGATAAAGTGTGCATCTTTCTGCCTTACGGGAGATGCTAGAATATAGTGGAAGAGAGTCAAGGCCAAGAGAAATGTCAGCCAGATGACATGGGCCGACTTCGAGACTGAGTTCTTCGAAGAATACTCTCACATGCAAGTAACCAACGAGCATTATGATGAATTCATGGAGTTCAGACAAGGAGAACTATCCGTGGATGAAGCAGTGAAGATGTTTAAGCGGTTAGCTCATCTGTGCCCAGAGCTAGTTAGCACAGAAAAAGAGATAGTTAGGCTAATGCTCAAGATGTTAAGGCCTGAGATAGCGTTGAAGGGGGGCTAGCGGTGTTAAGAGGCTGCAAACCTCCGAGGAACTAATAAGTAGTGCTTTGATCACTGAGCACTACTTAAACAGTATAAAGGCCACCAGAAAGGTTGAACGATGAAGTTCTTAACAACCTTACCGTCAGGGGAAGTAATGGCCTCTACTGAGAGGCTAAGGGCAGTATCAATCTAGATTTCCAACCGAGAGCTCTACAGTGACTCGTTAGTCCTTGAGATGAAGGATTACGATGTCATTTTAGGAATGGACTTCTTGAGCAAGTATAATGCTTCTATAGACTGCCGCAAGAAAAAGTCAAGTTCACATCAGAAGCAGAACCTTCGGTTGAGTTTATTGGAGACCCAAGGAGAAAGATAAATAGGTTCCTACCTACCTTACAAGCTCAGAGAATGTCAGAGAAGGGGTGCTCTGGTTTCTAGCTCATATAGTGGATGCGAGTCAAGGAGAAGGATTGAAGAGAGAAGAAGTGAGGGTAGTCTGTGACTATCCTGAGGTGTTTCCTGAAGAGTTACCAGGACTCCCTCCCAATCAGGAAATTGAGTTTGAAATTGAGTTGGCCCCAGGAACCAACCCAATTTCGAAGGCACCTTATCGCATGGCACCAGTAGAACTGAAAGAATTACAAGAACAATTGCAAGAGCTGTTTGACAAGGGTTTCATCCGCCCTAGTCATTCACCTTGGGGAGCTCCTGTACTGTTTGTCAAGAAGAAAGATAGATCCATGCGAATGTGCATAGATTATCGAGCTTTGAATAAGGTAACCATCAAGAACCGATATCCTTTGCCAAGGATAGATGATTTATTTGATCAGCTGAAGGGAGCCACAGGGTTCTCCAAGATAGATCTGCGATCAGGTTACCATCAGCTCAGAGTGAAGGAGAGTGATGTGCCAAGGACTGCTTTCAGTACAAGATACGGCCACTACGAAGTTGTAGTGATGCCTTTTGGAGTAACCAATGCTCCAGCAGTCTTCATGGAGCTGATGAACCACATCTTCAGGGAGTATCTCGATAAATTCGTCATTGTATTTATTGATGATATCCTCATATACTCACAGACTCCAGAGGACCATGCTACACACTTGAGGATAGTGCTGCAGATCCTTCAGCAGGAGAAGCTCTATGCAAAATTCTCAAAGTGTGAGTTTTGGCTAGATCAGGTGACCTTCCTAGGTCACATTGTATCCAAAGAAGGTATTCAAGTTGATCCAGCCAAGATAGAAGCAGTCAGCAACTGGTGTAGACCCAAGAATGCCAGTGAAATCAGAAGTTTCTTAGGCTTGGCAGGATATTATAGAAAATTTGTGGAGGACTTTTCCAGAATAGCCTCTCCACTCACAGCCTTGACCAGAAAGAACAAGAAGTTTGAATGGTCAGATAGATGCGAGCACAGTTTTCTAGAGCTGAAGAAGAGATTGACTAGTGCTCCCATCCTGACTGTTCCAGAGAGTGACAAGGCCTTTGACATCTACAGTGATGCATCCAAGATGGGCCTTGGAGTTGTCCTCATACAAGACGGTAAAGTAATAGCATATGCCTCCAGACAGCTCAAGGACTATGAGAAGAATTATCCTACCCACGACCTTGAGCTAGCAGCTGTGGTTTTCGCACTGAAGCTCTGGAGACACTACCTGTATGGAGTGCAGTGCAGAATCTTCACAGACCATCAGAGTTTGAAGTACTTCTTCACTCAGAAGGACCTGAATATGAGGCAGCGCAGGTGGCTAGAGTTGGTCAAAGATTATGACTGTGAAATCCTCTACCACCCAGGTAAAGCTAATAAAGTGGCAGATGCACTGAGTAGAAAATCCTGTGCCACACTGATGTCCCTATCATCACTGTCTCTACCACTTCAGAAAGAAATAAAGGATTTTGGAGTCGAGGTAATAATTGGGCAACTTTCTGCATTGACTCTAGAGTCAACCCTGCTTGTGGATATACAAAGAAAGCAAAGTCAAGACCCAGAGATCCAGAAGATCAAGCAGGAGATCCAAGAGGCAGAAAATTTAGAGTTTCGAGTATCAGATAGTGGCATCCTCTATCTTGGAGACCGCCTTTGCGTCCCCAATGATGAGGAACTAAGAAAGAATATTTTGGAAGAAGCCCACAGTACCCCGTACTCTATGCATCCTGGTTCTACCAAGATGTACCAAGATTTAAAGAAAAGGTTCTGGTGGTCTGGACTCAAGCGAGACGTGGCCAGATATATCAGTACCTGCTTGACCTGCCAGAGAGTCAAGGCGGAACACCAGAGACCAGGAGGAGTTCTACAACCACTTCCCATTCCAGAGTGGAAGTGGGAAGGGATATCCATGGACTTTATCACAGGTCTCCCAAGAACCACCCATGGACACGATGCAATATGGGTGATAGTGGACAGATTGACCAAGTCTGCCCACTTCCTAGCCATCAAGTTGTCGCATTCGGTAGAGCAGTTAGCACAGCTGTATGTGAAAGAAGTAATCAGGCTTCACGGAGTCCCGAAGTCGATCGTTTCTGACAGAGATGGGCGATTCATCTCCCATTTTTGGAGGTGTGTTCAGGACGCCCTAGGCACCAAACTTCAGTTCAGCACAGCCTTCCATCCCCAGACAGATGGACAAACAGAGAGAGTAAATCAGATTTTAGAAGACATGCTCAGGGCTTGTGCGTTGGATTTTAAAGGTAGTTGGTGCAAATTTCTGTGCTTAGCTGAGTTTGCCTACAACAATAGCTATCAGGCCACCATCAGGATGGCACCTTATGAGGCATTATGGCAGGAAATGTAGATCACCCATATGTTGGCAAGAAGCTGGTGAGAAGAAAGAGATGGAGTCAGGACTAGCAGCCAGACTGAGCTTATAGATGAGACCACTCAGGCTATCCAGACGATCCGCCAGAGGATTGAGACTGCCCAGAGTAGACAGAAAAGTTATGCTGACACACGCCGTAGGCCACTTGAATTCCAAGTTGGAGATTCAGTATTTCTCAAGGTCGCTCCTATGAAGGGAGTGATGAGATTTGGCAAAAAGGGCAAGCTAAGTCCTCGCTACATAGGACCCTACAAGATTATAAAGAGGTTGGAAGGTAGCCTATGAGCTGGACTTACCAGAGGATATGTCAGCTATCCACAGTACATTTCATGTCTCTATGCTAAAGAAGTGTATTCACGACCCTAGCCAAGTGATTCAGCCTCAGTCAGTACAGATCCAAGAAGATCTTAGCTATGAGAGCAGACCGACACAGATAGTGGACAAAGCAGTTAAAAGATTAAGAAACAAAGAAGTGCCACTAGTGAAGGTCATCTGGCAGAATCAAAAGCATGAAGAGGCTACTTGGGAACGTGAGGACAGCATGAGAGAGAGATATCCAGAATTATTCTAAGTTCGAGGACGAACTTTTCATAAGGTATGGGGGATTGTAACGTCCCAAAATTTCCATTTTTAGTTCTTAAAGTCCTTAGAATTATTTAAAAATGGTTTAGAAATATTCTAGATA
>JAGFNQ010007736.1:38059-150107 GCA_024364735.1 Boesenbergia rotunda | reverse complement strand
GGGAGTTTGTTAGTAATATGAGAGAAATGTCCTAAGGTAATCGCCTTATGATTGTAATCATTTACATTAATAAATGAATATTCACTATTTGAGTATACATGTTTGTGTATTTGATGGAGATCTTAAACTCATTTACTGAATGCCCGCAATACATTTCACAGCATGTGAGAATTTGTGATGAATTCACAACTAGTCATTATCTCTACATGTGCAATTGTGAAGTATTGAAATTGTCCCTAGTCGATGAATTGATAAATACGGACACCATCAATTCTGTGGAGACTAGCATGGGTTATTCTCTAATCAGCTGATTCTCACTGGCTAGTGACATTGGATGTCCGGAGATAAACATGAATGCTAGTTAAGGGAACTAGTTCATTGAAGTGACTAGCTGTAAAAACTTCATATGGTAATCTACATATAGATATGTCAATGAAGTTCTTACTGCAGCTTAAGTGCGATGTTCCTTTGACTTGCGGTGTTCAAGTCATCTTGGTCATGAAGACTTATACTTTGACATCTTAAGCAAGCATCTCCAAGGAGGTGTGGACCCAGGATGATTAGGTATAAGCCGAAGTGCCCGAAGATGTTTGAACAGCCTACAAAGGATTCACCACTCCTTGCGAGGAGATGTATACTCAAGGTCTATCGTCGGATTGTTACTCGAAGCCTCTGGCCAGAGCATCACATGTTCCGAGTATGAATCTCTCAGAAACATGAGAGTAATTAGAATCCGTTGGACGAGAAAGACATTACTTGGGTTAGGTGTGATGTAGTCAGCCTAGTGAGGACTGACACACATAGACCGTGTCCTGAACCATGTGGGTATAAGATGGTGAAGGGAATGAGGTACGATTCATTAAAGCTACTGAAGGGTTTCAGAATAGTTTCTGAGGTCAACCGTTGATCTTTCGATTAATTGGGGATCATGATGTACTACTAGGTGCCACTCATGATCATTCTATAATTGGTTAATTATATACGACCAACATAAATCGAAAGCCTATTTAGTCACACGCACTACGTGTAATCTGAGGGATTTAAAACGAGTTGAAAATTGGATTTTCCAATCAAGAGAGATAAGCCGAATCTGAATTTTTCAGAGACGCATCGGAAGCATAAAATGGCTAAGTCTTTTGAAGACATATTGGACGAATTAAATGAGTTTAATTCGTACGGTTTCGGCATGGGTTTGGCCGGCCAATGAGGGTCCCCACCCTCTTTGTTTGTCCGGCCACAATAAAAGGGGAGAACCAAATTGTTTGGTTCAAATTATAAAATAAACCGCGTGTGGTTTGTTTTATAAAATTATGCATAACGAAATTTATATAAAGAGATTTATTTTTCATGGAAATTAAAATGAACCTTGGTTTGGTTTATTTTATTTTATAAAATCAATAAAGGATTGATTTACCATGATAAAGAAATTTATATAAAGAAATTTCTTTCCATAATAAAAGGAGAGACATGGTTGTTTTTATTATAAATTAAGTTATAAAAAATAACTTGGCATAACGAAATAATTCATAGAAGAATTTATAAGATAAATTTCTTATGAAAATTTATTCCGTTAAAAGGAGACTTGGCGATTAAGAGGCTACTATATAAAGGTACCAAGGCAAGGCTTGGAAATCAATCCAAGAGAACAAGGATTCTTGCCTAGCCTCTCTCCCTCTCCTTCTCTCCCTATCCCTCCTCTAGTGGCGCCGGCCCTAGAGGCCCTCCTTTTGGTTGCCGTGAGCTTCCTCCACCGAGAAGCTGCCGAAGAAGAAGAAGAAGCGGGCGCGACTCCTTCCTTCCTCCCGGAATCTTGATTCCGTTCTTCGTTTGGTGGTTAGTCTTTCCATCTCTCTCCTGGTATTCTTGTCGTGCCTTTGGAGAATCTAGTAGTTCTTGTCAGCACGAAACTCGTGGCTTTGCGAAGTCATCCCGAAGAAAACTCGGCGTGGACGCGAATAGAGGCGGAGCTTCGAAGGGACGCTACGGTTGGATCTCGTCCCTTTCTACGAGTTACGCGAGGTATTAAGTAAATTAGTTTACTTTCTGCAAAATTTTAAATGTATGATCATGTCTCCACAACATAAGGTTGCATGCTAGATACGTGGTTAAAATAATTTGAGAAATTATTTATGATAAACCTTCCGCTGCACGTAATTAAATTTAAAAAATTACGAACCCGTATCCATGTCAACATGCACCCGGTCCCAACATAGCCAGCATGGGGGAGGCACCTCTCGAACGCCCTTCAATGGTGCTCGAGCTTGTACCTTTGTGTCCATCAAGGATGCGCCTTTGTGGATGAGGCATAAGAGGCATCGACCGACGACACCTTCTACTCAAATCCTATCCCCCCCCCCCCCCCCGGGAACCTCCGACCTAGACCTTATAGTGCTTAGGAGCACTTTTGAGCCCCCTCAGGGTCTATCTCCCCATTAAGCAGACTCAGTGGGCAACCAACTGGCGAGTGGCCAATCGGAACAACCAGCTCCCAGTCCTTCGACCGAACCACCAAGCATCCTTCCCTCTGAACCTAGTTCCTCCCAGTGTCCTCATTTGATCCCAACTACCAATATAATGGTTCCCTCTCTAAAGGGGCCTTTAGGTCCACCCACTTTGGACCCGAGGCACCTCTTCCAAGAGATAAAGTGATGGGGTCTCCTCGCGAGTACTTGGTCGAAAGGGTTACATGGTGTTATAGAGCGGTCACCGATTAGCTTGGCAGATGGCTATACACAAGACACCAGCCACTGGTTAATTTATATTGTCTTTTTGTTACCTTATCAAGCTAACTCTTGGTTTCCTCTTTGCTTAGTTTTAGATAGCAAGCCAGGGCGTTTGCCAGTCATTGGTGGATAACACCCACTTTAGGAGAAGGGCCGAGAGCCACCTGGCCAAACTAGAGGTCGCTCTAGCTCAAGCCGCACTGCCGGTCAACTCTGGCGAAGTTGCCCTACTGGTCGGCTCTAGTGAGACCTCCTCCCTTGAGGTGGAACTTCGAGAATAGAAGTCTCTCGTCGGCCAAGCGGAAGAAGCATGGAGGAGGAGAAGAAAAGGAGGGGGGATGTTAGTCAAGCCTTGGAGCTCATGAAGACCCGATTCCGGCACTCTGATTCTAAGCTCAAGTCAAAGCACACTAGGAAGCAGAGAACCCTCTCCAATTTGGATCTGAAGACCGTAGAGGTCAAGGCACTCTCCAACTAGCTTGAGGAATTAACTAAATCTCCTTAATCAAAGCTAGTCGGGAAGACGACAGACCTGGTGGCCAAGGATGTGGTTATTAAGAGTTTCGAAGAGTAGTTGGACACCAAGGTAGAGGAGCTTGCTCGCCAGGGAGCGAAGCTGGCCTCTTACAAAGCCACCCTAGAAGCCTATCAAGTCTGGGAGCCCGCTCGGCTGGAAGTCCACTGCATAGAGTATCTTCACTCTAAGGAATTCAACTTACTCTTGAGCCAACATACTTCCAAGAGGTTTCTCTATAGGGTGAAGGGGATGATGAAGCAACTGTGAGAAGGTGGCCATCTGTCGGCCGATCTGCCCCCCACTTCAGTCAAGCTAGCGAAGATATTGGATGACATTCCTGAGGATGCCTTCGTTGATTTTGCTAACTTCTACTTGTATTTCCTTTGTAATGCCTCCTTGGCTACCCTTTAATGAAAATATCCTTTTGCGCATTGTCTTCCATAAGATTCTCCTTTGTTTTTTTAAATTTTTAATTTTTTTTCTTGCACTGTTCCTTGCTGATCAGACTTATCTGATTCAAAAAAATGCTCTCCAAGGATATTGTATTCTTCACATCAATTGTGCCCAGTTGCCCCCGTATGTGTGCATTTACCTTTTAGATTCTTTCTGCCAGGCAGCTCCACTAATTACTCGCTAAGGAGTGAGAGAATGAGACTACTGATTGGTTGGTCATACAGATTATGGAGTGCCACGTCCAACTGGAAACAATCATTTGGGCACGGTGGAAACCCACTTATAACTCACTAAGGAGAGAGAGTCTGGGCCTACCGATCAGTCGGTCATACGGATCATGGGGTGCCACTTCTGACAGGTCATGATCATTAGGGCACTGGAAAACTTGCTTATAACTTTCTAAGGAGCAAGAGTCTAGAACTACTGATTGGTCCGTCATATAGATTGTGGAGTGCCACGTCTGATTGAACATGATCCTTTGGGCACAGTCCCGCTTATAACTCACTAAGGAGCAAGAGTCTGGGACTACCGATCGGTCAGTCATATGGATCATGGAGCGCCACATCCAATCAGATATGATCATTTGGACACAGAGAACCCCACTTATAACTCTCTAAGGAGAGAAAGTCTGTGACTATCGGTCGGTCGGTCATACAAATGTGGACTGCCACATCCGATCGGTGTTTAATCATTTGGGCATGGGGAAACCCACTTATAATTCACTAAGGAGTGAGAGTTTGGACTACCGATCGATCGGTCATACAAATTATGGAGCGCCATGTCCCACCGGAGTCAGAGTTTGGGACTTGCTAAGGAGTGAGAGTTTGGGACTATCGATTGGTCGGTCATACGGATCATGGAGTGCCACGTCCAACTGGACACGATCATTTGGGCAGGGGAAACTCACATATAACTCGTTAAGGAGAAATAGTTTGGGACTACCGATTGGGCGGTCATACAGATTGTGGAGCACCACATCTGACCGAACATGGTAGTTTAGGCACAGGGAAGCCCGTTTATAATTCTCTAAGGAGTAAAGCCTATGACTACCGATCGATCGGTCGTACGGATCGTGGAGTGCCACATCCAACCGGACAAGGTCGTTTCTGTCGGATAGATGTGGACTGGCAAGACGAGGGGTGAATTCCCCATGTAAAATTAAACAGATCTTTTGTGCGACTCACAAAGATTCCAGATTAGTTACAATAATAACTTAAAATAAATATAAAATAATTAACTGAATTGAACTAGTAAAAAGGCTAAGACACAACAAGTTACATGGTTGCAACCTAGGTGGTTGCTAATCTAAGACGGTTGAAGCTCACTATCTTCTCCTTATGGAGGAGAAGCCTTTTACAGACATTGTAGCATAAGACATAAACTAGTAGAACAATGAAAACAAGGAAGAATTCATACGCAGTTCAATTGGTTTTTTCGAACTTAGCTCTGGGGGCCTATTTAAAGCCCCAATCAATTCTATCTGATTGCTAACGTGGCACTATAGGGGCGCCCAAGTGGTTGGGGTTGCCTGACACGTGGCTTGTGCATTCACTACAAGAAAATTATTTTTCCGCAGCGCGTTATTAACAGCGCACATTAAAAACATGCTGTTAATAGTATTATTAACAGCATGCATATTGATGTGCGCTGTTAATATCATACATTTTTAAAAAAAAAAAGAAACATCAACAGCATACATTAAAAGCAAGTTGTTAATGCTATTATTAACAGCATATTAACGTACTCTGTGAATAAATAATAACAACGGCAGCATACAAAAATTGGTACGCTGTTAATACATCTATTTATTATATGTGATATGCTACAAATAAAATTACAAATAATCACTATTTCATTCCTTTTGTTTGCCGTACCCTAGCCCTCACCACCGCAACTCCCAATCTTTTTCTCTTCCTCTCACCCGATCGCCCTCACCCCACTCGCGATCGCCTTGTCGCGTCGTCGTCAGGAGGCAGCACCACCGGCAGGAGTCTCGCCTCCCTTTCTCTTGGATCGCCGACACCAAGATCCGCCGCCGGCCGAGCCAGCCTTGTGGCGAGATCTTTCCTTGGCTGTTCCGGTCGTTTCCCCCCGTCGGAGCTCAGGTGCCCTTGCTCACGACAACCGGAGCGATGACACGGCAGACGTCGCCTCCCTCCGTATCTGATGCCGCTGCACTTCCAGGATTAGTTTACACCTCCGTATCTTTTCTTGGCTATATGTAGATGACAGGTTTACGAAGATGATAACAATCACTTTAAGAATAAATATATGTAGATGCCCTTGCTCAAAGTGTTTGTTTGTGTGTTTTTTAATTTCTTCGTTTTGGAGGAGTTTCTTGATTGTGGCAGTTGATTTGTGCAGGAAAACATACCTTTGGAGGAGGTGTTCGATAACTTGCGATGCGGCCCTGGAGGCCTCACCTCCGAGCAAGCCCTTCAGCGCCTCGAAATCTTCGGCCCCAACAAGCTCGAGTAGAAGCAGGTGTTCGATTGATTCTTCCTCTCGGTTTTTCGTGTGCTTGAAAAAATTGATTCTTGAAGTCGGTTTGTTGACGATTTCGTGCAGGAGAGCAAGTTTCTCAAGTTCTTTGGGTTCATGTGGAACCCACTTTCCTGGGTTATGGAGGCCGCCGCCATCATGGCCATCGCCCTTGCCAACGGAGGGGTCGGTTACTGTTTTTGCCTAATTGAAGTTGTGATTGATCTTCTTCTTGTTATACTTGGCGTCTTACCTGTTAGTGTTTCTGCAAATTGTTTCCTTGAACAGGGAAAGCCTCCAGATTGGCAGGACTTTGTTGGGATTATCACTCTTCTTTTAATCAACTCCACCATCAGCTTCATCTAAGAGAACAACGTCGGCAACGCAGCTGCCGCCCTCATGGCTCGCCTCGCTCCCAAGGCCAAGGTCTCAATTTTTCCCTCTTTTCACTTGATTTCCGCTGTTATATCTCGTTTCTTAAACTGAAGGCTAATTGGAAAAGGAAAAAAAAGAGATTATTTCTTGTTTAAGCAACTGATATTCTTACTGTTGATGCCCGATACTATAGGTGTTGAGGGATGGCAAATGGAACGAGGAAGATGCGGCAGTCCTTGTCCCAGGAGACATCATAAGCATTAAGCTTGGGGATATTGTTCCTGCTGATGCCCGTCTCCTTGAAGGGGACCCTTTGAAAATTGATCAGGTCTTGGCCACTCCACTAGCTATAATAAAAGAAATTACATGATCTTATATTAATTCTTCTCTTTGAACTCAATTTGGCAGAGTGCCTTGACTAGAGAATCATTGCCAGTAACGAAAGGCCCTGGTGATGGAGTTTATTCTGGATCTACTTGCAAGCAGGGTGAGATTGAGGCTGTTGTTATTGCCAAAGGTGTGCATACATTCTTTGGAAAGGCTGCCCACCTTGTAGATTCAACAAATCAAGTTGGTCACTTCCAAAAGGTAAGACTCTTGGTTCCTTGTCTATTGAATTTGTTTAATTCACTTTACCATATAATAAAGTTAGGACTGAAATGATCATCTACCTGTGTGTCAACCAGGTTTTGACTGCAATTGGGAACTTCTGTATTTGTTCAATTGCGGTGGGAATGTGTATCGAGATCATTGTTATGTATCCGATCTAACACCGTGCTTATCGGCCTGGAATTGACAATCTTCTGGTTCTTCTCATTGGAAGGATTTCCATAGCCATGCCTACTGTTCTTTCAGTCACAATGGCAATTGGCTCTCACCGGTTATCTCAGCAGGTGAGATAATTTAGATCAAGAGTTCAAATAAAATTTGATTCAGTACATTTTTTTTAATAGCCATGTGCACACACTTGAACTTTCACAGACATGGGCAACACCTTTATTATTATTGCATTTACTTTCTTTCTTTTAAGACCAATACTGCACCAGATCATCCTTCGACTAGTTTTCCATCAATCGATGGCATTCCTCTCCTATCCAACATGCCCTTTGGGCCTGTATGGGTGGGTCAAAACTTTTTTTAATGTATTTTATCCATTATACTTGGAAGTTGGAACAACAACTGTATCTATGAATATTTCTTGAAAGAAATCTGTACAAGAACATTTGATAAAAATGACAGAATAACTTTATTAAACTGCTCATATAGAATGTACAGTCGAATTCTATACAAGATGAATCTTATTGGGTTGTTCTAATATTTATTGATTGCCACATATTGTTGAACTTTTTGCAGGGGGCTATTACAAAGAGAATGACTGCTATCGAAGGAATGGCAGGTATGGATGTGCTTTGTAGCGACAAGACTGGGACTCTGACACCAAACAAGCTGACAGTTGACAAGAACCTTATTGAGGTTAGAGATAGGAACGTGTTTGTCGATACCACTTCTCAAATTGACATTTATGCAACATCAACTATTTGTTTAGGTTTTCTCAAGAGACGTAAACCAGGACACTGTGATTTTAATGGCTGCTAGAGCCTCAAGAACGGAAAATCAAGATGCTATAGACACTACTATAGTTGGGATGCTTGCTGACCTAAAGGAGGTCAGTTGATACTTCTATGATATATGTGAGATTGACAAGTTGGTGATAGATGTATGTAGATTATACTATGCTGGAATGACATGGCTTTATTCTGTTTCTTGGTTAATGTCTTCTATCATTTCAGGGTTGCAAACAGTTCTTTCCTGATCTATCTGTGGGATTTGAGATTCTACTCTAGTACATATTCATCATTTTCTATCCCCTTAACCACATTTATTTAGCAAATAAATTTGTTGCTTTTCCTACATGTATGGAGTTTCTCTTCGTGCAGTAACAGCTATTGTCTGTCTAGGTCAGACATACATATATTTGGACGAGGCACACAGCATAGGCGCTGTTGGAAAATCTGGCAGAGGTGTATGTGAGCTGCTAGGGGTAGATCCAGCTGATATTGATATCATGATGAGAACATTTACCAAGTCATTTGGGTCCTGCGGAGGCTATATTGCAACTTCAGAGGTTTAATTAAGCTTTCGATTTTGTAGGGTATTATGTTTAATTAAGTTATCACCAAACCGAGAAAAATCAGATTATCATTGTAAAACAGAATTCGATACTAACTGAGCATGTGCTACATGATGTATCAAAACTTGCTCTGTACATGTGAGAATTTGTGTATGCAAATTAAACATTAGGAATTGTCTTTCTTTGCTTTATTATACAATATGTTCGATATAATTGAGCATGTGATTTTTTTTTATTTTCTATGGTAACTATCCGCAGCGCGCATCCGCGCGCTGCAGAAAACCTCTTCCGTAGCGCGTATTCGTGCGCTGCGGAAAAGGCCTTCCGCAGCGCGCATCCGCTCGCTGTGGAAAAGGCCTTTCGCAGCGTGCGGATGTGCGCTGCGGATAACTTATGACTTTCAACAGCTTTGAACATTGCATCATACAATGCGCGCTGCGGATAGCATAAATGTGTGCTGCGAAAAGTCAAATTTGTTGTAGTGATTATCCAGTGCACAACGTTCGCAAACAACTAGCTGGGTGAATAAAATCTGCTCTCGAATACCTGTAAGCATTTGGGCGCCTGAGTACTCGAGCGCCCCTATGCATGCAGGAGCCCGAGCGCCCCTATGCATGCAGGCTCCTAAGAGCCCGAGCGCCCCTATGCATATGGGGCCCGAGTGGCTTTTGGTCAGCAACATGCTGATCAGTCTCCAGCGGATCTTCTTGGGTGATTTCTGGCCAACCGGAGTTAGGCTCACTCGAACCCGACTTCGGCCTTTCCCCCCTTGAGTGGCCTTCCTCCCTCCTTCTCGTCTCTCGGACATCGCACACGTCCTTCATGCTCCATCGGTGTACTCTTCCGTGCTTCTTCGTCCCTCAGATGCACCATGCTCGTCGGCTCACTCCTGTGCAATCCCTCTCATCCACTGCGTCTTACGGTCGACTTCCTTCGCTCCTAAGCTCATGCACACTTAGATAAAGGGATCAAAACCACAACAGGACCTGACCTGACTTGGTTGATCACGTCAAAATCCACCAGGAACCATCAATTTCCCCTTTTTGATTTGCATCAATCCAAATTCAGTTAGGGTTAAAAAGAACAATAACACTAACTAAAATAATTAAGCATAAAAGAAATATTTACAATTAAAAAGTATAACCTCCCCCTCAACTTAAGCTACACTCCCCCTTTGATTACAACAAAAAAATGGGGCACAAAAAAATAGGAAAAGGGAAATAAAAAAAATATAAATTGCATATAGAAAAATATAAAAATTTTTTAAGCATTTTTAAAGTAAAAAAAAATGAATTCCGGTCAAAAAATTAAAAAAACATTGGAAAAATTTGAAGATTTTTGTGCAAGTGTAACAAAACATTCGAGAACAGGCCAAAAATTTTAGGAATGAAATAAATTTTCTATGATCGAAAATAAATCAAATATTCACAAATTAAAATTCTTAAAGATTGAATTTTTCAAATTTCGAAATTATATGAAAAAAATTTGAAGAAAATTATATTAAAGTCAATAGATGAAGAGTAGATCTAGAAAAATTGCATTTCATAAAAATGATTTTCTATCGAAATTTAAAATTTAAAATCAAATTTTAATAAAAACATTCATAGAAAATCGAAAACAAGTTAGAAAAATCTGAAAAATTTTGTGTAAGAGGAAAATTGAGTTTCAAGCTAGCACAAAATTTTCAACTTTAAAACAATTATCTAAATCCAAAAATAAATCAAATACTAATAGAGTAAAATTTTTGATGAATAAATATTTAAAACTTCAAAAATACTTCAAAAAATTTGAGTAAAATTTTACTTAAGTCTACTAATCATATCTGGATCCGGAAAAATTAAATTAGGGAATTTTTTTCTATTTTTAAAATTTAAAATTTGAATTTCGAACTAAAAAATCATGAATCTGAAAAAATATTTAAAAAAATCTCAAAAATTCATAGTATGTAGAAAAAATATTCATGTATTGAGAAAAAATATGAACATGATTTTATCAATGTAAAATTTAACTGACATCTATTTTTCAAAGAAAGTTAATTATGAAGAGTGAAAAAAAAATATTGACAATAAAAAAATGTTAGTATATTTTTAGATAGCACTAAAACATATAATATCTGAAAATTAATTTAGAAATGTCTTAAGATCCCAAAACATGTTTCTATCTACGGGGTTAATTAAAAATTTAGGAGGAATATAGTTATTGGGCACTTTTCTAAGTTGGCCCTGTGATTTTTAATATACCAGTTCAAATTATCAAGATAACTATTTTTTCCTTTGCTGTTAATGTTAGTGTTTGTGCCAGAAGCACCAGATTGAACCTGGTTTTGATAATGACAAAGAGTTCAACGTTAAGTGTATATTGTTATCTAATGGATTTATCAAGTGTACAGGAAAGTCCTAGTTCACCTAGGCATGAAGTCTTGACCTGCAGGGTTGAGCAAGAAGTCCTGGTCGAAGACTAGGCAAGAAGAACTGGCCGAGGGTTGGGCAAGAAGTCCTGGTCATGGACTGGGCAATGAAGTCCTGATCCGGAAGATTGGGCAGGAGTCTTAGTCGAGCGAGGATTGCGGACAGAAGTCGAGGCAGGTCGAGGAACGAACGTCTAGAGATTCGGCAGTCTCGGAGGCTGAGCAAAAGTCTAACCGGTGGTGCTGGTTGGCAAAAGGTAACTTCTCCTGAGAGGAATAGGTGAGGATGCATTCCCCGGAAGAGGAAACAGTAGGCGTCAGTTCGACCCAAGGTTTCATTTTGAAATCCAAAGTCAGAACCAAGACAGCTCCGGCTGTGATTTATACTTGTATTTATTTATATTATACTATTTTGGACTAACCCTGGTTGCAGGATTGAAAGGAAGTTGGTTCTGCATCCCAAGCGCCTGAGAGGGCTCAGGCGCCCAAGAAGCCAGGTGCCTGATAGTTATCAGGCGCCCCAGATGGTTTTGTTTGGTTTCAGTTTCCCGTTCAGTTAGAATGCTCTCCATGTCGCCGAATTAAAATTTTCTATTAATTATAAACAACTCTGATGGAGAGAATCTTTCCGGACGACCGTTTCATCATCGTACTAATTGATTCGAGTGATCACTTGAACAAACTTGTTGTTCAAGCAATCTAACTCTTCTAGTCAATTAGCTGCAGAATAGACGATGAATTGATCGCCGATTTTTTAAGTTTATCTTAGGGGTCCATGATCATAAACAATATACAATAAAGTAAGATACAAGAAGTAACCAAACAAGAATTATACCTCTTGTTTACCTCGTGATCTTCTATCGTATATCCTAACCTCTTCTTGGACGTCGTGTAGGCGACGATCTTCCTTGAAACGAAGTCACCAAAGCCTCTTCTTCTCCTTTAGCATTGCGCTAAAACACTAACTCCCTCTTTGGTTACCACGGCCAAAAGGAAGAATCACTTCCTTTGCTTGTTTGCGCCGAAACCCAAAGATGAAGAGAAGGAAGAAGAAGAAGATGAAGAAGAAGAGAAAGAGTTCTTCTCCCTCACAAAACCCTAGCCGAAAGCCACCTCCTCCTCCTCCTTGTTTCCGCCGGCCAATGAAAAGAAAGAAGCTTTCTTTCTTGCCATCGGTGCCTCTCCAAGCTTGGTGATGTCGCGCGCCCTAAGGGGATGAAGAGAAGAGAAGAAGAGATGAAGAAGAAAGGTCCTCTCCTTCTTCCTCTTACCCTACCGAAACCCTTCTTCCTCCTTTTCTTGGCGCCAATGCAACCCTAGGAGAGAGATTGTGAGGAGGAGAAAAAAGAATAGAGAGAGACTTATGGTTAGTTCTATTACCTTGGTCTCATGACTCCATGAGGTATATATAGGCTACAATAGGGACCATGAGGAGGAGTTGGGTCTTGGTCTCCTAATGGATCCAAAGCCCGATCCATTAATGATAACCCGGTCTACTAAGGGCTTATCATTGAACTACCGCACCAATCCCCATAAATAAATATGGGCTCCACCATATTATATGTACATAATCTCTCCGTTTTTAAGATCTCGCATATTCGTTAATTAATTAAATTACTGTCCATTTAATTAATTAATATCTAACTCCATGAGTAGTACCACTCATCCTTATCATCATGTCGGACCAAGTCCACCTGCAGGATTTACATGATGAACTTTATTAGCACCTCAAGGGGATATCATCATCCTAATATATAGCACACAGTTTCCTTCAATAATCAACGGCACTCCATGTAAATAATATTATTTCCCAATCTACTAGGCCTATTGATTTAACAAATAAATCTCGTCCATTGGTAAATTAAAGAAATATATAGTAAATACAGGTGCCCGTTATTATATCAGGATTAAGAGAATGTGCATCATAATATATGAGGTCTGATTTGATTATATAGTCAGTATAAATCGAATCATCTCTAATCGGTCCTGCTCAATACACATAAAGTGTACTAGTCTAATTCTATAGTCAGGACAGACTGACACCAAATTACACTACAATCATTTCGATGGTTTGTCCAAATCCATCTCAGTTGTGAGCCACTACTTATATTTTACAATGGACTGATAACATGATCTTCTATGTGGTACCACACACTATATTATCTACAATGTAAAGTAAAGGACAATATGCACACATATAATAAATATAAAATGCAAATGACCATGTGATTTTTATTCCAAAATATAGATATCCCTACAAAAGCTAGGCTTTTAGTATACATCCTAATAGGTTTTTTCCAGCGGGTGAGTTCGGCTGAGCTGGCAAGTTGCCACGTCAGCAATTCTGGCGCCCGTCAGCCATCAGACACCCCAGAGGTCCCAGGCGCCCAAGATTGAAGGATAGAGGTTTGGCCGAGTCTGCGGATAAGCACTCGCCCGATCCGCGACACATGTCAGGCGCCCAACAAGCCTCAGGCGCCCGAGAACAATATATATAAGGGGCTTCACCCCTTGCTTTCCAACAATCAATTCCATTCAACGCAATGAAGCTTTCTTGCAACTCAAGCACACCAACGCTCTTCAGACTTCTTACATGCTCGAGTTCTTCCGCAACGTTAACGATCAAGATCGATGACATGCCGCCCAAGGCACTCTATGACATTCTTGGTGTCATCGGTATCATTTATATTCGTTGCTTAAATTCTATACTCGACTTACATATTTTTAAATTTACTCGATTTATAGAATTACCCAACGAAAACGGTCAAGCACCGTGGGCCTTGGAGTAGGAGCCATCAAAGACTCCGAACCAAGTAAAAAAGAAATGTGTTAGCGTTGTGCTTTTAATTCTTCCACTGTGTTTTTATTATTCCAAAATTTTTACGTAATTGCTATTCACCCCCCCCCCTTTATCGATTACAACAATCCCACAAGTGATATCAGAGAGGGTTGCTCAACCTTGGTGAAACCGCCAACTGAGCAATTTTTCGAAATTGTTTTTTTTGTTCATTTTAAAATATATTTTTTTTTAGTTTCATCATTTTTCGAGGTTGGTGCAACACCACTCGAATTGTTTTTAAGTTTACATTTTTATATACCGCACTACTAATCCAAGACAAAGTCTTGGAATAAAGTTGTTGTTTTTGTATATTTTTTTTAGGAATATTGAATGGCCATGCAAGAAGGCTACAACACCGCGCGCCCTTCTCTGTTCTCCGGTGAGGATTTTTTCTACTGGAAGAGAATAATGGAGGTTCACCTGAAAACTCAGGTGGAAATGTAGATCATCATCCAGTCCGGACTGGAGATCCCGAAAAACGCGCAAGGAGAAATCCAAGGATACTCTGAGTGGGGCGCTTCACTCAAGAAAAAGATAGAAGCAGACGCAAAAGTCACTCAAACTCTCCAGTGTGGACTGACGAAGCAAGAACTCAACCGCGTCGGCCCATTCAACAGTGCTAAGGAACTGTGCAATAAGTTGATCGAGCTGCACAAGGGGACGTCCGACATAAGAATCAGTAAGCGAGAAGTCCTCCTCAACAAGCTGTATACATTCAAAATGAAAGACGGTGAAACAGCCGCTCAGCTACACGCAAGGATCCAAGAAATTATGAACGGTTTGCACACGATAGGTCACAAGGTAGAAAATCGTGATCTAATTAAGTATACTCTAAACTCGTTCCCAAGAAATTCATTGTGGGCATCGATGGCAGATACTTACAATGTTTCTAGGAACCTTTCAGATATCAAATTAGATGAATTATTTTCTCAATTAGAACTCCACGAACAGATTAATGCCTCACAGGTCGAGAAAGGGTTAGCTCTTTTGTAAGAATAGCCCCTGCAAAGCAAAAGAAGAAGAAGGTGCAACTGATACCCAAGTCAGATTCCAACTCAGAGTTTGACGACGATGGAATAAATTATCCAGAGCTGGTCCGAATGGCCTGTAGTCATTACAAACTGATCAAGGGACAAATGAAGAAGAAGAAGGTGAACCAACAAAAGGATGATCCAATCGAACCTTCTACTAGCCAAAAAGACAAGAGTGAAGTGACATGTCACGGGTGAAGGGCCACTACAAATTGGAGTGTCCTAACATGAAGGAAAACAAGAAGAACTGGAGGAAGAAGGCTCTCAAAGCTACGTGGGACGAATCGTCTTCAGAAGAAGAAGAAGAAGTACCACACGCCAACCTCCTCGCATTGACTGCTTCGGAGAATCTCGACACCGAATCGAAATCAAAATCGGAAGAGAACGTCGGAATCGGAGACTTTCAATTTCGAAAGACGGGCAAATAACGGTAAGAGGTTACCCTGAATCTCAGCTTTACGATTTAATATCTTATCTATCTCATAAGTTGGTCAAAGCCAACGTTAGGGTCGAAGCCCTGCGACAGGAAGTCAAAATCCTGAAAAAGGGAGTCAACTCTAGTCCCTTAACTGAACCCATTCAGGAAGGAACCTCCACTCAAGCCCAAAAACTTGAGGAGGAGAATTCCTCCTTGAAAACTCAAGTCAAGGATCTTAGAGTTGCATTGGAATGATTTTCTTTCGGTTCCAAGAGTCTTGACATGATTCTTGGAAAATAAAAATCATTTCTGAACCGATCCGGACATGGTTATCGAACCAACTCACGATATAGATCTTACTAGTCGATGTTGAACCCAAGTAGAACCCGAGTCCAAGCATGGGTCCCAAAATTATGCTTGACAAATCAAGCAGGACCGAACCAATATTGGATTCCCAAGGACAAGATTCACATCTTCCCTAACCCATACCGAGGCTTTAGTCCAGGGGGAGCCAATATAAAAACTATTTTTATAATTAGATAAAAAAATTTGTGTCTGTTTGATGCTTGTTTATTTTATTTTCTGCAAAAATATTATGCTTAGACTTAGGAATGGTTAGATAAGGATATGACTTAATTGAAACTTGCACAACCTACTATTAGGGTGGGGCAAGATGATAGTACATTAGAGAAACTTATCTGAAAAGTCAAGTAGGGTAAGCGCGTACCCTATTTGGTCATATTAGTCAGGTGGAACTAACCGAAGCTATCTCGCCAAATCCTCAACTAGTTAGACCAGGGTTTCTCAATTAGTAATTTGAGAATAAAATTTCTTTAAAAGGTTTTGTCTTGGAAAGGGTTGATGATCCAATAAGGCTACGGCCAAAGAAGGCCTCTGTGCCTCACCAAGACCTGGAAACCGATTATCAAAATTTATTTTCAACTTATTAATTGTTAAACCTAAATCTAACATAAGTTTCGATTAAATCATAGTGTTAATATAAAGCCAAGATAAAATTAATACATCTTACAAAACAGATAAGGATACAACTTAGAAATAGGTGAGATGCCTAGATATACATTTAATCAAATTTACAAATTTAACTTAAATCTAATTTAACATTTTTCAAAATTCAACTTAATAATTTTCAAAAATTTAATTTAACATTTTCAAAATTCAACTTAATAATTTTTAAAAATTTAATTTAACATTTTCAAAATTCAACTTAATAATTTTTAAAAAATTAATTTAACATTTTCAAAATTCAACTTAATAATTTTCAAAAAGTTAATTTAACATTTTTTTTAAAAAAAATCAACTTAATTCAATTTAACATTTTTAAAATTCAACTTAAAATTTTTAAAATTCAATTTAAAATTTAACTTAATATCTTACAAATTCAATTTTACATTGTTTCAACTTAATATTTTCAAAAATTCAATTTAACAACTTTTAAGTTGAAAACCTGTCTCACAAAAATACTCATAGGAGTAACATGACTGATAACCCAGACTGGGTGAGACAGACTAGGCAGTGAAATTCAAACAATCTATCCTTATACCTCTACATAAATGGATCCAAATCAAATACTTTATGGGAAGGAACATAATGGTTTGGACCAGTAGATGTTGGATAGTGGATGCTCCAGACATATGACTGGGGATAAATTAAAGTTCACTAAAATCAAGTACAAAAATCTAAGCGTATTGGCACTTGGCAACAATGCCACAATTAAGGTAATTAGGTAAGGTAATATTGAGTTAAATTCTGATTTTATTATCAAAAAGGTTTTATTGGTTGATAATTTTAAATTTAACTTGCTTAGCATTAGTCAGTTATGTGATACTGGTTATGTAGTCACCTTTACGAACTCTGACTGCCTTATTAGGAACTTACATGACTAATAATCCTTAAGGGAGTAAGGAAAAATAATATCTACACCATTAATCTACTATCAACACCTAAGTGTCTTATGACCCAACTTGAAGAAACTAACCTTTGGCATAGGAGACTAGGTCATACTCACACAAAATTAAGTCAAAATGGATTAGTTAATTGAATTCCAAAAATTAAAAACTTTGAAAATTCAATTTGTAACCCATGTCAACAAGGTAAACAAACAAAATCAACCCACAAATCTACCCAATCAGACTTAGCCCAAGCCACCTTGAGCTCCTACACTTAGACCTATTTGATTCTCATGGAGACAAGTCACTAAGTGGAAATCGATACTGCTTAGTAATTATCGATGTTTATTCTAGATTTACCTGGATTAGGTTTTTAAAACCCAAAGATGAAACATTTGAATCATTTAACAACTTATGTAAAATGTTAGAAAATAAAAAAGATACCCAAATTAAAATAATAAGAAATGATCATGGGGGAGAATTTGAAAATCAAAAGTTTAATGATTTATGTAAAATAAATGGTTATATTCATGAATTTTTCTGCACAAGAACCCCCTAACAAAATGGGTTAGTTGAAAGGAAAAAAAAAATAGAACTCTTCAAGAAGCCGCTAGGACCATGCTCAATGAATATAGCTTAATCAATCAATTCTGGGCAGAAGCGATAAACACCACCTGTTATATTCAAAACAGGATACTAATAAATAAAAGACACAATAACACCTTATGAAATATATTACCAAAGAATACCCAACTTATATTATCTAAGGGTGTTTGGGTGTAAGGTACACATACTAAATACAAAAGACTATCTAGGAAATTTCAATCAAAATAAATCCCAAGAATTTTTGTAGGATACTCAACCACGAGTCGGGCATATAGGTCTATAACAAACATACCCTTAGAATTGAAGAAACCACGAATGTTATATTTGACGAAGAAATCATAACAAAATCTAACTCAATTAACTTAATCAATTCATCAAAACAAACTACTTCTAATCAAGATCAAGATGAAATTAAATCAACAACTGAACCAACAACTGAACCAACAATTGAACTAACGATTGAACTGACAATTGAACCAATGATTGAACCAGTAATTGAACCAATAATTGAACCAATTCAAACTGTTGAACTTGTTCCAAACCAAAACCTACCAGCTGGACCTGAGACTGAACCAAGTTCTAGAAAATCTAAGAAACCTAGACTAAATCACCCAACTGACCAAATTATGGGTGATTCAACCTTAGGGTTAGAACAAGGTCTTCCTATAGGAAACTAAGTCAAGTTGCACTAATTTCTAAGAATGAACCAAAGACTATAGAAGAGGTCTTACCTAACCTAGACTGGATCATGGCTATGCAAGAGTAATTAGCACAATTTGAAAGAAACCAAGCCTGGGACTTAGTGCCTAAACCAGAAGGTAAGTCGATAATAGACACTAAGTGGGTATTTAGGAATAAGTTGAACGACCAAGGTGAGATAATAAGAAACAAAGTCCACTTAGTAGCTAAAGGATTTAGTCAAGTTGAGGGGTTAGACTATGATCAAACCTATGCCCCTATAGCTAGACTTGAGTCAATTACGATGCTACTAGCCTTTACCGCTTATAAGGAATTTAAATTATACCAAATGGATGTCAAGTCTGCCTTCCTGAATGGTTTTATAAAAGAGGATGTTTATGTAGGACAACCCCAAGCTTTGAGGATCTTGACTACCCTAACCATCTGTTCAAACTTAGGAAAGCCCTTTATGGATTAAAACAAGCATGTAGGGCTTGGTATGAAATATTATCCACCTATCTAATTTCTAAAGGTTTCAATCAAGGTCAAATTGACTCAACCTTATTTGTTAAGACTTTAGAAATAGATATTTTTATAGCCCAAGTTTACGTAGATGATATAATTTTTGGATCAACCAACACTAACTTTCTAAAAGACTTTATCAAAATTATGGAAAACAAGTTTGAAATGAGTCTAGTTGGAGAATTAAAATTCTTTTTAGGTTTACAAATTAAGCAAACCAAGGATGTAAATTACATTTACCAATCAAAATATGCCAAAGAATTAATAAAGAAATTTAAAATGGATAATTCAAAGAACTTAAGCATTCCTATGACCACAAATGCTAAAATAGATAATGATCCTAAAAGTAAGCCTATTTACTTAAAATATTATAGAAGTATTATAGGTAGTTTGCTTTACCTAACTACTAGTAGACCTGATATACTTTTTGCAGTAGGTATTTATGCTAGGTACCAAACTTGTGCTAAGGAATCTCACTTAACTGTAGTTAAAAGGATCCTTAGATATATTAAGGGCACAATAAATGTAGGCATTTGGCACCCTAGGACATCCAATTTTGAATTGTTAGGATTTTCGGACTCAGATTATGCTGGGTGTAAATTAGATAAAAAAAAGTACGAGTGGAAGCTGTCAGTTACTATGATAAAGTCTAGTTAGCTGGTGCAGTAAAAAGCAATATTGTGTTGCCTTATCCACAACTGAAGCAGAATATGTTGCCCTAGGGGAATGTGTAGCCCAACTTTTATAGAAGGTACATACCCTTAAGGACTTCAACCTAGACTACACCCAGACTAAGGTATTTGTTGACAATATAAGTTCAACCAATCTTACCAAAAATTCAATCCATCATTCCAGAACTAAGCATATAGAAGTCAGACACCACTTTATTAGGGATCACGTAGCTAGGGGTGAAATCGTACATACGTATGTAGACTCAAAATCTAACCTAGCCAACATTATCACTAAACTACTCCCTAAATCTGAGTTCAGTTCACTAAGAAGGTAGTTAGGAATGTGCTTAGTATAATAGGACTGTTTTTTATTCTTTATCTTTTTTTAAAAAAAAATCATATTGTTTTAAGAAAAATCATTTTTTTAATCATATTTTTAAACTAAGTTTTGATTTTTAAAATGATTTTCTTGTTAGTGATATGAGAGAAGTGTCCTAAGGCAATCGCCTTATGATGTAAACATTTATTTTAATAAATGATAATTCACTATTTGAGTATACATGTTTTGTGTATTTGATTGGGATCTTAAACTCATCTACTGAATGTCCGCAATACAACTCACAGCATAAGAGAATTTGTGATGGGATCACAACTAGTGATTATCTCTAATGTGCAATTGTGAAGTATTGAAATTATCCCTAGTCGATGAATTGATAAAAATGGACACTATCAATTCTGTTGAGACTAGCATGGGTTATTCTCTAATCAGCTGATTCTCACTGGCTGGTGACATTGGGATGTCCGGAGATAAACATGGATGCTAGTTAAGGGAACTAGTTCATTGGAGTGACTGGCTATAAGACTTCATATGGGAATCTACATGTAGATATGTCAATGAAGATCTTACTGCGGCTTAAGTGCGATGTTCCTTTGACTTGCGGTGTTCAAGTCATCTTGGTCATGGAGACTTATACTTTAACATCTTAAGCAAGCATCTCCAAGGAGGTGTGGACCCGGGATGGTTGGGTATAAGCCGAAGTGCCCGAAGATGTTTGAACAACCTACAAAGGATTCACCACTCCTTGCGAGGAGATGTATACCCAGGCCTATCGTCGGATTGTTACTCAAAGTCTCTGGCCAGAGCATATCATGTTAAGAGTGCGAGTCTCTTAAATACATGAGAGTAATTAGAAATCCAAAGGACGAGGAAGACACTACTTGGGCTAGGTGTGACGTAGTCAGCCTAGTGGGGACTGACACCATAGACCGTGTCCTGAACCAAGTGGGTATAAGGTGGTGAAGGGAATGAGGCACGATTCATTAGAGCTGCTGAAGGGTTTCAGAATAATTTCTTCTGGGTCAAACCGTTGATCTTTCGATTAATTGGGGATCATGATGTACTACTAGGTGCCACTCATGATCGTTCTATAATTAATGGGTTAATTATAGACGGCCAACATAAATCGAAAGCCTATTTAGTCACACGCAATACGAGTAATCCGAGGGATTTAAAACGAGTTGAAAATTAGATTTTCCGATCAAGAGAAATAAGTCGAATCTGAGTTGGTCAGAGGCGCAATGGAAGCTAAAAATGGCTAAGTCTTTTGAAGGCTTTTTGGGCGAATTAAATGAGTTTAATTCGCGACGGTTCGGGTCGGTTTGGGCCGGCCAAAGAGGGTATTAACCCTCTTTGGGTGGCCGGCCAATAAAGGAGAATAAACCAAGTTTATTTTGGTTTAATTGATAAAATAAATCTAGTGTGATTTGTTTTATAAATTATGGATAAATAAATTTGTATAAAGAAATTTATATAAATAAAATTTATAGAAATTTATTCTTTTATGGAAGATTAAAATAACCCATGAATTGGTTTATTTTAATTTTATAAAATCAATTATGAATTGATTTTTCCATAATAAGAAAGTTTATAAATTTCTTATAAAATTTATTACATAATTTAAAGAGAAGAAGAATTAGTTTTATTATAAATTAGTTTATAATAAAACTTGGTTTAAACGGAATAATTAGTTAAGAGAATTTATAGGATAAATTTCTTATAACTAATTCCGTTTAGAGGGAGACTTAGCAAAGAGTTGCTACTATATAAAAGACCCAAAGGCTAGCCTTTTAGATAGATCAATCAATTAATCAAAGATTAATTTATCTCCTCTCCTCTTCTCTCTCTCCCTCTCGGTGTGCGGCGCCGAACAAGAGAGGCAGCAGTTCTTCTCCACGTAGTGCGGCGCCAAACAACTCTGTTGTTCTTCTCCGGGCTATGCATGCAGCCGTTCTCCACGCAGAGCAGTCTATGCGTGAGTGAGGCGCCGAACGGGCTGTGCATGCAAACAGCGGCGCCAAACAGCAACGTTGTTTTTTCTTCTCCATGCATGAAGCTGCTTTCTTCTCCATGCTTGAGTGCAACGGAACGGGAGCATGCATGGGTTGTACATGAAACGGGATTTCCGTTTTAATCGTTTTGATCAATTAAGCATGCAACGGTTTGCAAGCAACGGGATTTCCATTTTGATCATTTTGGTCAATTCGCATGCAACGGTTTGCATGTAACGGGAAAGCCATTTGATCGTTTTGATTAATTTGCATGCAACGGTTGCATGCAACGGGAATTCCGTTTTGATCAATTTGCATGCAACGGGAAAGCAAGGTTTCTCCGGCCAACCTTGATGGTGAATTTTTTCGATATGATTATTTCTCTTGTCCTTCTAGTTGTGCCTTCCGAGAATCTAGTAGTTCTCGTCGGCACAAAACTCTTGACTTTGCGAAGTCATCCCGAAGAGAACTCGGCGTGGACGCGAATAGAGGCGAAGCTTCCAAGGGACGCTACGGTTGGATCTCGTCCCTTACTTCGAGTTACGCGAGGTATTTGGTAAATTAGTTTACTTTTCGGCAAACTTTTATTTCATGATTATGTCGATACACTATAAGGTTGCATGCTAGATACGAAGTTAAAATAATTTAGGAAATTATTTTATGCAAACTCTTCCGCTGCACGTAAAAATTTTAAATTTTACGAACTCGTATCCTTGTCGACATGCACCCGGTCCCAACATTTCTGACTTAGATTTTTACAAAAAATTACCCCTTCAAAAGTAGGGTTTTTCTACGCAATGGACTTAGCTTAGGACTTAACCCTAAAATTGCATGCTCCTATAGATCTAGAAGCCAGCTTCTCACAAGCACATTAGGGTACTTTGATTGATAACCTAGATTGGGTTGAGATGCTTAGGTCTATGCCTTGACTCAAGATGCTTTAAGTCTGTGCATCAAGAGCAGTTGGGGTGATAAATACATTTGAACAACAATCAAGTTAAGTATTCAAGCTTAGAAAGTCTAACTTGATCAGGCTACTTAACTTGACTAATCCTAGTGAAAGCTGCTATTATATAACAGTTAGTAAGTAGCTAACTTGTTTAGATAGGAACTGAAAGAAGTTAATTTGGTTAATTATTTTTTCTTGGACTCTCTAGTATGTTAACTGAGTTCAAAATTTATTACTTGGGTCAAATTGAGATCAATTCAATTACTTGCTGCAGTTTCCTTCATCTTTTTTACAAATCAAGTAGGCTCCGATA
Source organism: Boesenbergia rotunda (assembly GCA_024364735.1). Lineage (NCBI taxonomy): Eukaryota > Viridiplantae > Streptophyta > Magnoliopsida > Zingiberales > Zingiberaceae > Boesenbergia > Boesenbergia rotunda. The sequence continues at coordinate 126,758 of JAGFNQ010007736.1, read as the reverse complement.
CATAACTGTCTTTTTCAAGCCAATCATGTTTTTTTTACCTTTTTTTGATATATAGCAAAGGGGGGGAGATGAAAAAGTCAAGTTAAAATAGTTTTTTCCCAAGTCAAGTTAAAATAATTTTTCCAAGTCAAGTTTTTTTTTTTTGTTTTCGAAAAAGTCAAGTTTCAAAAGTTAAAATTATTTTTTCTCACAAAATAATCTTTTCAGTTTGTTACTCAAACTTTTCTTCGAAAAAAAAATTATTTCCTAAAAAGTTATTTTTAGAAAATACTATTCGATTTAGAAAATTCTGTTGGAGAAAAAACTTTAAGTTAGAAGTTTTTCAAATTTTGTTTTTCTCAAAAAATGTCCTTTACTCAGAAGTTTTCAAAATCTTTTTGGGAAAACTTTCAAAATAGAAAAATTGCATATTTTCAAAAGATTCAGGGGGAGATTTTCAAATTAAAAGAAGCCTTATGCAATGTTTCAAATTTTTGCTAAGTTTTTCAAAAATTATTTCTAAGAAAAAAAGGGGGAGAGAACTGATTAAGGGGGAGAGTAGAAAATGTACATGTTCTTTCCTTCTAGTACATAATTATCATGAATATGTTTTCTATTTTTTAACTTTACTTTTGAACGGTGTTGCCATAAATCAAACAGGGGGAGACTGTTGGTTCCGGAAGCACCAGATCAAACCCGGTTTTGATAATGGCAAAGGGATCAAAGTTAAGTGTATATTGTTATCTAATGGATTTACCAAGTGTACAGGAAAGTCCTAGTTCACCTAGGCATGAAGTTTTGACCTGCAGGGATGAGCAAGAAGTCCTGATCGAGGACTAGGCAAGAAGACCTGGTCAAGGGTTGGGAAAGAAGTCCTAGTCGTGGACTGGGCTACGAAGACCTGATCTGGAAGATTGGGCAGGAGTCTTAACCGAACAAGGATTGCAGGTAGAAGTAGAGGCGGGTCGAGGAATGGACGTCTCGAGATCCGGCAGTCTCGGAGGCCGAGCAAAAGTCTAACCAGAGGAGCCGGTTGATAAAAGGTAACTTCTCCTGAGAGGAGTAGGTGAGGACGCATTCCCCGAAAGAGGGAACAATAGGCATCGGTTTGCTCTAGGGTTTCATTTTGAAATCCAAAGTCAAAACCAAGATAGCTCCGGCTGTGATTTATACTTGTATTTATTTATATTATACTATTTTTGGACTAACCCTGGTTGCATGATTGAAAGGAAGTAGGTTCTGCATCCCAGGCACCTGAGAGGGCTCAGGTGCCCGAGAAGTCAGCCGCCTGATAGTTATCAGGCGCCCCAGATGGTTTTTTCCAACGGGTGAGTTCAACTGAGCTGGCAGGTTGCCACGTCAGCAACTCAAATGCCTGTGAGCCATCAGGCACCCCAGAGGTCCTAGGCACCCAAGATCGGAGGATAGAGGTTTGGCCGAGTTTGCGGATAAGCACACGCCCGATCCGTGACACATCACCCCTTGCTTTACAACAATCAATTCCATTTACCGCAAAGAAGCTTTCTTGGAACTCAAGCATGCCAACGCTCTTCAAACTTCTTCCATGCTCGAGTTCTTCCGCTCCGCAAATGATCAAGATCGATGACACGCCGCCCAAGACACTCTACGACTTTCCTAGTGTCGTCGGTATCATTTATATTCATTGCTTAAATTCTATACTCGACTTACATATTTGTAATATTTACTCAATATATAAAATTGCACAATGAAAATGGTCAAAGATCGTGGGTCTTGGAGTAAGAGCTGTCAAAGACTCCGAACCAAGTAAAAAGAAATGTGTTAGCGTTGTGCTTTTAATTCTATCGTTGTGTTCTGATTATTCCAAAAATTTTATGTAATTGCTATTCACCCCCCCCCCCACCCCCCGTCTATCGATTACAACGATCCCACAGTTAGTAGGAGCCCTAGAGCCAATTATGTGATGATTAACTAGAGACTTTTGTATCATATTCCATTATTAATAATGGTAAGTTTGGTTATTATACTTACTTTATATTTGTGCCAAATAACTAAGTATAATAATATCCTTGGGTAGTAGGTTCTTATCTACATCATATTGATTGGTTGAATCGATAGTGAGATGATGTAGAGAACACTACACTAAATCATTCCTAGTCAAGCATTAATATTCAGGGATAATATTAATGCATGGAGACTAGCATGTAGGTCAATTGATGACTTGAGCTCACAAGTTATGGATATGTGATATCAAGTTGACACATTAGTATACATTAGAGAATGTGTATTGAATTGACCCGCAATGAGAAAGTTTCATAGATTGTCATATGAGTATCATAAACTTTCTCATGTGACTATTAGTATGAATAGTCCTTAGACCTGAAGTCACTACGGTTCCCTATATAAGGAGTTATGTACTTTGGTATCGTCAAACGTCACTCGTAACAGGGTGGACTATAAAGGCAATCACTGGATATGTAATGAATAATGCGGAGGGATATGAGTGATGTAGATGGGATCTATCTCTCCCATATGATGAAAGTGATATTTGTGAGCCCCTTGATCGAGTAGGACTACTAAAATGCATGGTCATGCTCAAATGAGTCAATATGAGATATTGAGTTTATTTTTTTGAGTGAGTCTACTTGGGAATCAAGAAACACAAAGATTGATTGAGGATGACATGGTTTATGCCTCATTGGTCAATCTAGATATTGATGATAGAAGGACTGTTAGGATGTATACTATAAGCCTAGCTTTTATATGAACATCTATTTTGGAATAAGAATCAAAATGGTCTTGGTTGCATTTTATATTTATTATATGCCTGCATATTGTCTGTTACTTTACATTGTAGATAACATGGTGTGTGGTGCCACATAGAAGATCATGTTATCAGTTCCTTGTAAAGTATAAGTAGTGGCTCACAACCGAGATGGATTTGGACAAACCATTGGAATGGTTGTAGTGTAATTTGGTATTAGTTTATCTTGACTATAGAATTACACTAGTACACTTTGAGTGTATTGAGCAAGATCGATTTGAGGTTGTTCGATTTATACTAACTATATAATCAAACAAGATCTCTATTATTATGATGTACATGCTCTTAATCCCAATATAATAACGGACATATGTACTTAATATTTATTTCTTTAATTTACCAATGAGCGAGATTTATTCGTTAAATCAATAGGCCCAGAAAATTAGAAAATAATATTATTTACATGGTGTGTCGTTGATTATATAAGGAAATCGTGTCCTAATTTTTAGGATGATGATGTCCCCTTGAGGAGCTCATAAAGTTTATCATGTAAATCCTGCGGGTGGACTTGGTCCAATATGATAATAAGGTTGAGTGGTACTACTCATGGAGTTAGATATTAATTAATTAAATTATTAATAATTTAATTAATTAATGGACATGCGATATCTTAAACACGGGGAGATTATGTACACATAATATGGTGGAGCCCATATATTATTATGGGGTTGGTGAGGTAGTTCAACGATAACCCATTAGTGGAGTGAGTTATCATTAACGGGTCAGGTTTAGGATCCGTTAGGTGACCCAAACCAACTCCTCCTCATGGTCCCTATTGTAGCCTATAAATACCTCATGAGTCATGAAACCAAAGTCATACCAATTAACCCTAAGCCTCTCTTTTCTCTCCCCCTCTCTCTCCTAGGGTTTGCGGCGCTGACAGGAAAGAAGGAAGGAGGGCCGGTGGGTTTAGGGAGAAGGAAGCTTCTTTTCCTTCTCTTCTCCTTTTGTTCTCTTCTTCCATCCCATGGGCGTGCGTTGCCTTGAAGCAAGGAGTGTTGGCCAGCGAAACCACAAAGGAAGAGGCTTCTTCTTCTTCTTCTTTTGGCCGACGGCAACAAGAAGGAGGATAAGGATTGGGCGGCTAGGGTTAAAGCAAGAAGAAGATTGTTTCTTCTTCATCTTCTTTCTCTTCTCCTCATCTCCTTTGGGCGCCGACATCATCAAGCAAAGGAGGAGTCCTTCTCTTCCTCCTTTGAGCGTGCGGCAACAAGAGAAGGAGAAGGGGTTGGCACAAGTAAGAGAAAGAAGAAGGTGGTCTTTGGTGGCTTCATTTCATAGAAGTTCGTCACCCACACGATGTCTAAAAAGAGGATAGGAATACAATAGAAGATCGAGAGATAAAACAAGAGGTATAACTTTTGTTTTCATGCTTTAGTTTATTGTATTTTGTTTTTCTCATGGACCCCGAAGTAAAACACAAGAACCGGCGATCTAATCATCATCTATTCCGCGACTAATCGATAAAAGGAGTTTGATTACTTGAACAACAAGTTTGTTCAAGCGATCACTCAATCGAATAGCACGATGATGAAGTAGGTCGTTCGAAAGGTTTTCTTTCCATCCGGATTTGTTCTACTCAATAGAATTTTAATCCCGGGATATGGATAGGAATCGTAGCCAAATGAAACCAATAATTTGTATCAGAGTCATCGTTTCCGGTTTTGTGTGTTTTGGATTTGGTTACTTTCATTCATTTCATATATGATTGATGCCGGATAATAGTAGGATGTGCAATAGGCTAACTTTGTGGTTGCAGGCATAAGATCTAACTATTATGGCTATGTGTGATTGTGTATGATGTTGTGTGTGATTGTATGTATTTATTTGAATCCTCGGGGTTGACGAGGATATATGTATTTAATTGTGTAATTAAATATAGCAATGTTAGCCGCTTAGTTTATTTTACTTTCAATCTAGATTTTATGTACACTCCTTTGTGGAGTATAGGATCGATGAGTGTAAATTAAATTTTTATGTCGGCTTGGATCTTCTTGCTTACGCATGGCTAAGGGAGGAGGAGACGAGGTGGCAACACGACGGGAGGCGTATTGGAGAACAAAAGTCATAATAGTTGGAAATTTAGATTTTCATATTTATTGCTTATTATTTAATATGGTTGTTATGCATGCGTGTGAAAATTCCTCATTTTAAATAATTAAGTGGGAGAGGGAATCTTTGAGTCCCGTGACCTCCATTACTAGTTTGATAAGTGATGCAAACAAACTTGCGCGTTGGCTCTGAGTGTCTTCCTCCACATCGGATGAGTGTTTTGCGGATCACTAGATCATATATGATTTTAGAAAATTATTTAGAAGCATGTGATCTTAACCATCGGAAGGAACATAATCCTAGATAATTGACTTAGTATCGTGTAATGGTGTACACTTAGATGCAACTAATAGTATCCTCCCCATCGGAGTCACTGCTATTATTTGTATGACCGAAGATAAACTAACTATTAATTTTATTTGTCAAAAAGTAAGGTTGACAAGATAATAAAATTAATGGGTAAAACCTCCTCTTACAAATGTTTAAATTAGTATACGTCCAAACTATCGTGGCATACTAAATTCACGGTGTTTTGAGGTGTTAGTGAATTTAAAATTTTATTGTTTGAGAAATCAATATTATTTAAAATTCTAATGTTTTGATCATTGTAATTCTCAAGATTTTTCAAAATGGCTTTCAACCCACTTGCAGTTATTTTAAAAGAAAATAAACTTACCTGTCCCAATTATATTGATTGGAAAAAGAACTTGGATATTATCTTAACTGCCGAGGAGTACAAATTTGTGCTCTTTGAGATCTGTCCTGCTAAGCCTAGTGACGATTCTAGTGAAGAGGAGAGAAAGAGTGTTATAGGAAGTGGATAAAGGAAGATGAGATGGCGCGGTGTTACATTTTGGCTTCTATATCAAATGTACTGCAACATCAACATCAGGCCTTCACTACTGCCTATGACATGATGCTCAATCTCAAGGAACTCTTCGGACACCAGAATTGGGCTGCTAGGCAAGAGGCTATCAGGAACATAATGACGACCACTATGGCTGTGGGAACACTCATGAAGGATTATGTTCTCAAGATGATGGCTCATTTGAATTAGACGGAAGTCCTTAAAGCTGCAATCGATGGGGAAACCCAGGTCAATATCATTCTCCAGACACTACCCAAGTGTTTTGAGCAATTTCGCCTGAATTACAACATGAAAAAGAGGATATATTCGTTGGTGGAACTTCTGACAGAACTCCAAGTAGCAGAAAGGCTATTTTGTCAAAGTGCTCAAGCTTACTTTGTTGGAAGTGTTTCTGCTTCTAAGCCGAAAGGCAAGAAGAAGAAGAAACAAGGTGGTTCGGTAAAGAAAGCGGCTGGATCTCAAGGACCTCAGGCTGGAGTGAAGAAGCCGAAAGGCAAGTGGTCCACGTGCAAGTAAACTGGACATTAGAAGGTGGACTGTCCCCGCTGAAAGGAGAACAATAAATGTATATCTTTTTCATTAGTTGTTAAAACATGTTTAGCGGTGTTATCTACTGGTACCTGGTGTGTAGATACGAGAGCCACTGATCATGTCTGCAATTCATTGCAGGGGTTTCAGGAAACCAGACGACTATATGAGGGTGAGATTACTATCTACATGGGCAATGCTACGAAGGTGGCGACTATTGTTGTGGGAGATGTTTATTTATCTTTTGATAAGAATAAATGTTTGGTTTTAAGAAAATGTCTTTACATACCTTCATTTAGAAAGAATTTAATTTCAGTTTCTAAATTATTTTTGGATGGATATTCTATTTCTTTTAATGATAGAGTTGTTATCAATAGGAATAGGGAGATTATCTGTTCTGGTGCGTTGGTTGTCAATTTATATACTCTTAATCCAATTTCTCCCATGATGCAATTAGAAATTAATAACACATCTTCTAATTCTAATAAGAGAAAAGAACCTTCGAAAATGAACCAAACGTATCTTTGGCATCTAAGGTTGGGTCATATTAACATGAATAGAATTCAAAGGTTGATAGCCGATGGACCTTTAGGTTCATTGGTGGTGGAAGACTTCCCAACCTACGAATCTTGTTTGGAAGGTAAAATGACCAAGAGGCCTTTTAGGGCCAAGGGGTATAGAGTCAAAGATGTGTTGGAGTTGGTTCATTCTGATTTGTGTGGTCCTATGTCTATCCAGGCAAGAGGTGGCTTTGAATATTTCGTCTCATTTATAGACGATTATTCAAGGTATGGATACATTTACTTGATGCGCAGGAAGTCTGAGTGCTTTGACAAGTTCAAAAAGTACAAGGCTGATGTGGAGAAACGTCATGGTAAGAGTATCAAGATACTACGGTCTGATTGTATTAGTGAGTACCTCTTGGGAGAGTTTAGAAGTTACTTATTAGAGGTTGGGATTCAATCTAAATTATCCGCATCTGGTACACCTCAACAGAACGGTATGGCGGAGTGAAGGAATAGGACTCTTATGGAGATGGTTAGATCGATGATGAGTTATTCTGAATTACCAAATTCATTCTGGGGGTATGCTCTGGAAATGATAGTGTATATTCTGAACTTGGTACCTTCTAAATCAGTACCCTCTAGTCCCACAGAATTGTGGAATGGGCGTAAGCCTAGTCTGAGACATATTCAGATTTTGGGTAATCCATCACATGTGCTGAAGGGAGACGCCGATAAGTTTGAATCTTGTACAGAAGTACGCTTGTTCGTAGGATATCCTAAAGGAATAGAAGGTGGTTTATTTTATAATCCTAAAGATCAGAAGGTCATCGTTAACATGAATGCCCGATTTTTAGAAGAGGAATATGTAATAAACCACAATCCCATGAGGAAGATTGTTCTAGAGGAAGTGAGAGGGGAAGTTCCTACTTCAGTACCAATGGTACAGGAGGATATTCCTTAAGTGACTGTACCGTGTGTCACAGATGATGCACAGGTAGTACCTCGTTATAGTGGGAGGGTTGTTAGACAACATAACAGATTCATGTTTTTGGGAGAGTTTTCGGAATGGGTCCCTGGTGAACATGAACCTGATCCTTGGACCAATGACAAGGCACTCCAAGATAAAGATACGGTATCTTGGCAAAAGGTGATAAATTCTGAGGTAAAATCTATGATTCAAATCAAGTCTGGGAGCTTGTAGAACCACCGGATGGTGTAAAAGCCATTGGTTGTAAGTGGATCCACAAAAGAAAGAGATGATCAGACGGAAAGGTGGAAACCTTTAAAGGAAGGCTTGTTGTTAAGGGGTATACTCAGAAAGAGGGTATCGATTATAAGAAAACCTTTTCACCGGTAGTCAAGCTTAAGTCTATTCGAATTCTCTTATCTATTGCTGCTCATATGGATTATGAAGTTTGGCAAATGGATGCCAAGACAGCTTTCCTTAACGGAAGTCTTGAAGAAAACATCTATATGAAGAATCCAGAGGGATTCATTGCAAAGGGCAAAGAGCATCTTATGTGTAAGATTAATCGGTCCATTTATGGATTGAAACAAGCTTCAAGATCTTGGAAAATCCGGTTTGATGAGGTAATCCAGTCTTATGGATTCATACAAAGTCTGGATGAGTCTTGTATATACAAGAGGAGTGATGGAAACATAGTGGTATTTCTTGTACTATACGTAGATGACATTTAGTTCATTGGCAACAATGTCAAAGTGTTGTCAGACGTAAGAGTATGGTTGTCCAAACAGTTTGATATGAAGGACTTGGGAGAAGCTGGACACATCCTTGGGATCAAAGTTATAAGGGATCGCAAGAAAAGGATGTTGTGCTTATCTCAAACTTCGTATCTTGACACTATCCTAGCTCATTTTAGCATGTAAAACTCCAAGAAAGGTATTCTACCTTTTCGGCATGGAGTACCTTTATCTAAGGAGATGTGTCCTAAAACATCAAAGGAGATAGAGGAGATGAAGGTGGTTCCTTATGCTTCGGCTGTAGGAAGCCTAATGTATGTTATGTTATGTATGAGACCGGATATCTACTTTGTCGTAGGCATGGTTAGCAGATATCAAAGTAATCCAGGACAAGGATATTGGACTGCAGTAAAGCATATATTAAAGTACTTGAAAAGGACTAGAGATTATATGCTAGTTTACCAGGAAGATCATTTGCTCCCTGTGGGTTACACGGATTTTGATTTCCAATCAGATAGGGATAACAGTAAGTCTACCTCGGGTTATGTGTTTACTTTGGGAGGTGGAGCCATAGTATGGAGGAGTATCAAGCAGAAATGCGTTGTGGACTCCACCATGGAAGCTGAGTATGTAATGGCCTCTGAGGCATCCAAAGAAGCTGTATGGCTTAGGAACTTCTTAATGGACTTAGAGGTGATTCCTGGTTTGCCCAAAGCTATCACAATTTATTGTGATAATAGTGCTGCAGTAGCAAACTCGAAGGAACCACGAGCTCATAAGGCAAGTAAACATATTGAGCGCAAGTACCACCTAATACGAGACATCATAAAGCGAGGAGAAGTTATTGTCACCAAGATTGCATCAGCAGATAACCTGGCAAATCCTTTCACTAAGGCCCTTCCTACGAAAGCTTATGATAGGCATGTTGAGGGGATGAGAATCAGATGTATGGCAATTTGATGACAGCATAGTCTTTTAGTATAAATGGGAGATTATTAGGATGTATACTATATGCCTAGCTTTTGTATGAATATCTATTTTGGAATAAGAATCACAATGGTCATGGTTGCATTTTATATTTATTATATGTGTGCATATTGTCTGTTACTTTACATTGTAGATAACATGGTGTGTGGTGCCACACAGAAGATCATGTTATCAGTTCATGTAATGTATAAGTAGTGGTTCACAACCGAGATAGATTTGGACAAACCATTGGAATGGTTGTAGTGTAATTTGGTATTAGTCTATCTTGACTATAGAAGTACACTAGTACACTTTGTGTGTATTGAGCATGACCTATTTGAGGTTGTTCGATTTATACTAACTATATAATCAAACAAGACCTCTATTATTATGATGTATATGCTCTTAATCCCGATATAATAACGAGCACATGTACTTAATATTTATTTCTTTAATTTACCAATGGGCGACATTTATTCGTTAAATCAATAGGCTCGGTAAATTGGGAAATAATATTGTTTACACGGTGTGTCGTTGATTATAGAAGGAAACTGTGTCCTAATTTTCAGGATGATGATGCCTCCTTGAGGAGCTCATAAAGTTTATCATGTAAATCCTGCAGGTGGACTTGGTCCAACATGATAATAAGGTTGAGTGGTACTACTCATGGAGTTAGATATTAATTAATTATATTGTCAGTAATTTAATTAATTAATGGGCATGCGATATCTTAAATGTAAGTACCCCTAGTTGGTTTTGATGTGATCAACCGATTTTAGTTAGGTTGTGGTGTGTTTAATCCCTCTACTATGTGTGCAGTAGCATAGGTACGGAGGAAGTCGAGCGTAAGACGTAGCGGACGAGAAGGATTGTGCGGGGAAGTAAGCTGACGGGCTCGGTACAATCCGAGGGACGCGGAAGCTGCGGAAGAGTACGCCGATGGAGCGAGAAGGACGCGCGCGGTGTTTGAGGGACGAGAAGCCGGGAGGAAGGACGCTCGAGGGGCGAAAGGCCGGAGTCGGGTTTGAGTGAGCCTAACTCCGGTTGGCCGAAAATCATCCAGAAGACAAAGAACCAAAAGACTGGTCAGTTTGACCAAGTCAAACCAGGCGCCCGAAAAAAAGAGATTTATTTGTTGCTGTGATGATTCGAACCTCACAGGAATTTATCTCCATTCTTACCGATTGGGATAAGCAAGCGATATGATTAGATTTGTTGTGAGAAAAAGATAAAGTTATTTAGTTGTTGTGAGCAGAAGATAAAGTTTTAATTAAACTTTATCTCTTAAAGGATAACCTTATCCTTTAATCAGATCCAATGGATGCAGTTTAATCCTATCCAAGATCAACCGTCCAGATTACATCAATGGATCAACGACCAAGAGAAAATTCATCAACAAACAATAATCCAGATTTATTCTCTTAGGCTATAAATAGGCTTAGAGTTTTTTCTTTAGAGATAATTCATTAATTCAATTGTAAAATCTCTTAGCGTGCTTTTGTTGTAAGGCTTCTCCGCTATAAGTAGAGTTTTATTGAGCGTCCACTACCTTGGAAGCAATGTTCTCAGTTGCGACCAAGTTTATTTTTAAAAGATGAGTGCCTCCACTTTTTTTTTTACCGTCTATTCACCCCCCCCTCTAGCCAGTCCAACCCGATCCAACAAGTGGTATCAGAGCCAAGTTCGCCGCAGAAGGTCTAACCGTCGACTACAGCAATTTCAAGAAAATGGTTGGAGTCGTAATCTACCCGCCGAAATTTGAGAGGGAGTTCGCGATGTGGAACCGCTGAATGCAGGTATTTTTTAAAACTGATATTGAACTGCTACTAATTATGAAAAATAGTTTTTCAGTTCCTAAAGACAACAATGACAAGGATAAAGAAATAGAGCAAGCAGACTTTGTAGCAAATGGCAAAGCTGAATTTCATCTGCTAGTCGTTCTTCCTGCGCAAGAAGTCAACCGCATCGAGAATTACAACTCAGCAAAAGAACTTTGGGAGAAATTCCTGGAATTGCATGAAAGTACCTCAGAGGCAAAACTGAAGGCCACTTGGGATGAGTCCCCGTCAGAGGAGACAAAAGGTCAAGAATACGCGAGACTTGCGCTGATGGCAAACCATCATGAAGGGATCACTAATAAAGGGGGAGAAATGTCAGAAGAAAGTGACGATGAAGTAGGAACCTCGTTTTTCGAAAGCGACCTAGTAAGTGAGGTTTGTTTTCTTCCTCATGATTAGTTATATGTTAGAGTTAAAGCCTTGCTCAAATCTAATTGTAGATTAGAAAAAGAAAATTAAAAATTAAAAAAAGAATTAACATTTACATCCTCTTCTGATATATTAAAAAATAAAAATGATAATTTGAAAAACTTAGAGCAAAAATTAGAACTTGATATTGCATATTTACGCCAAAAGAAAAATAGCTTTCCTGATAATTTAAATTGGTATTTTAAAAACCATAAGGGTCAATTAAAAAAGTACCCAAAAGCTATATTCCGCATAAGTTTTTAATTAATCCTGTAGACAGGAACTTATTTTGGGTTCCGAAATTTGTTTTAAACTAATAAGTTTTTTTAGTATTCATGTGTAGAGTTTTTTTTCAAAATTATGTTTTTTATGCACAATTATGTTGTCCATCTACTGGGAATTATTCAATATTTTTTGAATATTTTTTGTTTTTTTCGCTCGAAATTTGAAATTAAAATTTTAAAAATAGATAAATAATTTATTTTCATAGATCTAATTTTTCATGATTCAGATATAGTGGAAAGAACTCATTATAATTTTCTTAAATTTTTTGAAGTATTTTTTAAATTTTTTTAAATTTATTCTTCAAAAACTTGTATCCGTTGTTTTTTATTTATTTTCAGATTTGATGAACAAATTTAAAGCTAAAAATTTTTATCCAGACTCATATCTTTCTCTTCGACTTTGACAAAAATATTCAAATTTTTTATAGATATTCGATGTTTTTATGAATTGTTCCATAATTCGATAGAAAACCATTTTGGTATCAAAGAGAGAGAGTAGGACTATAATTTTTTTAAAAAAAATCTAAAAATTCAAAAAAAAATCCTCCCTAATTATGTTTCCCCATTTTTTTGATGTGGTCAAAGGGGGAGAAATAGGATTAAGTTAAGGGGTACACTTTTAATTTACTCTAAATTTAAGTTTTTTTTTGAACTTACACTGTTTGCAATTTTATGCATGTTTTTTTTATTTTGTTTACCATAACATAATTCGGATTGATGCACCACAAAAATGGGGAGATTGTAAGTACCCCTAGTTGGTTTTGATGTGATCAACCGATTTAAGTTTGGTCCTGGTGTGTTTAATGTTGGATCTTGTACTGTTGTAAGAGGGGGTGAATAGAAAATCTTCGAACACGTTCTTCCTACACAGTTAGTTGCGCAAGCGGAATATACAATAAAACAAAAACTAACAATGAAGAACAATGCTAACAAGAAGATTTACTTGGTATCCACCACTAAGGGTGACTAATCCAAGAATCCGTCGATGGATCACTCCCCGAATAACCTCCGGCTAGGCCTTGTCGCTCCTTGTGGGTGGAGAAACCTCGCCACAGCGCCTCGACAACACCTGAGCACTAAAGGCTACTAATCTACTCTACCCAAGCAGATTTCGCCAAGAACCCCAGCCCAAATCGAGTTCTCTTTAAATAGAACTCGGGCTGGAAACACTCACTGGCAGTCGACTGCTCCCAGGGCAATCCCACTCAGATTCGACCGTTGACAGCCCCAACGTTCGAATTCTGCTACACACCAGTCGACTACTCTCAGAGCAGTCGACTGGTCTAGGGTCAAATCTCTTCTGTGAGTTTCTATGTTCGTTGGCAGTCAACTGTTATATTCCCAGTCGACTACCCAGCTTACAAACATACTCCTACTCACTCTCAAGACCCTCCTCCACGTGCGCCTTCAGGTCCACTCCCTTGTCTTGCCCCTTGAAGGCCTCTTCCACTGGCTATCGTCCCTCGGATGCGCACGCAAGTCCTCAACTTGCCTCCATGCCACCCTTCGCGTGTGCCCTTTGAAGTCCACTTCCCGGCTTGCCCTTGGAGTCCTCCTCCCTCGGCTCTTGTCCCTTGACTCAGCTGACTCTTCACCAGCAGCCTTGACTATTGCCTTCGCGCCCTCTTCATCTTCGACCCTCGTCCCTCGGATGCACACAAGCCTCCCGCTTGTCTCCATGCCATCCTTCACGTACGCCTCGAAGTCCTCGCCCCTTGGCTCATCATCCCTGTTATACCAAGGTCCCTCGGGTGCACACAAGCCTCCATCTTGTCTTCATGCAACCCTTCACCATACTGAAGCCGTCCAGCCAAGTCAATATGTGTAAACCTGCACAACCTGCACACTCAACATACACATATTAGAACATAAGAGAAACCTAACTTAAACTCTTTGCCCAAACATCAAACACTTGGTCACTTCGGACAACAGATTGTCTCAATATTTAATCCCTCTGCTAAGTGTGCAGGAGCTTAGGTACGGAGGAAGTCGAGCGTAAGACGTAGCGGACGAGAAGGATTGTGCGGGGAAGTGAGTCGACGGGCTCGATACAATGTGAGGGGCGCGGAAGCTGCGGAAGAGTACGCCGGTGGAGCGAGAAGGACGCGCGCGGTGTCCAAGGGACGAGAAGCCAGGAGGAAGAACGCTCGAGGGGCAAAAGGCCGGAGTCGGGTTCGGGTGAGCCTAACTCTGGTTGGCCGAAAATCATCCAGAAGACAAAGAACCAAAAGACTGGTCAGTTTGACCAAGTCAAACCAAGCGCCCGAAAAAAAGAGATTTATTTGTTGCTGTGAAGATTCGAACCTCACAGGAATTTATCTCTATACTTACTGATTGGGATAAGTAGACGATATGATTAGATTTGTTGCGAGCAGAAGATAAAGTTATTTAACTGTTGCGAGCAGAAGACAAAGTTTTAATTAAACTTTATCTCTTAAAGGATAACCTTATCCATTAATCAGATCCAATGAATGCAATTTAATCCCATCCAAGATCAACCATCCAGATTACATCCATAGATCAACGACCAAGAGAAAATTCATCAACAATCAACAATCTAGATTTATTCTCTTAGGCTATAAATAGGCTTAGAGTTTTTACTTTAGAGAGTATTCATTAATTCAATTGTAAAATCTCTTAGCGTGCTTTTGATGTAAGGCTTCTCTGCCATAAGGAGAGTCTTATTGAGCGTCCACTACCTTGGAAGCAACGTTCTCAGTTGCGACCAAGTTTCTTTTTAAAAGACGAGTTCCTCCACCTTTATATTTTTTTTTACCGTCTATTCACCCCCTCTAGCTGGTCCAACCCGATCTAGCATTAAACACGGGGAGATTATGTACACATAATATGGTGGAGCCCATATATTAGTATGGGGTTGGTGTGGTAGTTCAATGATAATCCATTAGTAGAGTGGATTATCATTAACGGGTCGGGTTTAGGATCCGTTAGGAAACCAAAATCAACTCCTTCTCATGGTCCCTATTGTAGCCTATAAATACCTCATGAGTCATGAAACCAAAGCCATACCAATTAACCCTAAGCCTCTCTTTTCTCTCCCTCTCTCTCTCTCTCTCTCCTAGGGTTTGCGACGCCGGTGGGAAAGAAGGAAGAAGGGCCAGCGGGTTTAGGGAGAAGGAAGCTTCTTTTCCTTCTCTTCTCCTTTTGTTCTCTTCTTCCATCCCTTGGGCGTGCACTGCCTTGAAGAAACGACGGTTGGTTGGCGAAACCACAAAGGAAGAGGCTTCTTCTTCTTTTGGCCGGCAATAACAAGAAGGAGGATAAGGCATGGGTGGCTAGGGTTAAAGCAAGAAGAAGATTGTTTCTTCTTCATCTTCTTTCTCTTCTCCCCTTCTCCTTTGCGCGCCGGCATCATCAAGCAAAGGAGGATTCCTTCTCTTCCTCCTTTGAGCGTGCGACAATAAGAGAAGGAGAAGGGGTTGGCACAAGCAAGGGAAAGAAGAAGGTGGTCTTTGGTGGCTTCGTTTCTTGGAAAATCGTCGCCCACACGACGTCCAAGAAGAGGATAGGAATACAATAGAAGATCGAGAGGTAAAACAAGAGGTATAACTTTTGTTTTCATGCTTTAGTTTATTGTATTTTGTTTTTCTCATGGACCTTGAAGATAAACACAAGAACCGGCGATCTAATCATCATCTATTCCTCGGCTAATTGATAAAAGGAGTTTGATTGCTTGAACAACAAGTTTGTTCAAGCGATCACTCAATCGAATAGCACGATGATGAAGTAGGTCATTCAGAAAGTTTTCTTTCCATCCGGATTTGTTCTAATCAATAGAATATTAATCCAGGGATATGGAGAGGAATCGCAACCAAACGAATCCAACAAGAACAAGGTCATATATTGTCATAGTCACGAAGGTTAAGTCGAATCTCGACTTTCTCGTCACTTGGGTAGCAATGATGCATTTCTAGATGCCGCTCATTGCTTATGTGTCTAAAGTAGTTTAGACACATTGCCAACTTTACGAGAATCTATTGGGTCACACATTAAGGACGCGTTGCTTCGGAGATTAATTGATCTTAGTTTGACTAAGATTTGATCCAAATTGGATTAATTGAGTTAGACTCAAGTGAATCCAATTGGATTATGGATTGAAATCTAATTTGAGTTAGACTCATTTGAATTAGACTCAACCACATTTGAATGAGATATTAATTCTTTAAAATATTTAATGAATTAATAAAAGAGGAAGATGAAAAGTTTCTTTCATTGGATGAGGAGCAGTTGAAGAGTCACATGAGAAACATATACTCTTATTGGGTTTTTATTGGCATTAATGGAGGGAAGCTAAAGGGACAAAAACTCTTCATATTCATGGAATGATTATAAAAGAGTTTTTCTTATCATTTGGATGTATTACTTGTCATTTTTCTTCCCTTCCTTCCCTTGGCCGAAATTCCTTCTTCTCCCTCTCCTTCTTGCTTTGTGAATCTCCTCTTGTGGCTAGCACCACAAAATCGATTCTTCTTCGAAGCTTAAGAGATCGTGTTCGTGTAGATACGCATAGAGGCATAGACAGATGAATATGCAATAGATCTGACATACCTTGGACAAGAGGGATAAGCGAAGGGCACGCGCCAAAGGTATACCTATAAGATAGGAATTTGTAGATCAACATTGTATGAGTTTTCTTTCGCATGGATCGCTCGTGAGATCTATTATTTCCGCTACATTTTTTAAATGTTTATGCCTACAGATCCCTAAAGTAAACATGGAATATCAAATTCTAATTTTTCAACTAAGTTTCTCAAATTAACATTTTTATTTTTCAAATTATCAGAAATAGAAGAGCATGCACTAGACAATTTCGTTTTCAATTCTCGATTCTCTTTTTCTAATTTATAATTAGTTTTAAGCATCACTTTTATTCCAGAATATAATTGATTGTGAGGGAGAAGGCATACCTCACTTACCTGGTCACTTTCGAAAAGAGGGACTCCCCCTTCATCGCTACTTTCTTCTAATGTAGCTCCCCCTTCATTCGTGCTCTCCTCTTGATGACTTGCCATCAGCACAAGTCCAACTTATTCTTTAGTTTCCGATTCATCGGACGAGGTCTCATCCCAGGTGGCTTTTAGCGCCTTCTTCTTCTTTGGCTATTTCTTGAGTTTGGGACACTAGTCTTTTAGATAACCATCCTCATTACAGTTATAGCATCAGACTGTACGTTTCTTTGGGCATCACCTTTTGCCCTGAAACTTTGAAATTTTATTAGCCTTTTTAAAGAAACTTTTAAGGCTTTTTACCATTTCCGTCAAATTTTCATCGTCCGTTGACGACTCCTCCTCGATCTAATTTTTTCTTGCGTTTAGAGGGGTATTGTCCATTTTCCTGCTCTCCCCTACACACAAAGATTTGTGAAGCTCTAAAATCGAGAAGAGTTGTTCTAGAGTGTTGGTGCAAGATGCATCAGTGATGTTTTCCTCTAGTGTTTCGATGTTTATCAATATACTGAAGTTAGTGAAAATAAACCAAAGGGTTAGTCAAAGTGATCAAGGGTTAAACCAAATAGGACCTTATGTTTGGTAGGGTAAACCCAGGTTTGATCAGGTTGACAAAGGTTTAGTCAAACAAGATATGATGTTTGGCAGAGTGAAGTAAAACCCAGGGTTGGTCAGTTTGACCAAGGGAGTAAACCAAACCGGACTTGAGGTTTGGAGCTATATTTATCTGAAAGATGGAGGACGTCTAGTCAGGATCATGATGACTAGCAAAGGAGTGATTTTGATGAAAGAAATCCTGGTGAGAGAAGCCGGGTCCTAGCAAGGGAAGCTAGGTTGGACTAAGTCCTACTGAGTGAAGTTGGGAACTAAATTCTGGTGAGTGAAGCTGGGTCCTAGCAAGGGAAGCTAGGTTGGACTAAGTCCTGGTGAGTGAAGCTGGACACTAAATCCTGGTGAGAGAAGCTATGTCCTACCGAGTGAAGTTAGGTTGGACTAAGTCCTGGTGAGTGAAGTTGCGCACGAAGTCTTGGTCCGGGAGACTGAGCACTAAGTCCTGGTCGGGGATCGGGCAACGGAGTCTTTGCCAAGCGAGAGTTGACAGACAGAAGTAGAGACGGTCGAGGTTGGACATCTCGAGATCCGAGTTCTCGGAGACCGAGCAAAAGTCCAGCCAGAGGTCCCGATTGGCAAAAGCTATAGTCAAGTGGGGATCGCGAATAGAAGTAGAGATGGGTCGAGGTCGGACACCTCAAGATTCAGGTTCTCGGAGGCTGAGCGAAAGTCCAACCGGAGGTTCCGGTTGCCAAACATAACTTCTATAGTGTGGAGTGTAGGATCGATTATATTTGCTAGAGGGGGTGAATAGGAATTTTCGTACCCCTTTCTTCCTACACGGTTAGTTGCACAGCAGAATATACAATAAAAATAATAAAATAAAAACTAACCAATGCTAACACGGATGATTTACTTGGTATCCACCCCGAATGGGTGACTAATCCAAGAATCCGTCGGTTGATCAATCCCCGGATAACCTCTGGCTAGCCCTCGTCTCTCCTTGTGGGTGGAGAAACCTCGCCACAATCTCAAGAAAAACTCTGAGCACAAGAAGACTACTAACTCACTTTACCCAAGCGAGTTTCGTCATGAATCTCAGCCACCACGAAGTCCTCTTTAAATAGGACTCAAGCTGAAACCCTCGCCACCAGTCGACTGCCCCAAGGGCAATCGACTAGTGCCACTGAAATTCGACCGTTGCCACCCCAACGTTCGAATTCTCAGCCAACTCACCAGCCACCTACCAGTCGACTGCCCCCAGGGCAGTCGACTGGTCCCAGGCTGAGACCTTTCTGTGAGTTTTATCAGTCGACTGCCCTCAGGCCAGTCGACTGGTCTACTCACATACCTAAGGTCACCCTTCCCGAGTACATTCCACTCCGCACCTGAACCCTAGGATTTTCCGAGTACAATCACATAGCACTCGTACCCTCACGAGTCGACTGACTCCTCATCCACAGCCTCGACTGTTACCTTCGCGCCCTCTTCATCTTCGGCTCCCGTCCCTTGGATGCACGCAAGCCTCCAGCTTGCCTCCATGCCATCCTTCACGCATGCCTCGAAGTCCGCGCCCCTCAACTCATCGTCCCTACTCTTCAAAGTCTCTCGGGTGCACGCAAGCCTCCAGCTTGTCTCCATGCCACCCTTCACCGTACCGAGACCGTCCAGTCAAGTCCATATGTGTAATCTGTACAACCTGCACACTCAACATACACATATAAGAACACAAGGGTAAACCTAACTTAAACCCTTTGCCCAAACATCAAAAGACTTGGTCACTCCGGACCACAGATTGCCTCAACAATCTCCCCCTTTTTGATGTTTGGCAATACGTTTAAGTTAAGGAAACAAGATAGTAGTCAAATAGAAAAATAATGCATATGCAATGCAAAAATGGATCCTATCCCAAGGCATCCCACACCTAACTCTCCAAGTTATTACTTTTTCACGCCTAACCCTCCAAGTTAGGACTTTTCATGGGCTTTTTAAAGCTTCTCCAATGCTCCCCCAACATTGGATTTACAAAGGCTTTTTAAGAACCTCTCCAAGGTTCCCCTTATGCCAAGAATGGAGCAATCATGCTCCCCCTTAATCTTAGCTCCCCCTAAACCTAGGGTTTCTACCAAAGGAGTGTTTGGATTCCCAACTTAAACCCAACACTTCTCCCCCTTTGCCTAACATCAAAAAGAACCCAACAATATCCCAATTATTGGTTCTTTCAAACCCCAATGATTATAAACAATGTGTACTAGCCCCCCATACACTTATTTTTCATCATTTGGACACATACCCAGCTGCTGAAACTTAATTCAGCCATTACCAGTGATACTCTGAAAATTAGAATTTCGGCCTTTCTGACAAAATTCAGAAATGCACCAGAAATTTCACAAATCTCCAAAAAATCTCAAATTTTATGGAGACATTTATGGTACCCATACCTACATGGGAAAAATACATTCTAAAATATATCTATCACCATTCCCAAGTTTGACACAAAATCCAAAACTAGCAAAAAGGATCACTCAAACCTTAACCAAAAGTCCTAGATTTGGTTTCCCCTTGATGTCTATGCTCATACCAATCCACAATGCATCCCTAGCATTGATTTATATGGCAATTGCACATCAAAAACCAACCTTCATGCTATATGACCCCAATGTCATATTTCCATGCATGAAACTCAAAAACACCGTGCAAAAACCCAAGAACTGAGACTCAAGTCCGTATTCAATTCTTTTGGCACACTCTATGGTCCATCTATACCTCTAGGAGCAACCCTCCCAGGGTCCATTGACTATATATCCCAAAGGCTTATAGAGCTCCCCCTTAAGCTCTTAGCCTTAGCCACCTCCCTAGGTGACTCAACAAATATTAGGCCACATCGGTGTTTCACCGGTGACTCTTGGCCTACAAACTTGACACTATTAACCTTAGACACCTCGTCTTTGGTTAAGTCCTTCTTTTTCCCTTTAAATGGCATCCCCTTGCCATTTTTAGACTCCCCCTTCTTGTCATAGTCATATGCTACCCTAGCATATTTCTTCCCCTAGGCATGGGAGTTCTTAGACCGGTATCCCAACCCCGATCTATCATTGGTGTGGTTTAAACCACCCAACACCATATCTAAACCCTTAGATCCAATAGTGAATCTCTCTAGGGTTTTCTCCAATCTATCAAGTTTTTCCCTTAAAGCTTGATTCTCCCTTTCTAGGTTCCTAAACCTAGAATCCACATGTCCACTTTGGACATTCCTAGACCTACCCCTCCTTTCTAGGCACATTTCTCCCCTTCTTGGGATTTTTGCATTGATCCTTAGGTCTAGAGGTCTTTGATTTTTCATGATGCATGACCTTTCTAGGGTTTTGATCTACCTTGTTAACCCTAGTCCTATCATTATATCTAAAACCATGATTATGCACAATTAAGCTATTTTAATTAAGCCTAGCATGCATGGATGAATGATTTACACTATTTTCAACATTCATAGAGGAACTAACATTTGAATTGCATTCTAATTTACGGTTAGGGATTACCTCCCTTACTCTTGTAGTTCCTCCTTGATGTGAGCTCCTCTTCTTTCTTTGCTCTTTCTCCCATCTCCTCAAGTGTCCCATTTTCTTGAGCTCCTTCTTCCTTGGACACTTGGTGTGGTAGTGCCCTAGCTCACCACACGTGAAGCATCTAATTCTTTTCTTCATCTCTTGAGCTTCCCCAATCCTTCAACCCTTGTTAGAATTTAAATAAATTGAAATGGGTCTAGATGTTACCTCCATTTTACCTTTCGGGCACTTGTCCTTATAGTGCCCCTTTTCGTTGCACCAAAAGCATGTTATATGGTCCTTTGATTTGGCTTTGGTGGAGGTGGAAGCTTCTTCTTCAACCTTGGATGAAGTGGATGCTTCCTCTTGATCCGGCATTGAAGTGGGTCTCTCCTCCCCCTCAATCCTTGAGGTGGTGACCTCTTCCCCTTCTTCCCTTGAGGAGGTTGATAATCTTTCGCTTAATTCCTCCTCTTTAATTGATGAAGTTGACACTTCTTCCTCCTCTTGGTCTTCTTAGACTATTGACCGTACTTCTTCGAGCTCTTCAACTCTTTGAATTGATGTAGGGTTCTCATAATATCTTTTCAACTTATCCCATAATTCATATGTGTTTTGGTATTCCCCTACATCACTCAAAATTTTATTAGGCAAAATATTTTTCAAGATACTAATTACCTTCTCATTGGCCTGAAATTGTTCTTGTTGATCTTTTCCCAATATCTAGGATGAAGCCTCTTTCCATGCTTGTCCTTTGAACTTTGAAGGGCTCATCGAGTGCAATTCGACATTCCCACTCCATTCCAAATCACATCTCGATCCTTACTCTCCAAAAGTCGAAGTCTTCATGATCGTAGGGCGGTGGAGTGTAGATGTCTTCCCCAAATTTGTCTTCCATTATTTCTCTTCCTCTAGTGTGTGCTCCCTTGGCAATTAGTCCAATCAAGAGCGGTCCTTCGCTCTGATACCAATTGTAGGATCGATTGTATTTGCTAGAGGGGGTGAATAGCAATTTTTGAACCCCTTTCTTCCTACACGGTTAGTAGCACAGCGGAATATACAATAAAAACAATAACACAAAAACTAACCAATGCTAACAAGGAAGATTTACTAGGTATCCACCCCGGACGGGTGACTAATCCAACAATCCATCGGTGGATCAATCCCCGGATAACCTCCGGCTAGCCCTCGTCTCTCCTTGTGGGTGGAGAAACCTCGCCACAATCTCAAGCAAACCTCTGAGCACAAGAAGACTACTAACTCACTTTACCCAAGCGAGTTTCATCAAGAATCTCAGCCACCACGAAGTCCTCTTTAAATAGGACTCGGGCTAAATCCCTCGCCACCAGTCGACTGCCCCAAGGGCATTCAACTGGTGCCACTGAAATTCGACCGTTGCAATCCCAACGTTCGAATTCTCAGCCAACTCAACAGCCACCTACCAGTCTACTGCCCCCAGGGCAGTCTACTGGTCCCAGGCTGAGACCCTTCTGTGAGTTTCATGAGTCGACTGCCCTCAGGCCAGTCGACTGGTCTACTCACATACCTAAGGTTACCCTTCCCGAGTACAATCACACAAGACTCGTACCCTCACAACTCGACTGACTCCTCATCTGCAACCTCGACTGTTGCCTTCGTGCCCTCTTCATCTTCGGCTCCCATCCCTCGGATGCACACAAGCCTCCAGTTTGCCTCCATGCTATCCTTCATGCATGCCTCGAAGTCCGCACCCCTCAGCTCATCGTCCCTGCTCTCCAAAGTCCCTCGGGTGCACATAAGCCTCCAGCTTGTCTCCATGCCACCCTTCACCGTACCGAGGCCGTCCAGTCAAATCCATATGTGTAACCTGTACAACCTGCACACTCAACATACAAATATAAGAACACAAGGGTAAACCTAACGTAAACCCTTTGCCCAAATATCAAAACACTTAGACACTCCGGACCACAGATTACCTCAACATGGAGTAGGTGAGGACGCGTTCCCCGGGAAAGGGAACATTAGGCATCGGTTCAACCTAGGGTTTCGGGTAAAATCCAAAGTTAGAACCATTCGTTAATGCTAAGAATATTTTTTTTATTGTGTGTTTTGTTGTCTTGCAGGTACCTAGAGTTGGAGGCAAGATAGGAGAATGAAACACAAAGCAAAGCTGCCTGGGAATGTCATCCAGGGCGCCTTAGTTGAATCAGGCGGCCAAGTCTTGAGGGTGACCCAGTTGGGGCAGCCCACTCTCAGGTGCTTGGCAAGACAGGGTGCCTGAGGTCTTCCAGGCGCCTGGGAAGGTCCAGGGCACCTGGGAAGCTGGTTTATCCCATCCACGAAGTTCGCGACTACGGATCAAGTTTGACCGTACTGAGGCGCCTCAGAGGCCTCTAGGGTGCCCTGGACACTGCTATATAAAGGGGTTCAACCCCTCAATGCAGGATATCACTTTCTACATCATTCTAAGCATTCTCTGCAAAGCAAAAGCACTCAAGTTGAAGCTCTGCAACCAAGGAGGCTCCAAGAAGAAGCGTGTGGAGCTTCGGACTTCCAGAGTTGGCCGAGTTTTTGGTTTGCTTTTTATTTACAAGTTGTGTTTCGATTTATTTATTCTTTGCTTGTAAATCAAACTGTAAGACGGGCATTCTCCACCTCCAAAAATTCCGAAAAGGAGAGCATTAGTGAACTCACGCCGAGAACATAGGCCTTGGACATACTGACCCAGGGGGGTCAGGAACCATGTAAATAAATCCCGCGTGTCTTATTGTGTTGTTTGTTTTCGTTCTTTATTATTCTGTTGTGTACTAACTCTTTGACTAGAATGAACGACAAAGTTCCAACAAAAGTTTTCGAGTCGATATTCACCCCCCCCCCTCTCTCAACAACATCAATCCTACATAGAGTACTTACCTCAAGGTCCTTTGATATAAAGTACGCATCGAATACTGAGGCCCAATCTAGGGTTCTCGGGAATGCATTTAGTGTGTACCGATGAGCATCGCGATTTGTTACCTATTCATCGAAGTTATCAAGGTTCGTGATTAGCTCCTTTACCTTGGCATACAGTTGGGCAACTAGTTGTCCGTTTTCCATTCGAAGGTTGTAAGCTTGCTTCGAAGGATATCTCGTCGCGCCAGTTTTGCCTCCGAGATGCCTTCGTGCAATTCCAGGAACATTTTCCAAAGTTTCTTTGCCGAGTCGTACTTTCCAATTCGATTGACATCTTATTCGGGGAGGACGGTCAGTAGATGGAATTTCGCCTTTCCATTCGCTATAGTGTCTGCTTGTTCCTTCTTGTTCCAGGAGCCAGGTTCCTTGATCTTTCCTTCGTTATCTTTCGGTGCTGAAAAACCATTTTTCATTGTCAGTAATAGTTCATAGTCAGTAGTAAAAATATCTTCATCTTCCTCTTCCATGCTACGAACTCCCCCTCAAACTTCGGTGGGTAGATCACTGGTCCAACCATTTTTTTAGAATTTGCTGTAGTTTGTGGTTAGTCCTTTTGTGGCAACCTTGCTCTGATATAACTTATCAGATCGATGTGGACCGACAAGAGGGGGTGAATTGCCACTGTAAAATAAAATAGATCATTTATGTGGCTCACAAAGATTCCAAATTAGTTGCAACAATAACTTAAAATAAACATAAACTAATTAACTGAATTGAACTAGTAAAAAGTGTAAGACATAAGAAGTTACTTAGTTGCAACCTGGGTGGTTGCTAATCCAAGATGACTAAAGCTCACTATCAAAATCTCCTTTTGGCACAGAAGCCTTTTACAGACTTTGTAGCACAAGACAGAAGCTAGATGAACAATAAAAACAAGGAAGAATTCGTATGCAGTTCAATTTTATTTTTGGAACTGAGCTATGGGGGCATATTTATAGCCCCGGTCAATTCTATCCGATTACTGACGTGGCACTGTAGGAGCTCCTGAGTGGTTGGGTGCTCCTGACATATAACTTGTGCATTATCCGGTGCGCAACATTCGCAAACAGTTGCTATCGTGCTCCTGTAAGCATAGGGGTGCCTACGCATACGGGTGCTCGAGAGCGTGGGCGCCCCTATGCATAGGGGCACCCGAGTGGCTTTTTGTTCAGCAACTTGTTGACCAGTATCTAGCAGGTCTTCTTGGGTTATTTATGTGGGATCGATGGGATCGATAGAGTGGGTGAATATCAATTGTGAATTTTATATATTAATCGAGAGTAAACGTAGTGGAAATAAGGAAAGTAGCAAGTCAAAACAATGTTAACACACTTTGCATTACTTGCTTCCAATCAGCAGCCGTCAACTCAACTTCGCTAATGCTGAGCAAACATCTACGGCGCCCAAGACCTCTCAAGCGCTAGGCTTCTCGAGCACCTGAGTCCTCTTAGGCACCCCCATTGCGGCTAACTGATCTTCTTAGCGTGCAATCAGGGTTAGTCCAGGAAAACAATAATATATATTGAATGCATGAATATTTGTCAGCCAGAGCTGTCTGGTCCTGATTTTGGATTTCAAATGAAATCCTAGGTCAGACCGACGCCTACTATTCCCTCTTCCATGGAACGCGTCCTCTTCTACTCCACTATGGAGAAGTTACCTTTTGCCAACCGGTGCCTCCGATTGGACTTTTACTCAACCTCTGAAGCTCCCGGATCTCGAGACGTCCGTACCTCAAACTATCCCTACTTTTGTCCATAGTCCTCGCTCGGCTAAGTCTTCTACTCGATCTTTTGGATCAGGTTTTCGTACCCAACCCACGGTCAGGTCTTTGGTGCCCAGCCCTTGGCTAGGACTTCGTGCCTAGTCCTTAGCCAAGACTTCGTGCTCAACCTTGCAGGTCAAGACTTCGTGCCTAGACACATTAGGACTTTCCTGCACACTTAGCAAATATGTTAGATCACAACACCAACTTAACATTGAACCTTTTTCCATTATCAAAACTAGGTTTGATCTGGTGCTTCCAGCACCAAGAATTTCCCCCTTTTTGATTTATAACAACCAAGTTCAAAAGTTAAGTTAAAAATATATATAAGCAAGTAATGAAACATAGTTAAATAATAGTTTCAATTAAAGCATTTTTTTCAAAGTTGGAAAAAAATTTGGGAGAAACTTTTAACTCTTCCCCTTGATAAGTAATCTCCCACTTAATTATAAAACATTTATAATTAAAAAAATCTTGCAAACATTGAAATAAAGCATCAAGCTCCCCCTTGATTTGTAATTCTCCTCCTTAAACTTTCAAAAAATATGTAATTTTCAATTTGAAATATTTTTCTAACTTCTTTGAAAAATACTAAGTATCACTTTAAAAAAGTTAATTTCTTTAAAAAAAAATTCTAAATATCATCTTAAAAAAGTACTTTGAAAAATTTTAAATTAAAGTGAGAAATCATCTTGTCTTTGCAATATAGAGTTTTCTTAAGAAAACATTCTTTTGAAACCTTGAAAAATAAAGTTTTCAAAAAGAAACACTTAAAGTAAAAAAAAATTAAAAAATCTTTTTAACCTCACTTTTTCTACTCTCCACCTTTGCCATATATAAAAAAAACTTTTGCAAGAGTCATTCTTTGAAGAAAAAAAAATACTTTTCTCTACTCTCCCCCTTTTGTAAAAAAATTTTGATTAAGGAGATGGAGAAGATCTTAGAATAATTAGGTATCAGAGCCCGTGAATTTTGAAAACATAAGTACAAGAAAAAAATTAAAAAATAATTCTAAGTTAATAAAATAATGAATAATATCAAGAATTATTTTTTGTTAAGGAAGTAAATAATATGTTTGAAGTGACAACAAAAATAACAAAGAACTAATACTGAAGAACAGAATTTGAACTATGTTAATATACTCATTTGAGTCCAAACATGATTTAAGTCTAAGAATACAAAAGTAAACCATGCAATAATTTTGAAAAATAATTTGAAAAACAAACAAATCACAAATCCTTGGGTCCCTGTCTAACCCAGTTTGTTACTTACTATCTATTATAAAACAATAGCTTTCACTTGGGTTAGTCAAGTTAAGTATCCTAATCAAGTTAGACTTTCTATGCTTGATTACTTAACATAGTTGATGTTCAATTGTATTTATTGTCCCAACTACTTTTGATGCACTAACTTAAAGCATCTTGAGTTAAGACATAGAGCTAAGCATCTCAACCCAGTCTAAGTTGTCAATCAAAGTATCCTAATGTGCTTGTGAGATGCTGGCTTCTAAGTCTATAGGAGCATGCATACTAGGATTAAGTCCTAACCTGAGACCATAACGAAGAAATCCTTAGTTTTAAATGGGGTAAGTTTTTGAAAAAAAATAAGAAAAAATTTTAAGAAAAAGACATGATTAAAAATATGAATTTTTGAAAGACAGTTAATGATTTTTGAAAATTAGCTAAAGAAAATGATTTTTAAAAAATAATTTTAAAATATGATTCTAACTTATCAAAAATAAATAAATGAATAAATAAGCCTATTCTACTGAGCATAGTAAGATTAATAAGGCAAGACAATAGAGGTCAACCATAATCAACTAAGTTATATAAGAAGGTCAACAACCAAGTCAAGTCCTGATCCACCCATAGTTAAAATACAAAGCAAAACTATGAAGAAGATGAGCCCGGATGCCATGATCGAAGCATAGCCATCATCTCTGTGTGCGCGGGCCTGATCGACATACATCCTCTCCACATGATGGGCCTCCATCTCCTCCCGAGGGCTATGAATCTTCTGCTCAATTCATGTAAGGTGTTGATTCGTAGTCAAAGGAGGAGGAGATGTCGGTATCTGCTCCATCTCTACCTCGATCTCGACAACGAAGTCCTTGTCATCCTCCGAATCATCCCTATCATCTTATGGTGGAGCTCCCTATCATCTCCACGAGATAACCCCGGTGGCTAAGACGCCTATTGCTGCTAAGGAGAAGTTCCTAATAACCTCGCCAGCGGTAATATTGCATCCATAAGAGTGGAAGAGTGTGGTCAAGATATAATAGTAAGGTGTCCAAACTCTCGATCAGGTAGAGACAGTGGACACGTGATGATTGTCTAGAAAATATGGAGTCCAATGTCTATATCAAGTTAGTGAATCATCGCATAAAGTAGGAAGGAGTGAAAGGGTCGCATAACCACTACATCTCGAGAGGTCAGTGGTAGAATACAGCAGACCAAGACTCAATTGAGTGCGTAATCCTGGATACGGAGGTCGACAGATTAGAAGTTCGACACAGTCGGATCTCTCACACCCCAGAAAAAGTAAGAAGAAAATATATCAAGGGTGATGTGAGAGTAAGGAGCAGGAAAGGGAAGATCCCTAGGAGGGCAGTAGACAAAAGTGGATTGAGAGGGGCGTAGTCCAAGGAACTGAGTAAATATGGCAGGGGTAATGGTAAGAGGAAGGGACTGGACCCAAGTAGAATAGCTAAAATCATTAATCTTGACCTGGTTATTATAGAATTCTGCACATAAGGTTGTGTTTACTAAGCTAGTACAATAAACTAAACGAACGAGTTGATAATAGTCAATGGCTCCTCAACTAAGGGGCATGATTGATTAAAGAAGGTTCTATTAAGATAGTGAGTTTTGAGTGGATTTTAGATAATGGTTGCAAACATATTGAAGAGGGCTAATGTGTTGGTGCAAGATGCATCAGTGATGTCCTCCTCTAGCTTTTCAATGTTTAACAATATACTTAAGTTAGTGATATGTTAGACATGGTAAGGGTTAGTCAAAGTGATCAAGGGTTAAACAAAATAGAACCTTATGTTTGGTAGGGAAAACCCAGGTTGATCAGGTTGACAAAGGTTAGCCAAACAGGATCTGATATTTGGCAGAAACTAGAACCCAAGGTTGGTTAAGGTGACCAAGGGTTAGCCAAACAGGACCAGATTGGCAGGGTGATCGAACCTAGACTTAATCTGATTAATATACTAAGGGTGGTTTGATCAAAGAGTTAGCTAAACAGGATCTGATGTTTAGCAGAAAACCCAGGGGTGGTCAGATAGACCAAGAAGTAAGATAGCAAAATAAGTATTTATGAAGGTGAAGAAAAGTCAACTAGCAAAAGAAGTACTCATCAAGGTAAACAAAGTCCTAGTTAACTTAGTCAATAAGTCCTGGTTCGAGGAATTGGGCACTAAGTCCTAGCCATGGGCTGGGCACCTAAGTCCTGATAGTGGATTGGGCATAAATTCCTGGTTCATGGAGTTGGGCAATAAGTCCTGGCCGAGGGCTGGGCACCTAAGACCTGACCGAGAGTTGGGCACAAAGTCCTGGTTCATGGAATTTGGCAATAAGTCCTGGCTGAGGGGTGGGCACCTATGACCTGGCCGAGGATTGGGCACGAAGTCCTGGTTTGTGGAATTAGGCACTAAGTCCTGGCTGAGGGTTGGGCACCTAAGACCTGACCAAGGGTTGGGCAATAAGTCCTGGTCATGGACTGGGTACCTAAGTCCTGATCCGGAATATCGGGAAAAAGTCCAATCGGAGAAGTCAGTTGACAAACTTCTCCTGAGAGGAGTAGGCGAAGGCGCGTTCCCCAGGAAGGGAACACTAGGAGGTAGTTCAACCTAGGATTTCGCAAGAAATTTAAAGTCAGAACCAATCATTAAGGCTATAATTATATATTTGTTTAACTTGTGTTTGTGTATCTTGCAAGTACCTAGAGTTGGAGACAAGACAGGCAAGCAAACACAACAATGACCTGGGAAAACTGCTTTTGGGCGCCCCCATTGAACCAGGGCGCCCTGGATAACAAGCGCCCAGATGATCTAGGCACCCTGGAGGGTCTAGGACACCCTGGACTGGCTATTCTTATCAGCATCGTGAATTTCATGAAAATGGATGAAATTTTGACCGTATAGAGGTGCCCCATATGCTCTAGGGCGCCCGGGATGAAGCTATATAAAGGGGTTCAACCCCTCAACTCAGCACAACATCTACTACAACATTCTAAGCATTCTGAGTGAAGAAAAATCATTAGAGATGAAGTTCTGCGACCAAGGATGCTCCAGGAGGAAGTGCACTGCACTTTGGAGTTCCAGATTGGTCGGGTCTTCGACCTTCCTGTTTGGGTTGCATTTATTTTTATGCACTTAATTTCACTATCTTTTGCTCGTAAAACTTGAACTGTGAGACGAGTTTCTCCGGCTCCGAAAAGTCTGGAAAGGAGACCATTAGTGGACGGGCACTTCCCATGCTTAGGCCTTGGGCGTACTGAACCTGGGGGGTTGGGAACCAAGTAAAAACCCGCTTGTCATCTGTGTTGTTTTGTTTTTCGCTCTTTCTATTTTCTGCTGTGCACTAACTCTTTGTCTAGAACAAACATCAAAGCTTTCGACGTGTTTCCGAAAGAACTTTTTCGAGTCGATATTCACCCCCCCCTCTATCGACAGCAATGGTCCTACAAGTGGTATCAGAGCTTGGTAGCTCTTCACCGGACTAACAGCCGACAGAGCAAAGACACCAGGAGTAGAGTGGGAGCCAGGGGTGAATCAGGTATTTTTTTTTATTATGGCAAAGTTCAAATTTCATATAATATGTTTCAAGTGCAGGGAGAGAGGACACTATAAAAACCAGTGTCCTACTCATAAGAATCAATTGTCACCACCGGCGGCAAAGGAGGTACCAACGTTAGGAGTCCGAAGGGACAAGAGTCACATCAGATGCTTCAGATGTCAAGGGCATGGACATTACAAGAACCAGTGTCCGACCAAGGTACGAAAAACTAATGTTTGCAATAATTTTCAAAATTCTAAAATTTCTGCATAGTTTTTCAAACATGCTGATATTACTGAAAATGTTTCTGTTAAGTCTGATAAGTTAGATAGTTTTTTTGACAAATTTAATCTTTTGTATAATCAGCTTAATGTAGTACATGATAAATTATCAAACTTAGAAAATATTAAAATATCAAATATAAACTCTTTAATATTTAATATTAATGCTAAAATATTCAAACTTAATAATAATTATTATAAAGTCAAGGATAATCATACTTTAATACCTGATATTTCTAATATGAAGATTGATAATAATATTAGTGATAACTTTAAAAATGATGATGATTTTATTGATAATATTAACAATTCTCAAGATAAAGTTTTTATTAATAATCATTCTAATAAATCTGAAGATAATCCTGATAATTTAGAAACCTCTTTAGATAATGATGAAGATTTAATTAATAATTTTTTGGATAATCTTGAAGTTAATTATAAAATACTAATTAGTAGTCCTGAAAACTATTCTTCCCACTTCAAAGATAATGATACAATTTCTGAAGATGATTATGAAAATGAGGATAAATATGATAATGAAAATGAATTTCTTAGAATCAACACTACATTTAACAAATTCAACAAAGAACCAAACAAAGCAGAAGTATTAGATAAACTTGAAAGATTAAATGAAAAAAAAATAGTAGATGATTCAGATATTTTTGAATTAATTGAATTAATGCAACTAGACCCAAAACTTTTTAATCCTTAATTTATTTTAACTCTAATTAATCCTTAATTATTTTAACTCTAATTAATCCTTAATTATTTTAACTCTAATTAATCCTTAATTAATTTTAACCTCTAATTAATCCTTACAATTTTATTCAAATTAAAACTTAAATTCAAATTAAATCTTAATAACTCAAATTAAATCTTAATAACTTAAACTCAAATTAAATCTTAATAACTCAAATTAAATCTTAATAACTTAAACTCAAATTAAATCTTAACAACTTAAATTCAAATTAAATCTTAACAACTTAAATTAATTTTTAAATCTTAATTAATTCTTAAATAACCTCAACTTTAATTAATAACTTCAACTTTTAATGATTTCAACTTTAATTAATCAATTCTTAATAATTAAACCTAATTAATTCTACAAATTAAATTTTTATTCAATCCATAATTCAACATAATCCACGAACTAAATTTCAAATTAATTACCTTCAAATATGAACCTAAATAAAATCCTACCCAACCAAAACCTCCAACTAAATAACAACAAATATGTCAAAGTAGATTGGCATATTCGCGGGTTCACACGATATGTCTCAAATCGAGAATTTGATACACTATTAGAAACATAATTAAAATATCTTGACTTGATTGAATCATGCATAAATATCATGTACATGCATCTGCTAATTTTTTTGTTATATTGTAATGCCCGTTAATTCTCAAACCTAATTTTAGAAATATCCTAGAATTAATTCTGAATTTATGGATATTTTTATAGAATTTTTCCATGGATAAATAAGGCAAAAATGAATAAAAATAGAATGCGCGGTAAAAAAGGCTTAAGTAGGGTTTAACCCCTAAACCTTTACAATGAGAGGAAAATAGGCTTACCAAGTGGGATAAGTTTGTTTTCGTTGGAATAGGCTAGAGGGAAAGATGGATAAGGTGACGTTAGTTGAATTTTTCCCATAAATATAAAGGGAACTTAAGGGTTTTTTTAATTGAAACTTTTCCTCACCTTGTCGCCGCCGAACCCTCTCCCTCCCGTGGCGATTCCTTCCTCCCTCACTCACGGCAAAGTAAGGAGGAGTCCAAGGCTTGTGTTAGGTGGATTCAAGAAGGAGGGCACGCTAGGGGATCTTGTTATTCGTTTGAACCTCTCCGAGACTCCAAGGACCTTCCCTCTCCCTACGCCCTAGAGTTGTAAGAACAAGCGTAGGATGTAAGTACCCCTCACCTGCAGTATAAGTAGCTTCGTTTGTATGATTGATTGTCCTAGTTTATCTAATTGCAAGTTTATGCCCATATGTATAGATTAACTTCCTCTACCAATTTTAAGGGCACCACTAGATGGGTTGGACATGCTTCCCCCTTTAGTTTGGGGTTTAGACGCACCGTCGAGTGCCTAGGAAGTGTCCTTAAATGAAAAAGGGGAGTTTTAGACACGCAAGGTGCTCGAGAAAATGTTAAGAAACTCTAATATGAGTTTTAGCATGTTATGAAGTTAGCTACCCTTGCTTTATGTTTATGGACCCTAGTTCATCCATTGGGTGGGCACCTAGATCACCCCTAGGCTCTAGATTGCCTAGTAGATGCATGGTTAAAGAAAAGAATATTTATGAAAGTATTTTACTTTTTATGGCATGTGCTTAGACTCTAGTTCGTCCATGGGTGGGCTCCTAGTTGCCCCTAGGCTCCTAGTTTGCCTAGTAGTAGTACCCTAATGGGTTCGGGATTAGCTACCTCGGATCTATTTAGGGATGCGCGCATTAGCGGCATATTGTCGGGCCCACAGCAGCATGATTATTATTTTCACTTATTATATGTGTAAGTTTCAAAAGTTCAGTAATAGCTCTAAGTGAAAATAGTTTTAAGATCATGCTTAGTTCAGTCAGATTCTATGAATGCTATGTGAATTTAGTTATAAGAATATGATTTAGTTCATGTGCTTAGTATGATGAGTATGTCATGATTTTTGTTTAGATTATATGTTTCAGCAAGAATGAATGACAAGCATGATATGTTTTTCCTACATGTGTTTTTAAAAGCATGAGTTTCGAAATATGCATTGTTTTGTGAGTAGGATGGTACTTGCTAAGCTTTATGCTTATAGTTTCATTTTTCGTTATACTGCAGATAAAGGCAAAGGAAAAATAGAGTAGCGGAAGCGGCATGGATGATGGTGGAGTGTGTGATGGTGGAAACTTGGAATGAATGAACCTTGGGAACTTGCATTAAAATGACATGTTATTAAGAATGTTAAATGAATTAGTTCTTTGTCATGTTTAACATTTTCCGCATCTTAAGTACCCTTGTTATGTTATTAGCATTATGCTAGTATGAGTTGATATCGTGCCGTGATGCCATGCCTAGCTTTTACATGTGATATGTTGAGTGATACTTTTCAAATGCATGTTAACTAGTAGTAAAATGCATGGTCTAAGGCTATAGAATCATTTCTGATATTATAGCGCTACTATTGATGCATCTAGGCAGAAATAATGCTTAGTTTTAGTAGTAAGTTGATACAAAGTTTATGTTTCTAAATTTATGCTTAGAAGTAGTTGAAGTATGACTTAATGTCATGAAAACATGTAGAATATGACCTAGAATCATTGTATACCTAATAGTAGGCTCAAATATGAGTTGTGGTATTTTTTGTACAAAGTAGGTTGACCTTGGCACGTTTTTGGAATCTGAAACTTCAGATTTCAGAGCTGCCAGTCGACTGCGATAGTTACCAGTCGACTGGGACCAGCAAAAAATGGCACAGAAAGTTTCATCGGCTGCACCAGTCGACTGGAAATATATCAGTCGACTGGTGCCAGTTTAAAACAGAATGTGATGTAGAGTTGTTGGTTAGTGCTTTAGTTATGTAACGTTGAGGTTGGGCGATCAAATCCTAGCCAAGCTAATAAAATTAAAGTTTTTGTTTTATTTTGGCTAGTTAGTACTTCCAACATGATTATGATTTACCGCAGCATACTTGAGTTATGAATTGTTAGTTCAGTACATAGCAAAATAAAAACATTTAAATTCTCTCAGTTGGTTTAGCATCTGGAAAACAATGATTAGTAATCAGTCAGCCAGTTAGTAGCGATCCGCCTTAAAGCTTAGTACCAAAAGGTGGGTCGTTACATATATATATCTGTCATGTCATTCATGTTTAATTTTCTGCATGATTTAGAACGGTTAGATAGGAAAAAGACTAGTTGATACTTGTCTAACCTAGTACCAGGGTGGGGCGAGATGATAGTACATTAGGGAAGCTTGGCCTAGCTAAGTGAAACTAGCCGAAGCTACCTTGCCACATCCTAGACTAGTTAGACTAGAGTTTTTCAAAGAGTAAAATAAAGATATTATTTCTTTAAAAGGTTTGTCTAAGGAAAGGGTTGATGATCCAATAAGGCTACGGCCAAAGAAAGCCTCTGTGCCTCACCAAGACCTGGAAGCCGATTATTGAAATTTACTTTTAAATTACAAATTGATTAAACTCGAATCTAACTCAAGGTCAACCAGTCTATAAATAAATTGTGAAAAATTATTCAAGCATCTCACAATACACCCATAAGGCAATCATGCTTTGCTTGTATTGAGACATTTAGAATGGATGAGATGTTAAGGACTAATTAATTGACAAATATTTTTCAAAATATTTTCAAAACTGTTAGGATATTTTCTTAAAAATATTTTCAAAATAATATTTCAACATAATAATGTTTTTATGTATTTCATGCTTGCCTAATTGCTTATACATATAATACATTTTCAAAAATTATATCTTTTCAAAAAATTGGTTGACCTACACACTTAGACACAAACCTTTTAAGTCAACACTAAAGTCCCTTAAGACACTTAGGTAGAGTAAGACGGTGTCAGGTTCAGGGGGAGTTTTCTTTGTTTTCTTTTAATAGTTATTTTTCAAAATTTATCAGTTTCAGAAATTATTCTTTTCAAAAATTTAGGTCTTTCAAAATACTTTTAAAAAATCACATTTCAAAATACGTTTTCGAAAAATATTTCAAAAACCTTTTATATCCTTCAAAACATTTCTTCAAAAATTATTATGTCCTTCAAAAGTTTTTTCCAAAAAT
Organism: Boesenbergia rotunda; assembly: GCA_024364735.1. Classification (NCBI taxonomy): domain Eukaryota; kingdom Viridiplantae; phylum Streptophyta; class Magnoliopsida; order Zingiberales; family Zingiberaceae; genus Boesenbergia; species Boesenbergia rotunda. Next base: position 91,252 of record JAGFNQ010007736.1, on the reverse strand, counting down.
ACTTCTTAAAATACTATCATTTCAAAATGTCTTTCAGAAATTGTTTTAATTACTCTTTTGATTTTGATAAACCCTAAAGACACATAGGAAGTCTTCTTTATGATCTACAAGAACTCCTAGGATGTGTCAGATTTAAGGGGAGTCTAAGTCAAAAGAAATTGATTCTATTTTCTGACGATTGTTTTTCAAAATTATTAGATAATTCTTTTGGTTTGAATCAAACCCTAAGACTCAGAGGAAGATCACTTGTAGTCAACAAGCTTCCTAGGACTGTGTCAAGGTCAGGGGAGGCAAATTAAAAGAACTATTAAAAGTTTCAAAAAGTATTATGTTTTCATACACTATATTTTCAAAATCATTTGGAAAACATAATATTATCTTTTTAAATCTCATCTTCAAAATCCTTTTGACTTTAAGAACTTACTTGAGTTTGGAGAATTTCTAGGACACTTAGGAAAATCTCCTTGTAGTTAACAAGGTTTCGTAGGATTGTGTTAGACTGCGAAAGAAACCAAATTAAGAAAAAATAACCCTATTGTTGGTGCAATTAAGTTTTTTTAAAACAAGTACGTCGTTTTTGTCAAAATGGGGGAAGAATTTGAAATTTTTTAAAAAATTATATATGATTTCAAAGAATTATCCTAAGTACGTTCAAAAGGAGGAGAAAAATTTTCAAGAGATTTTCATTATTGGCGCATGTTTTTTTGTCATTTTTTTTTTATGTGTGACAAAGGAGGAGAGAGGAGCTTAAGTTAGAATTTTTTTTTGTGTTCTCCCAGAGGTTTAAACCTAGAATTAACCCTTAATCCAATCTAACTTATGATATTGTCAAACATCAAAAAGGGGAGATTGTTGGTGCAAGATGCATCAATGATGTCCTCCTCTAGCGTTTCAATGTTTAACAATATACTTACGTTAGTGATATGTTAGACATGGTAAGGTTTAGTCAAAGTGATCAAGGGTTAAACCAAACAGGACCTTATGTTTGGTAGGGAAAACCCAGGTTGATCAGGTTGACAAAGGTTAGCCAAATAGGATCTGATGTTTGGCAGAAACCAGAACCCAGGGTTGGTTAAGGTGACCAAGGGTTAGCCAAACAAGACCTGATGTTTGGCAGGATGATCAAACCTAGACTTAATCTGATTAATATACTAAGGGTGGTTTGATCAAAGGATTAGCTAAACAGGATCTGATGTTTAGCAGAAAACCCAGGGGTGGTCAGTTAGACCACGAAGATAGCAAAATAAGTATTTATAAAGGTGAAGAAAAGTCAGCTAGCAAAAGAAGTACTCATCAAGGTAAACAAAGCCCTAGTTAACCTAGGCAATAAGTCCTGGTTCGAGAAATTGGGCACTAAGTCCTGACCGTGGGTTGGGCACCTAAGTCCTGATCATGGATTGGGCATGAAGTCATGGTTCATGGAATTGGGCAATAAGTCCTGGCCGAGGGCTGGGCACCTAAGACCTGACCGAGGGTTGGGCAAGAAGTCCTGGTTCGTGGAATTGGGCAATAAGTCCTGGTCGAGGGCTGGGCACCTATGACCTGCCCGAGGGTTGGGCACGAAGTCCTAGTTCATGGAATTGGGCACTAAGTCCTGGCCAAGGGCTGGGCACCTAAGACCTGACCGAGGGTTGGGCAATATGTCCTGGTCGTGGACTGGGCAGCTAAGTCTTGATCTGGAAGATCGGGCAAAGTCCAATCGGAGGAGCCGGTTGGCAAACTTCTCATGAGAGGAGTAGGCGAAGGCATGTTCCCCAGGAAGGGATCACTAGGAGTCGATTCGACCTAGGGTTTCGCAAGAAATCTAAAGTCGGAACCAATCATTAAGGCTATAATTATATATTTGTTTGTCTTTTGTTTGTGTATCTTGCAGGTACGTAGAGTTGGAGACAAGGCAGGCAAGCAAACACAACAAATGACCTGGGAAAACTGCTCCTAGGCGCCCCTATTGAACCAGGGTGACCCCATGCATCCAGGCGCCTGGATGATCCAGGCGCCCTGGAGGGTCTAGGGCGCCCTGGACTAGCTATTCTTATTAGCATCATGATGTTCGTGAAAATGGATGAAATTTTGACCGTATAGAGGCGCCCATAGGCTCTAGGGCGCCCGAGATAAAGCTATATAAAGGGGTTCGACCCCTAAACTCAGCACAACATCTACTACAACATTCAAAGCATTCTGAGCGATGAAAAAGAAATAGAGACGAAGCTATGCGACCAAGGAGGCTCCAGGAGAAAGTGCGCTGCACTTTAGAGTTCCAGATTGGTCGGGTCTTCGACCTTCCTGTTTGGATTGCATTTATTTTTATGCACTTAATTTCACTATCTTTTGCTTATAAAACATGAACTGTAAGACGGGTTTCTCCACCTCCAGAAAGTCCAGAAAGGAGGTCATTAGTGGCCGGGTGTTTCCTGTGCTTAGGCCTTGGACGTGTTAGTGATATGAGAAAAGTATCCTAAGGCAATCGCCTTATGATTGTAATCATTTATTTTAATAAATGAATATTCACTATTTGAGTATACATGTTGTATATTTGATTGAGATCTTAAACTCATTTACTGAATATCCGCAATACAATTCACAGCATGAGAGAATTTGTGATGAATTCACAACTAGTGATTATCTCTACATGTGCAATTGTGAAGTATTGAAATTGTCCCTAGTCGATGAATTAATAAATACGGACACTATCAATTCTGTTGAGACTAGCATGGGTTATTCTCTAATCAGCTGATTCTCACTAGCTGGTGACATTGAGATATCCAGAGATAAACATGAATGCTAGTTAAGGGAACTAGTTCATTGGAGTGACTGGCTGTAAAACTTCATATGGTAGTCTACATATAGATATGTCAGTGAAGTTCTTACTGCAGCTTAAGTGCGATGTTCCTTCGACTTGTGGTGTTCAAGTCATCTTGGTCATGGAGACTTATACTTTGACATCTTAAGGAAGCATCTCTAAGGAGGTGTGGACCCAGGATGATTGGGTATAAGCCAAAGTGCCCGAAGATGTTTGAACAGCCTACAAAGGATTCACCACTCCTTGCGAGGAGATGTATATCCGAGGCCTATCGTCAGATTATTACTTGAAGCCTCTGGCCAGAGCATGACATGTTCAGAGTATGAATCTCTTAAATACATGAGAGTAATTAGAATCCGTAGGACGAGAAAACGTTACTTGGGCTATGTGTGACGTAGTCAGCCTAGTGGGGACTGACACACATAGACCATGTCCTGAACCAAGTGGGTATAAGATGGTGAAGGGAATGGGGCACGATTCATTATAGCTGCTGAAGGGTTTCAGAATTGTTTCTGAGGTCAACCGTTGATCTTTCTATTAATTGGGGATCATGATGTACTACTAGGTGTCACTCATGTTCGTTCTATAATTGATTAATTATAGACGGCCAACATAAATCGAAAGCCTATTTAGTCACACGCACTACGAGTAATCCAAGGGGTTTAAAATGAGTTGAAAATTAGATTTTCCAATCAAGAGAGATTAGGTTTGGTTGAGCCAAACGATAAGTCGAATCTGAATTTTTTAGAGACACATCGGAAGCGTAAAATGGCTAAGTCTTTTAAGACTTAATAGATGAATTAAATAAGTTTAATTCATTGGGGCGTGGCTTGGATGGGCCGGCCAAAGAGGGCATCCATCCTCTTTGCTTGGCCGGCCACAACAAAGGGAGAGAACCAAGTTTTTGGATCAATTTATAAAATAAATCAAGTGTGGTTTGTTTTATAATAAACCAAGGTTTGGTTTATTTCTTCATGGAAATTAAAATGAACCATGGATTGGTTTATTTTATAAAATCAATCATGGATTGATTTACCATGATAAGGAAATTTATTCCATAGGGGAGAAGAGACTTGATTGATTTTTATTATTAATTAAAATATGATTTTAACCATGATATAAAATCAAACTTGGCATGATGGAATAAGTTATTCCATATTTGAGAGGCTTGATGGTTGAGAGGCTACTATATAAAGGACCCAAGGCAAGGCTTGAAAAATAATCGAAGAGATGAAGGCATAGGCTCTCTCCCTCTCTTTTTCTCCTTCTCTTCTCCCCTTCTTGCCGTGCGCCAACCAGCCCCAAGAAGGAGCACCAGCCGGCCGCCCCTGCCCTTTCCCTGCCGACCACCACCTGCTGCCGGAAGAAGGTGCTGCCGGAATTAGAGTTTGCCGCAAGGATCTTTTTGCCGCAAGCCTCTTCTTTTGCTTCGCCGGAATTTTGATTTCGGCCATCCTTTTGTGGTTAGTCTTCCAACTTCTCTCTTGGTTTTTCTTGTCGCGTTCTCAGAGAATCTAGTAGTTCTCGAGAACATGAAACTCGTGGCTTTGCGAAGTCATCCCAAAGATACTCGGCGTGGACGCGAATAGTGGCGGAGCTTCCAAGGGACGCTTACGATTGGATCTCATCCCTTCCTTCGAGTTACGCGTGGTAATACGTAAATTAATTTACGTTTCTGCAAAATTTTAAATATATGATCATGTCTACACAAGATAAAATTGCATGCTTAGATGTGTGGTTAAATAATTTGAGAAATTATTTATGCTAAACCTTTCACTGCACGTAGTTAATTTTAAAATTATGAACCCGCATCCATGTCAACATGCACCCGGTCCCAACAGTGGTATCAGAGCGAGGTTTGTGCTCGACATAATCATATAATTATTTTTGCGGAAAGCTTTGTCATGATCTCAATTTTGAAAAATTTTCCAATTATGGAAACTTTCCAATTATGGTAAATTTTCGATTTAGGAATTTCAAAGTTTGGAAATCCTCATGAAATTTCGCAAACTTTTGAAATATCTCTGTTTCTGAAATTTTATGATAATTGTGAAAACATACCATTTTTGGAAACTTTCCAATTTTGGAAATTTCCTATTTTGTAAATTTTCTAATTTTGAAAATACGTAAGTTTTCTTTGTAACAGAAATTTACAATTATTCTGAAAACCTTTTATTTTCGGAAACTTTCCATTTATGGAAAGCTCACAATTTTGGGCACTTTCTTTCAAGAAAGTCTAGACAAATTATGGGAATATTAATTGGCATTTAAATTCATAATTGAAAATTAAATTATTTACAAAATTCTTTATTTTGGATTGAGCCTCAGGGAGCCGTCCAATTTAAAGTTAGTTGTTATAATTAAATTTCCTAAATTGGATTTAAGCTATCAAATGTTTAATTTGGATTGAGCCTCGGGGAGCCGTCCGAATTAAGTTATTGATATTAATTTTTCATAAATAAAATATGTGATCAAATCTTGGAAATTTTTGAGGTGATTCTCAAACGATAATTTCCTTATTTGATTTATGAGGTGATGCTCTTACATATTATTGTCTCCAAAATTAATTAGGAAAATTGTTTCCTATAGAGTATATTTCCTTAAATAAGATTTTCATGAAAATAATATGTGGTTGAATTAAGGGAATCTGTCCCTTAATTTAATAAGATTTGATTTAGAGAAATCAAAGTCTTAAACATATTAATTCCGAAATTGATTATGATAATTTAGGAAATTGTTTCCCAAAAACAATTCCTTGAATAAAGTATGAAATTAAAATTAGGTAATCTGGTTCCTAATTCATTAATGAGACTTAATAAATTAAGTCACATACATACTTTATTAAGGAAATCATTAGAATATAACATAATTACATGTCATGAATGTGCATAAAAGGATGAGACCCAAAACCCCTTACAAAATATTAAGGCCAACACCTTCCATTAATATGGTTAGAACCGGAGTTTTTTTTATTATTTGGGTTGATGGACACATCCATGCCCGGCTTGAACCTCAACATGTTCTAACCATGGAATTAGTTTATGATTAATATAGTTGGAGTCAGAGGTCAATCCTTAGTTTTGGTTGTTGGACACATCCAAGCCTGACTAAATGGTTGAATGAGCTCCAACCAAGTTAAAACTATTTCTTGATTAATGGGTCAGCCTTAAGCTTAGAGCATCGATTTGCTGTGCCATATCGAAGGTCGATGTAAAGAGAGGTGCAGTTGGGTGCTATGTATATTGTTGCATACTTGTTAATGAGTTAACAACCCAATGATTTATACAAACATTCAATTAGTTGATAGTATAATGTGATAGTTACATATGTATAATATGTAATCGGTATAATTACCTACCTTCATAGCTAAGAATAACTTGATGGACTCTAGCCATGGTTGTTCTTATCTATAGTTGGATATCAACCTATTTGGAGATGTTCCTACGATCTCCCGAATTGATAAAAAGGGTTATTCAATTCAGAAAAAATTAATAGGATTTAATTAATGTATATTGATGCATTCTTTATCATTCTTATCACATAAGCTCAATTTGTATTTCTAGGATAATCACCTGATCATGTCTTCTCTGAATTTGCATTCCATTTTGGACATCAATAAGCTGACTGGGCCAAACTTCATGGACTGGCTTTGAAACCTGAGGATAGTCCTCAAGGCAGAAAAGCTTGCTTATGTCCTTGAAGAACAACTTCCCAACCATCCTCCTGAAGATGCAACTCCAGACCAGATAGTGGCCTATCAGAAACATGTGGCCGATTCTGAACTTGCGAGTTGCATCATGCTGGCCGCTATGGTACCTGAGCTACAAAAGCAGCATGAGTATATGGATGCTCATACCATCGCCTTCCATCTTCATGAGCTGTTTGACGAGCAGGCGAGATCCGAAAGGATTGAGGTCTCCAAACTCCTCTTCACCTCTAAGATGCAGGAAGGCACTTCTGTCTCACAGTTTGTGTTAAAGATGTTGGGGTACATTGAGCGACTAGGCACACTCGGATTTGCAATGGATCACAAACTAAGTATTGACTTAATTCTGCATTGTTTGCCCAAGAGTTACTCACAATTTGTGATGAACTATCAGATGAACAAACTGGAGACTACCATTCCTGAGTTGCTTAACCTGCTAAAGACTGTAGAGCCTTCTGTAAAGCAGGATCAGAAGACGGTACTGTTAGTTGGTTCCTCAAAGAAAGGCTCTAAGAGGAAGCCCAAAGAACAAAATAAGGGAAGGAAGAAAAAGGCCAAAAAGATTGAAAAGACACCAAAAGGCACTTGCCATCACTGCGGCAAGGAGGGCCACCAGCGAAGAAACTGTAAGGTTTATCTTGAGTCCTTGAAGAAGAAGGCATCCGATGCCCCATCCTCTTCAGGTATCTTCGTTATTGAATGTCACTCTATTTCCTCGTACACCTGGATACTTGATACTGGGTGTAGCTCACATATATGTAATGACATACAGGGGCTAAGGAATAGAAGAAGACTCGTCAAGGGAGAAGCAAATTTGCGAGTTGGAAATGGAGCAAAGATTGCTGCTGTTGCCATCGAAACATATTTGCTAAAGCTCCCTACTGGACTTGTCTTAGAATTGGATAATTGTTATTTTGTTCCTTCATTAATAAAGAACATTGTATCTATTTCATGCTTGAATGAAAAGGGTTATCATTTAATTTTTAGTAACAATTGCTGTTACATAACTTTAAATGGTGTTCTTTATGGGACCGGAACTTTATGCAATGGTATCTACACGTTAGATTTATCTGGTGACGTTTTCAATATCGAAGTTAGCAACAAACGTGCTCGAATAGATAATCAAATAGACTCCTATACGTGACATTGTCGTCTTGGCCATGTAAGTAAGAAACGCATGACCAAATTATACCGATGTGGAATTCTGAAATCATTTGAACCCGGTTCATTTGATACATGTGAATCATGCTTAAAAGGCAAGATGACCAAATTACTCTTTTCCGGTAAAGGTAAACCTGTGGGAGAATTGCTTGGTCTAATACATACTGATGTATGTGGACCAATGTCAACTCTTGCACAAGGAGGTTATAGCTACTTCATTACCTTTATCGATGATCACTCACGATTCGGATATGTGTTCTTAATGAAACACAAATCTGAAGCTTTTGAGAAATTCAAAAAAATTCAGAAGTGAAGTAGAGAAACAGCTTGGCAAAAGTATTAAGATACTTCAATCCGATCAGGGTGGTGAATACTTAAGTCAAGAGTTTCAAGATTATCTTAGGGACAATGGGATATTGTCTCAATGGACTCCGCTATATACACCACAACATAATGGTGTATCTGAGAGGCGTAACCGAACCTTGATGGACATGGTTAGATCTATGATGAATCATGCAACTCTTCCAAAATCCTTTTGGGGCTATGCGCTTAAGACAGCTGTTTACTTACTAAACAGAGTCCCGACCAAGGTAGTCTCTACTACTCCATATGAGACGTGGAATAGTAAGAAACCTCATTTATCTCACCTAAAGATATGGGGTTGTCCTGCTTATGTAAAGCGGACTGTATCAGACAAATTGGATGCTAAGTCTGATAAATGTCTATTTATTGGATACCCTAAGGAAACGAAAGGTTACCAATTTTATCATCCCTTGGAACAAAAGGTGTTTGTTTCAAGGCATGCTGTATTTCTAGAAAAAGAATTTCTTTTACAAGAAAACAGTGAGAGTAGCATTGAACTTGAAGAATCTCAAGAAACTCCAATAGACATTACAGAGACACCTAGTCTAGACCCACAACTAATAACTCATAATGATGAGCTATCAGTTGAACCTAAAACAACACCACTTCTTCGTAGGTCTGATAGGACACGCAATATTCCAGAGTGATACGGATTTCTCATAAGTGAATCGAACGACGTGTTACTCATTAACGATGACGAACCTATCAGTTATGAAGATGTTCTGAAAAATTCAGAAAGGGATAAATGACTTGAAGCCATGAAGTCGGAAATGGATTCCATGTACAAAAATCAAGTATGATGTAATGCCCGCCATTCTCCCACACCTTATGGTGTGGCGAGAACGCGGCGTTACGCTGAACATACATGTACATATAAAATATCTAAATGCAGCGGAATAATTTTTTTCCTTCTACACATGCTTTTAACCATGCAACTAAGACATGAAACATCTGTACATGCCTAAGTTTGTCATTCATGAACCTAGTATCATTGGACTTAGCATATCAACAACATGCATGGCATCATGATATAACCATTTCATAGCTTATTCATAGTCATCATAAGTAGCAAGTAACTTATCCGTAAACATCATAAGTCTTAAGTCATTCATTAGGCATGACCATTATCAGCATAGCATAGAATCTAAGGAGGCATTTCAAAACCCAAGACATGTGATACGTGTAAATAGAAGAATCCTTTGCCATGTCACCGCCACACACACACATGCTCTTGCCTCTCCTGCTGCTTCCCTTAGTAACCCCTTACTTGATCTGCGGTACGAGGAAAATAAGACTATAACCACACAGGCTTAGTAAGACCCTTTCCTACTCACTAAAACCATACGTCGCTTAAACATAAACATATAAAGCATTTGACATAACATAATTCTGAACATAAAACATAAGCATAGTCTTGGCGTAAGTCATAAGCATATGAACAAACAACATAGCAAGATTTTTAACATATACATAAACCTACAACATACTTAGCATGGCATAACTCTTAGCATACATGAACATGAAACATACTTATCATGGCATAATTCTTAACATACATGAGCATGAAACATACTTATCATGACATAATTATTGGGACCGGGTGCATGTTGACAAGGATACGGGTTCGTAAAATTTTAAATTTTTACGTGCAGCGGAAGAATTAGCATAAAATAATTTCTCAGATTATTTTAACCACGTATCTAGCATGCAACCTTATGATGTGTGGACATGATCATAAATTAAAACTTTGTGGAAAAGTAAACTAATTTACTTAGTACCTCGTGTAACTCGAAGTAAGGGACGAGATCCAACCGTAGCGTCCCTTGGAAGCTCCGCCTCTATTCGCGTCCACGCCGAGTTCTCTTCGGGATGACTTCGCAAAGTCACGAGTTTTGTGCCGACAAGAACTACTAGATTCTCTAAAGGCACAACTAGAAAATCAAGAGAGAAGAAAGGAAACTAACCACCAAGAAACGGAATCTAAATTTCGGGAAGGAAGGAGTTGCGATCCGCTTCTTCTTCTTCTTCTTTGGCTCCTTCTTGGTGGATGTTGCTCACGCCAATCCCTTGGAAGGGGAGGGTGGTGCGCCGGCCCTAGGTGGAGTGGGCGCCGGCCCTAGGGTGAACAAAGGGGCGCCGGCCCTAGGAGGAAAGGAGAAGGAGAGGGAGAGATTAAAAGAGAGAGGGAGAGAATTAATCTCTTGATAACTTAATTGAGAAATTCAAGCCTTGCCTTGGTTCCTTTATATAGTAGCCTCTCCCTTGCCAAGTCTCCCCTTTAACGGAATTAACGGAATAAATTTTCATAAGGAATTTATCTTATAAATTTTCTTATGAATTATTCCGTTTAAGCCAAGTTTTATTATAACTAACTTTATAAAAAAACAAATACATCTCTCCTTTTAATTATGGAATAAAATTTGTATAAAATTTTCTTATCATGGAAAAATCAATTCATAATTAATTTTATTAATTAAAATTAAACTAATTCATGGTTTATTTTAATTTCCATAAAAAGAATAAATTTCTACAAATTTCTTTATAAATCTCTTTATATAAATTTCTTTATATATCAATTTATTTATCCATAATTTTATAAAACAAATCGCACTTGATTTATTTTATTATTTAAACCAAATAAATTGGTTTATCCCTTTATTGTGGCCGGCCAAACCAAAGAGGGTGGGCACCCTCTTTGGCCGGCCACAACAAGCCCATCTCCTCGCGAATTAAACTCATTTAATTCGCCCAATAAGCCTTCAAAAGACTTAGCCATTTTAAGCTTCCGTTGCGCTTCTGATTAATTCAGATTCGACTTATTTCTCTTGATCGGAAAATCAAATTTTCAACTCGTTTTAAATCCCTCGGATTACTCATAGTGCGTGTGACTAAATAGGCTTTCGATTTATGTTGACCGTCTATAATCAACCAATTATAGAACGATCATGAGTGGCACCTAGTAGTACATCATGACCCCCAATTAATCGAAAGATCAACGGTTGACCTCAGAAATAATTCTGAAACCCTTCAGCAGCTCTAATGAGTCGTGCCTCATTCCCTTCACCATCTTATACCCACTTGGTTCAGGACACGATCTATGTGTGTCAGTCCCCACTAGGCTGACTACGTCACTCCTAGCCCAAGTAATGTCTTTCTCATCCAATGGATTCTAATTACTCTCATGTTTCTGAGAGATTCATACTCGGAACATGTGATGCTCTGGCCAGAGGCTTCGAGTAACAATCCGACGATAGGCCTTGGGTATACATCTCCTCGCAAGGAGTGGTGAATCCTTTGTAGGCTGTTCAACCATTTTCGGGCACTTCGGCTTATACCCAATCATCCTAGGTCCACATGTAACGCCCGCCCTTAATCCCCTAGGGATTCGGCGGCGCTACTTTAACTTTCATACATTACAACTACACGCATGCATTCATATATTTTTTTTTTATGCATAGGCACATGTAACATTCAAGGTTCATGTAGCGGAAGCATGATTATTTTTTTCAAAACATTCAACCAAGCATGGACATCAAGTATGAAATCATGTGTAACATTATTCTAAGCATGCGCATCTTAATAGGGAGGTTTATTCCAGATTTAGTATATAAGAGTGCAATAGCGAGTCATAGGGTATCAAAAACCAAGTATTCATCTTCAAACATAGCATGTATATAAAAGAACATAACATGGGTTTAACATGACAAGTTCCAAAACTTGAAGCAACTAAGAGCAAGATCCTTTTTATCCACCAGCACTATCACACACACACTTGCCCTTCTCCCGCAGCCTCCATAGTTTAGCGTCCTTTATCTGTAGCATATGGGGAAACACTAAACGATAAGCAATAGCTTAGTAAGACCCTGTCCTACTCACAAAACCGGATATCATGAAAAGGTAAGAGAATATATCACATTCAAGCATGGTAAGCATTTAAGCATGTTAAACATCTAAGCATGTTAACTTCATAGGAAGGTTCTTTTGAAAACATATAAACATAATACTTGAACATAGCATAATCATTAGGGCCCGGCTTGTACTTCATGTTTTGCGCGCGCCCCTGAATAAGAACGAGGTAGCTAATCCCGAACCACTAGGGTTTACTAGGCCTTCTCAAAAGTCCTTCAACCTAATATCATAATCATTTGACTCGCTTTAAGAGTCTATAGTACAAGCCATTATAAAATAAAATAGTTTTCATTGTTCTTCATTTTCATAAAGTATGCTCTTAGTCCCAACCTTCTAGGGAAGTATTCTTTAGGCCCTAAGCCTTCTTCATTCATGCCCTAAAGGGCTCATTCTTATGCATATGTATGCGTTCATAATCATGATAACTAGCATAGTATAAAGCATGCATTTCATGGGAGCAACCAAGGCTAGGGTCCAAGAGTTCTCTCTTGGCCGAAAGTTGTAATTGGGCTAGCATGCATTCCAATCAACATTCCATTTAAATATCACTTGCATATCCATATCATCATCCCAAACATAAGCATATCTTATAGGGTACATCCTATACAATCATCACATATATATATATCATGTATTATACTAAGCATCGCATACATCATGGGGTAATAAACCTTCACAAACCTAATATTTCATGCCCTGGCCGAATATCACATGCTAGAGAACATCAAGATTTCAAATCAAGCCTTCCATTTAAACATCACATGCATATACATATCATCTTACCAAACATAATCATGTCTCGTAGGGTAGTTTAACCTTCACAAACCCTAATCTTAGGGTGTTGGCCGAATGGTGTAGGGTAGGGAATTAGGGTTTTTGGAAATCAACTTTCTCACAAGCATTTACACAAACACCTCACATACATATCATGAGACATATTAAACATAGGATATATCATTGGATAATCATGCACCCTAAACCCTAATTCTTCTAGGGTTGGCCTAAAGTGTAGGGTAAGGGAAATTAAGGTTTTTGAAATCAAACATTTACACAAACATTTATACAAACACCTTGTCTACACTACTAGCATGGATACATCATAGGATATCATACAACCCTAAACCCTAGTTTTGTCCATCCATGGCCGAAACCTTGTAGGGTGTTCAACCCTAATTTTTGTCATCACAACATAATACATTCATGCAAACATCATCATTAAGCATAGGAAAGCATGTGGTCTACCCTAACCCTTGGTTAAGGTGATGGCCGAAACATGTAGAGACATGTAGAGGGCATCATGTGAGTCATGTAATCAATTCAAGAGCAATTATGCTACAGGTGAGGGGGTACTTACCTCTTTCGCTAAATATCCTTAAGGTATACCCTTAGTTTGGAGGGGATGTGCTTGTCCTTGCTCTTGAGGTCCTTGACTTCTCCTTGCCTTGCAAGAGATTCAATCCTTCAATGGGGTCTTGGGAGTGTCCCTTGGGATGAAACCCTTCCCTTGGATTTTCGAAAATTGAAGAGGGAGAGGGGAGTTGGGATTTTCGAAAATTTGAAGAGGGAGAGTGAGTGAGGGGTTTTCGAAAATTGAAGAGGGAGAGGGAGTGAGGGGTTTGCAACAATGATGGTTAGCCCCTTAGCATTCCCTCTTATTTATACTAAGGGAAGATGCAAGGTGCCTCTTCTACAAGTGTCTCTTCACTAAGGGGTTTTTCATCAAGAGTCTCTTCCTCTACCCTTTCACATTCCCTAACCCTTAACAAGAATTTCCCTTCCTTTCTCTCAGCACTCCCCTGCTGGGTGAATTGGTTACTTCGTTGCTTTTCAAGGCTTTGCTTACCAAGAGTTTCAAGGTTCGATCCTCGGCAAGAGCATATTTTTTTTCCTCCTCTTTGGTTTTCACTTTTGCAAAGCCCATTATAGCCCAAATCACTCTCATATTCTCAAATCACATTTATGCAATCACATATTCTAATTTATGTAATTACATATTCCTATTCATGAAATCACATATTCTAATTTATAAACAAATTGTATGAAATAAATGTCATACAATTTGTTTGTGCCCTTTTTACAATCGAAAGCAAGCCCAAAAATTTGGGGCGTTACACCACACCTCCTTGAAGATGCTTGCTTAAGATGTCAAAGTATAAGTCTTCAAGACCAAGATGACTTGAACACCGCAAGTCAAAGGAACATCACACTTAAGCTGCAGTAAGAAATTCATTGATATATCTATATGTAGATTACCATATGAAGTTTTACAGTTAGTCACTCCAATGAACTAGTTTCCTTAACTAGCATTCATGTTTATCTCCGGACATCCCAATGTCACCAGCCAGTGAGAATCAGCTGATTAGAGAATAACCCATGCTAGTCTCAACAGAATTGATAGTGTCCGTGTTTATCAATTCATCGACTAGGGACGATTTCAATACTTCACAATTGCACATGTAGAGATAATCACTAGTTGTGAATTCATCATAAATTTTCTCATGCTGTGAATTGTATTGCGGATATTCAGTAAATGAGTTTAAGATCTTAATTAAATACACGAACATGTATACTCAAATAGTGAATATTCATTTATCAAAGTAAATGATTACAATCATAAGGCGATTACCTTAGGACACTTCTCTCATATTACTAACAAACTCCCACTTGGCCTAATGCCAATCGCTACGGTATCCAATACCACAGGCTCTAACATGACTCTCAAACTTGCTTTGAGGCAAGGCCTTAGTTAAAGGATCCGCTAAATTCCTTTCAGTGGGAATTTTCTCAATTTGTATATCATTCCTACTTATAATCTCTCTGATCAGATGATAGCGGCGAAGCACATGTTTGGATCGCTGATGAGACCTTGGTTCCTTTGCTTGTGCAATAGCTCCATTGTTGTCGTAATAAACCGGTATTGCTTCATCAATGGTTGGAACCACACCAAGTTCTGAGACGAACTTCTTGATCCAGACTGCTTCCTTTGATGCTTCCGAAGATGCAATATATTTTGCTTCCATGGTAGAATCCGCTACGGTGTCTTATTTGGAACTCTTCCAACTTATTGCGCCTCCATTCAAAATAAATACGTATCCAGACTGAGATTTGGAGTCATCCTTATCTGTCTGGAAACTGGCATCTGTATACCCACATATTACCATATCACCTTCTCCATATATTAGGAACACATCCTTAGTTCTTCTTAAGTACTTGAGGATTGTCTTGACAGCCGCCCAATGATCCATTCCTGGATCAGACTGGTATCTGCTCGTGACGCTCAGAGCATACGATACATCGGGCCTAGTATATAACATAGCATACATGATAGATCCTTTCGCGGATGCATAAGGAATCTTATTCATGCAAATCCTCTCGTCTTCTGTGCGCGGACACAGACTTTGAAAGGTTGATCCCATGCCTGATGGGAAGGTAACCTTTCTTGGATTTCGACATGCTAAAGAGTTTTTGATCTATCTCTATAGATTCTAATCCCAAGGATATAGGTTGTTTCTCCCAGGTCTTTCATGGATAAAGTTTTGGACAACCAAATTTTAACCGACTATAAGACTGATATATCGTTTCCTATAAGTAATATGTCATCGACATATAATACTAGGAATATGACTGCACTCCCACTAACCTTCTTGTACACACAAGGTTCGTCAGGATTTTGTGAGAAATCAAACTCTTTGATTGTCTCATCAAAACGGATGTTCCAGCTCCTGGATGCTTGCTTCAGTCCATATATGGATCGTCGAAGTTTGCATATTTTGGATTTATCAACCAATGTGAAACCTTCAGGTTGTATCATGTATACATCCTCAAGCAGGTTTCCATTAAGGAAAGCTATTTTCACATCCATTTGTCATATCTCATAATCATAATGAGCTGCTATGGCCAGGAGCATCCGAATGGATTTAAGCATAGCTACTGGCGAATAGGTTTCGTCATAATCAATTCCTTGTTTCTGACGATATCCTTTTGCCACTAATCTACCCTTAAAGGTAACAACATTACCTTCCATGTCGGTTTTCTTCTTGAAAACCCACTTGCACCCTATAGGCTTAATCCCTTCAGGTGGGTTAACCAAGTCCCATACTTGATTTTCGTACATGGAATCCATTTCCGACTTCATGGCTTCAAGCCATTTGTCACTTTCTGAACTTTTCAGAACATCTTCATAACTGATAGGTTCATCATCGCTTATGAGTAACACGTCGTTCGATTCACTTATGAGAAATCCGTATCTCTCTGGAATATTGCGTGTCCTATCACACCTATGAAGAGGTGGTGTTGTTTTAGGTTCAACTGATAGCTCATCATTATGAGTTATTGGTTGTGGTCTAGACTAGGTGTCTCTTTAATGTCTATTGGAGTTTCTTGAACTTCATCAAGTTCAATGCCACTCCCACTGTTTTCTTGTAAAAGAAATTCTTTTTCCAGAAATACAGCATGCCTTGAAACAAACATCTTTTGTTCCAAGGGATGATAGAATTGGTAATCCTTTGTTTCTTAGGGTATCCAATAAATAGACATTTATTAGACTTAGCATCCAATTTGTCTGATACAGTCCGCTTCACATAAGCAGGACAACCCCATATCTTAAAGTGAGTTAAGTGGGGTTTCTTACTATTCCACCTCTCATATGGAGTAGTAGAGACTACCTTGGTCGGGACTCTGTTTAGCAAGTAAACAGTTGTCTTAAGTGCATAGCCCCAAAAGGATTTTGGAAGAGTTGCATGATTCATCATGGATCTAACCATGTCCATCAAGGTTCGGTTACGCCTCTCAGATACACCATTATACTGTGGTGTATACGGCGGAGTCCATTGGGACAATATCCCATTGTCCCTAAGATAATCTTGAAACTCTTGACTTAAGTATTCACCACCCCGATCGGATCGAAGTATCTTAATACTTTTGCCAAGCTGTTTCTCTACTTCATTTCTGAACTCTTTGAATTTCTCAAAAGCTTCAGATTTGTGTTTCATCAAGAACACATACCCGAATCGTGAGTGATCATCGATAAAGGTAATGAAGTAGCTATAGCCTCCTTGTGCAAGAGTTGACATTGGTGCACATACATCGGTATGTATTAGACCAAGCAATTCTCCCACTGGATTACCTTTTCTGGAAAAGGGTAATTTGGCCATCTTGCCTTTTAAGCATGATTCGCATGTATCAAATGAACCAGGTTCAAATGATTCCAGAATTCCACATCGGTGTAATTTGGTCATGCATTTCTTACTTACATGGTCAAGACGACAATGCCATGTGTAGGAGTCTATTCGATTATCTATTCGAGCACGTTTGTTGCTGACTTCGATATTGAAAATGTCACCGGATAAATCTAACGTGCAGATACCATTGCACAAAGTTCCGATCCCATAAAGAACACCATTTAAAGTTATGTAACAACAATTGTTACTAAAAGTTAAATGATAACCCTTTTCATTCAAACATGAAATAGATATAATGTTCTTTATTAACGAAGAACAAAATAACAATTATCCAATTCTAAGACACGTCCAGTAGGGAGCTTTAGCAAATATGTTCCGATGGCAACAGCAGTAATCTTTGCTCCATTTCCAACTTGCAAATTCGCTTCTCCCTTGACGAGTCTTCTTCTATTCCTTAGCCTTTGTATGTCATTACATATATGTGAGCTACACCCAGTATCAAGTACCCAGGTGTTTGAGGAAATAGAGTGACATTCAATAACGAAGATACCTGAAGAGGATGGGGCATCGGATGTCTTCTTCTTCAAGGACTCAAGAAAAATCTTGTAGTTTCTTCGCCAGTGACCCTCCTTGCCACAGTGATGGCAAGTGCCTTTTGAGGTCTCTTCAGTCTTTTTGGCCTTTTTCTTCATTCCCTTATTCTATTCTTTGGCCTTCCTCTTAGAACCTTTCTTCGAGGAACCAACTAACAGTATCATCTTCTGATCCTGCTTTACAGAAGGCTCTACAGTCTTCAGCAGGTTGAGCAACTCAGGAAACTGGTCTGGAGTTGCATCTTCAGGAGGACGGTTGGGATGTTGTTTTTCAAGGACATAAGCAAGCTTTTCTGCCTTGAGGACTATCCTCAGGTTTCTAAGCCAGTCCATGAAGTTTGGTCCAGTCAATTTATTGGTGTCCAAAATGGAACGCAAATTCAGAGAAGACATGATCGAGTGATTATCCTGGAAATACAAATTGAGCTTATGTGAGAAGAATGATAAAGAATGCATCAACATTCATTAATAAATCCTATTTATTTTTCGAATTGAATAACCCTTTTTATCAATTCGGGAGATTATAGGAACACCTCCAAATAGGTTGATATCCAACCATAGATAAGAACAACCATGGCTATGGCCATCAAGTTATTCTTAGCAATGAAGGTAGGTAATTATACCGATTACATATCACATATATGTAACTATCACTTTATGCTATCAACTAATTGAATGTTTGCATAAATCATTGGGTTGTTAACTCATTAACAAGTATGCAACAATATACATAGCACCCAACTGCACCTCTCTTTACATCGACCTTGGCTGTGGCACAACAAATCGATGCTCCAAGCTTAAGGCTGACCCATTAATCAGGAAATAGTTTTAATATGGTTGGAGCTCATTCAACCGTTTAGTCAGGCTTGGATGTGTCCAACAACCAAAACTAAGGATTGACCTCTGACTCCAACTATATTAATCATAAACTAATTCCATGGTTTGAACATGTTGAGGTTCAAGCCGGGCATGGATGTGTCCATCAACCCAAACGAGAAACAAAACTCCGGTTCTAACCATATTAATGGAAGGTATTAGCCTTAATATTTTGTAAGGGGTTTTGGGTCTCATCCTTTCTTTTCAAAGCACATTCATGACATATAATTATGTCATGACTAACGATTTCCTTAATAAAGTATGTATGTGACTTAATTTATCAAGTCTCATTAATTGGACTAGGAACCGGATTTCCTAATCCCGATTTCATACTTTATTCAAGGAATTATTTTGGGAAGTAATTTCCTAAATTGTCATAATCAATTTCGGAAATAATATGTTTAAGACTTTGATTTCTCTAAATCAAATCTTATTAAATCAAGAGACCGATTCTCTTAATTCAACCACATATTATTTTTATGAAAATCTTATTTAAGAAAACTCTATAGGAAACCATTTTCCTAATTAATTTTCGAGACAACAATATGTAAGAGCATCACCTCTTAAATCAAATAAGGAAATTATCCTAAATTTCTAAGATTTGATCACATATTTTATTTATGGATTAATTAATTACAACAAATTATTTTCTAAGGGTGGCTCCCCGAGGCTCAGATACCCAAAGAAAAGAAATTTATCGTAAATCTAATTTGGTTCGCTCCCCGAGGCGTAACCAAATTAAACATGACAATTTTATTCAAAATGGGAAATTAAATTACAACAACTAACTTTACATTGGACGGCTCCCTGAGGCTCAATCCAAAATAAAAAATTTTGTTAATAATTTAAAACCAATTCGAATTTAATTGTCAATTAATGATCCATAAATTTGTCTAGACATTCTTGAAAGAAAGTGCCCAAAATTGCGAGATTTCGTAATAGGTTTTCAGAATAATTGTAAGTTTCTGGTACAAAGAAAACTTACATATTTCCAAAATTGAAAAATTTCCAAAATTGGAAAGTTTCCAAAGATAGGAAGTTTTCATAATTATCATAAAATTTCAGAAACTAGGATATTTCAAACGTTTGCGAAATTTCATGAGGATTTCCAAACTTTGAAATTCCTAAATCTAAAATTTATTATAATTGGAAAGTTTCCATAATTGGAAAATTTTCCAAAATTGAGATCATGACAAAGTTTTCCGTAAAACAATTATATGATTATGTCGAACACTAACCGGCTCTGATACCACTGTTGGGACCGGGTGCATGTTGACAAGGATACGGGTTCGTAAAATTTTAGAATTTAATTACGTGCAGCGGAAGAATTAGCATAAAATAATTTCTCAGATTATTTTAACCACGTATCTAGCATGCAACCTTATGATGTGTGGACATGATCATAATTAAAAGTTTGCGGAAAAGTAAACTAATTTACTTAGTACCTCGCGTAACTCGAAGTAAGGGACGAGATCCAACCGTAGCGTCCCTTGGAAGCTCCGCCTCTATTCGCGTCCACGCCGAGTTCTCTTCGGGATGACTTCGCAAAGCACGAGTTTTGTGCCGACGAGAACANTATAAAAGGGGGTTCGACCCCTCAATGCTAGATACCAATTTCCACATCAATCTTAGCATTCTCTGCAAATAAAAAGCGCTCAAGTCGAAGCGCTGCGACCAAGGAGGCTCCAGGAAAAAGCGTGCGGTGCTTCGGACTTCCAGAGTTGGCCAAGTTGTTTTGGTTTGCTTTTTATTTACGTATTAATTTCTTTTATTCCTTGCTTGTAAATATAACTGTAAGATGAGTTTCTCCGCCTCCTGAAAATCCGGAAAGGTGACAATCAGTGGATTCACGATTGAGTGCTTAGGCCTTGGACGTACTGACCCTAGGGGTTTAGGAACCAAGTAAAACCCACGTGTCAATTGTGATGTGTCTTTCTTGTTTTATTATTTTCCGCTGCGTAGTAACCTGATAGAAAGACGATTAACGGGAGTTTTCCGACGTACTTCCGAAGAATTTTTCAAGTCGATATTCACCCCTCCTCTATCGACGGCACCGATCCTACACGGAGTGCGCTGTACTAATCGCTCAATCGGGTACCTCGGGCTAAGTGAGCCCTAAAATCCTGATCCCACCCTCTGTTCCAGTATGCTTGCACATGGTGGGTCCGACTTGGCCTTAGATGATGCCAAACTGGCCGACCGAGCAGCACATGAACTAGACCAGAATTAATCGTCACCTGCATGTATACAATCTCATCCATAATGAAATCTCCGTCTTCCTTACTATCTCTGTTTTCATTCACATCTCTAACACTCTATTGTCGTCACGTGTTTTTTCCATACGGATTTTTTACAAATTGAATTTAATCGAGTCAAGCTTGGAAACCTATTTCATTCTTTTTTTTTTATCTAGATGTCTAAATTTCGTCGGACTAATCCTTATCTAATTAGCTCATCAAATATATCCGAAAACACAATAATAATACATGATCGAAGCCCTTCGGACTTCGGTCACATTGTCTCTGCAAAGTCGTTCAACCCCGAATCTTGTATTCGGCCTACGGAAATAAGGGTTTTGATACACATGATGAAAATGAATATCATAGTAAAAAATTTGATTGTTAATCGGTGATACGTCAAATGTCCGATCGTCGATTGGACATCATCGGCGGTCTCCGACCGCCGTCCCGAATTAAACTATATCCTGGGGGGTACGGTGAACTCGTCGTGGATCGCTGCAATTACGATATCGCATCATTCACCGTCGATTTCGACGGATTCACTGTTATTGGTGATCTCGATGAGTTCTCCGTCTCCCAAGATATAGTTTGATTCGGGATGACGATTGAAGGTCGCTGGTGATGTTCGATTGACGATCGGACGTTGGACGTCTCGCCGATTGATAATTAAATTTTTTATTATGTATTCACTTTCACTGTACGAATCATTCCTTCGAAATAAACTCTTAATTTTATCCCCACTTGACCAAGACTACGAAAATAAACTCCTTATCTAATTATCTAATCGCGACGTGGCTCATCTCCCGAATTCTCGGAACTCCCATCAGCTGTACTTGCTCTCCCAAGCTCGGCCTCCTCAGAGCAGGTCATGCTACACGCGTCAACATTTTAGCGGTTTTACGTTCCGGCTTTCAGATGTCCGGTGTCATCGTCGCCCCACCCCAT
This sequence comes from Boesenbergia rotunda, assembly GCA_024364735.1. Classification (NCBI taxonomy): domain Eukaryota; kingdom Viridiplantae; phylum Streptophyta; class Magnoliopsida; order Zingiberales; family Zingiberaceae; genus Boesenbergia; species Boesenbergia rotunda. The sequence goes on along the minus strand of JAGFNQ010007736.1, from coordinate 69,479 downwards.
CCCCGCACACCCACGCGGGGTTGATCGAACCAAGAAGTTTCCGGTCGCGGTACGGTCACCGACCAGCCCTGAATCTGATTCCCCCCAACGGTCGAATTGGCAAAAGCGTATTATTATTATTACCAACGGTCAAAATCAGTGCCAATCCTGTCCGTCCGATGCGGATCCAACGGGAGGACATCGCGAACAGAACCGTCCCAGGAATCCCGATTCCCTACGGGCCGTGGAGTTCTTTTTGCCCTCGCCTGGTGCCCTCCGTGGCGACTCACTTTCAACCCCCGTCGCAGTAGCAGAGGGACGCCAAGGAGGAGGAAGACGGAGCAGGAAATGGAAGCAGTGCCCAAGGAGGAGGAAGAAAAACACACCAGAACACCCTAGTTTTCCTTTCTCGAATCTCTTCTTCTCTAATTTTCACACTTGAGGAAATCAAACTAGTGGAAGTTTTGGATTGGGGGAGATGCCACTGGAGCTAATCTTTCTCCTTTTTCGTTTTCTTTAATCAGGTGATTGCGAGGAAGATCATGGAGCTGAAGAAGACCTCTGCGATGATCAAACGGCATGCTTCGATGTGGAGTATCGACGTGCTCAGATCATCTCGGTAATGTTTTCGAATCTGTTTCGCTTTTGTTTTCCCGTCTTCTTTTTTTTCCACACAGTTCTAGTTTGTTCAATGCGTTAGAAGAATCTATAAACAAGAAACTACAAAGATAACTTGCCTCCTGTTTTTCCATTCTTTGATCGTTCGTACTTCACTCGTTTCGATTGAGGTATCAAATCATTCATTCTTTCCGACGTTAGTGGGTCTTTCTTTCCTTGAAAAGAAAAGGAAGAGGGAATTTTTTTGATCTTGTTGACATAAAATTTCATTTTGTTGATCTGCATAATAAAGAAACAATTGGGACGAGAGGCAGAGGATGTTGGCCGGGTGCTCGTCGAGGCTGTTGTCGGCGGGGCACAAGTTGAGTGAGAGTGGTGAGAATAACGTTCTTAGTCATTCTCACCGTCCACCTCCTCCGACGCAGCAGATGAGCACCCGCCGGCTCGACCTGCCCTGCGGCATCTCTTCCTCCTCTTGCAAGGAGAAGAAGAAACTGCCGCCGGCGAGCCGAGTCGCTTGTTGCCCATTTATTAGGCCGCAGAACCCAGTAACGCATTCTTTTTCCTCGTCTTCCATAGTGCCCCAAGCATCCGCGTGGCGCAGTGGAGCCATTGACGTGGCGGAAGCTGGTGGCGTCGGCAGGCACAGGGAGCGCCGGAGGAGCCGTAAAAGATCCATCGAACTCGATTGCCTCGACGACAGCGACCGAACCAAGAGGACGAGACCCGGGGAGCTCGAGGATGACTCGAGCACCGGCGAAGAAGACGAGAAATACACAATCGAGGATTCGTCTCCTGGCTCAAGCTCTTGGTGCAGAGACCGCAGTTCATCGCCGGAGAAGCGCAACGAACCTAACCGTTATGTTGCCGGTGCAATAGGCAACCCGACGGAGCAGCAGGGGTTTGAAGTCGTGAGCTTTCTCACGTCCTGCGCCGAGTCCATCGCCTCGGCGAACTGCCTAGCCATCAACTTTTTCTTAGCTCGGCTAGGCGAGACGGCCACCCCGACCGCCACCTCCTCCATCCACCGAGTCGCCGCCTACTTCACCGAAGCTCTTGCGCTCCGAGCTGTTAAGTTGTTCCCTCGCATCTTTTCCATCGCTCCGCCGCGGAGCCTCGTCCACCCTTCGGACGACGACGACCACGTGGCCTTGCGGGTCCTCGACTGCACCACTCCCATCCCAAAGTTCCTCCACTTCACCGTCAACGAGATGCTGTCGAAGGCATTCGAAGGGCAAGACAGAGTGCATATAATCGATTTCGACATCAAGCAAGGTGTTCAGTGGCCAAGCTTGCTCCAGAGCTTGGCTTCCAGGCGTCACCCGCCCACACACGTGCGCATCACCGGAATCGGGGAGTCCAGGCAGGAACTCGCCGACGCAGGGCTCAGGCTTTCTCGTCTATCGGAGTCGCTGGGCCTCGCCTTCGAGTTCCACGCGGTCGTGGACAGGGTGGAGGACGTGAGGCTCTGGATGCTCCATGTCAAGAAGGAGGAGTGCGTGGCCATCAACTGCGTCCTGATGCTTCACCGGGCGCTCCGTGACGAGACCGGGAAGGCTTTCTCCGACCTTCTCGAGCTCGTCAGGAGCACGAACCCTGCAATTGTGGTGATGGCCGAACAAGAAGTGAAGCACAACGAAGCCAATTGGGGGAGAAGGATGGCCAGATCATTGAAGTACTACGCGGCCATCTTTGATGCCTTGGATCATGCCATGCCCGAGGACAGCCTCGCCAGGATCAAAGTCGAAGAGATGTTTGCCAAAGAGATCAGGAACATAATTGCTTGTGAAGGCGATGATCGCGTCGAAAGGCACGAAAATTTCGAGGGCTGGAAGAGGCTAATGGAGGACGGTGGGTTCAGAAACCTGGGATTCAGACCAAGAGAGATGCTACAAATTCACATGATACTGAAGATGTACAGTTGCAGCGAGAACTACAGGTTGGAGAAACAAGGGGAAGGGGAAGGGGAAGGGGAAGGGGAAGGTGAAGCACTCACTCTCAATTGGTTGGATCAGGCTCTCTACACTGTCTCAGCTTGGGTTCCTTCAAAAGTCGCAGGCAGTTCCTCTACGTCTCAATCAAATCTGCTGGCTTCTGCATGATTTTTTTCACAGTTCTTACAGATTCTTTTATACCATTCTTACAGATACATTAATTCTTTATTCATTGGTTGTTTAGTCTCATCGCTTCAATTGCTGTAATTTTGCTGCTCAGAAAATACTGTAGCTGCTCGAACTGAAACTGAAACTGAAATGCTAAATGGTATCTGCAGAAACAAAGTTAAATGTTGTTTTCCCCAGTTCTATTGAGTTCTGACTATTGTGTTAAGAATTATGTTTGACATGACATCCGAAAGATCATCGATGCGATCTATAACTGGTGAGGATCTTTAGTGAAGCTGAAGCAAAGTGTCAAGGGTTGACAATGGGCATTTTGATTTTATGTCGCCACAAAGGGAAGATACTCTTTGCTTAATATTTTTTTTTTCAGTAAAATCTATGTATTTAGGATTGACAAACTCGATCAGCTTTCAGAGCTTATTTATTGCTTCGTGCAGCATTTACTACGTCTCATGTGAAGAGCATTGTTACTCATCAATTGTTTCTTGATGCCAGCATAGTACAGTAAATAAATTAAACATTTTAAATAATTGACTTAGTAAAAATTTATTTATATTTATTTAATTTATAAAAGATTAATTAAATGACTTGAACAGTTTGTTAAATTATACTAATAATCTTAAATATATATGTATTCAGTTTGTTAATATTCGTGAACAATCTTTAGAATTTGTTCACAAACAAAATTTATAAATCCATTAATAAAATTCTTATTAACGTGCTAAATAAATTAATAAACTTTTAAATTAAATAAATAAATTTGAATTATCAAATCTAATAACTTAATAACAAATGGAAGAACCTTAAAATGTAAATATTTTTAAATAATTAAATAAATTTGAATTGAAAATTTGATAATATTTAAACAAATTAAATTTAAGCTAAGCTTGGACCAACCTCAAACTCATATAAAAGCAACAAAGTGAAGTTTGTCAATTAGTTTAACGGTTTAATTTATTTTAGATTTGGATTAATTTGGCTTGAGTAAATTATCAAATTAACTTGAGCATCATCGAGTTTGACTCGGGCTGACTTGTTAACAACTATATTCATTCGGTGACAACCCGTTTTAACCGGGGATTATTGAGGCATTACTTGATAAGCTCGTCATTCCCTTTATTCTAGCAAGCTTAATTTAATTAGATTTTTTTTCGAGATAAATTGTTTTATGTGTAAGAAAATGTTAATATATTGTTTTAGGATATTAAATTTATAATGGTAAAAAATAGTTTTAAACTGATTGATTTGCCTTAAAGTCAACTTGTCCTTTAAAATGGAAGTGCAACTCAGTTTACAAAATAAGTTTTTAATATGGAAAAATTAGTGAAAATTTTTCAAAATGAAACTATATTTTATCCGGTGAGGATTACATGTAAAGCTCAGATCGTTTTGGAAAGTTTTCACCAATTAACTCTTTTAATATCCCATTAATATTAAAAATTCAAGTCAAAATGATTAGTTTTGGAGGTGCAAATTTATTTATAAATCAATTTACATTTTAAAATTGTCGTAAAATTATTACTAGTAATTTAATAAAACGGTTTGCTCAGGCCTCAGAGTCAAATTTTTTATTAAAATAATATTTTTTTAATAAATTAATTTTTTAATTTTTTTATGTGGTGAATTTTTTTATAATTACTAGCGATTATGCAAATGCATTACATGTGTAATATAATACATAAATACGTATAAATTTTATCTCATTTTAAGATGAGAAATTATTTAGTTAAATTTTAATTTTAAATTTTTAAAATATAATTTCAAATTAAAATTTGAAATTATCTTTTTAGAATTTGATAAATTATTTTCTAATATTTTAATTTTGGATTAAGATATAAACATTAAGATTTGTAATTATAGATTTATTTTTGAATTTGTATTTTTAAGATTTATGATTTTATTTTCTAAATTTTTATAATTTGAAGGATAAAAAGTTGACATTATTAATAAGCCTTGAATTTTTTTTGGTGTGAAAAGAAAAAAGAATATTAACGTAACTTAATTTTGGACTTCACCAAATTAATTAAGAGTTGATTAGTAAAGGGTTCAAATTCTAAATTAAATAGTAAGATTAAAATTATTAATTTTGAAGGTGCAAATGCAAATTAATAAATTAGCTTTAGCCTTATATATATATATATATATATAATAGTTATTGGTGCACCAGATTCTTACTTATATTTTGATATTGTCAAAAGTTTAAAGTTAAGTTTTATTGTGATATAATATACTTATCAAATATATAGACTGAAAGACTTGTGGGTCTAGAGTGTCATTAGACACCAGACACTAGGCTGAAGTCCAGTTAGGTTAGGAGGATCAGATACCCGGTAGGAAGCCCAAATAGATCAAAGGGGATCAGATATTTGGCAAGAAGTTTAGTTAGGTCAGAAGGACGAGACACCTGGCAAGAAGCCAAAATAGGTTAGTTGGGTCAATAACACCAGATAACTGATCGAAGTTCAGATGGGACATCTGGTAGGAAGATTGGGTGGGTTAGAAGATCAGATGTCAAGTAAGCCTGCAAATGATTAGTAAGTTAAGCAATTGGAGGAGAGAGACCTAGGATGAGTCCCAGTGGGGGGATGTAGGTGTTGGTCCAATTTATATCTAACTTGGAAGTTTAACTTGAGACCAAAACTAGATTTTGGTCTTAGTTAGACATGATACAATTCATAAATATGCATCTGTGCTAACTCTATTTTGTAATTTTTTTTAGACTGACATGTTTTGCAGGAGGTTGAAGAAAACATCAAGCTAGGATGAATAGTCTCCAGACATCTCAAGTGATGGAGGACGCCCTGAGTGAAGTGTTTAGGGCACCTTAGATGACTAGAAGCGCCCTAAAACAAATAAAGTTCAAGGATAAAAGTTCAGTGTTGGAGGTGCCTCAAGTTTAAGCATTGGAGGCAACATCCACCAGATGGAGGCGCCTTCAAGAGGATAAAATCTGAAGTTCTCAAATCGAATCAGTGTTTATAGAGACGCATTGGATGAACTGAGGTGCCCCAATGCCCTAAAAAAGTAGTTCCTCGACCACAACTCAAAAATGAATTCAACTACAATTCAAGTTCATTCTGTCACGCTGACTCCTTGCAACTACGTTGTGACTCTAATACTCCGAATCTACCCTCGAGCAATACTCTATGACAAGAACGACAACTATATCAAGCTACAAGTGTTGGTAACAATTTAAAGTTAAATTATTAGTACGGTGAAAGCGGGCCTCCTCTCCTTTTTTGTCTATAGCCCCAATTCGCTCCTTCCGCTTAGGACTTTTGGACCTTCCACTTCTTCTTTTCCGCCAGACCTGCAGGATTCATCAATCTAGTCTTCTAAGGGAGTTAGAGTAACTAAAGGTAGGGACATATATAGGATCTATATATTCACTACTCGAGCAAATCCAATTCGGAATGGGAAGAGTCTGACCTCAAGGAAGAAGGGGCTGATTATAATTCTAGCTGAGGGAATGTAATAGCTGGACCATTAAGGTATCCTAACAGGCTCGAGCGCATGCGAGAGGACATCGTAAGATAGACTTGATTGATTAAGAAGAGGGTATTTTTGATAGCTAGGCTCGAGCGTATGCGAGAGGGTATCTCTGATAGGCTTGACTGAGTTGGAGAGGATATTTTCAACGGAGTATTTAGCCTTGCAAGGATACCTACATAGAAAAGTGTAGCTTGTTATACTTTCTCTTTCTTATATTTAACTTCTTTGTTTGAAGATTCTTCGGAAGAGATTTTAGTGGATTGCTCAATCAAAATGATTTAAGGAATCGTGTGCTTTAGAGTAGTAGTCGTGGACCAATAAATCAAGTAAAAACAAAAGTGTTCTTATTTTCTACTATATTATTCTTATTTTATTTTTTCACTGCATACTTGAGTTTCTAAATTTTTTTTTAAAAGTTAAAAGAAAAATTTTAAAAATGAGATTCACTCCTCTTTCGTTTCTTCCGATCCTACAATAGCGAATTGTGCTTATGTAAATAATAAATTGTGTATATGTAAAATATAGTAAATTTTAAATATTTTGTATCTATTTTTTATTTTTTTAAAAATATTTGTTAATACGTTTGTACCTTTAGGATACGTTTAGTTAGGGGTTATTCATGATAACCTTGGTTATCCATCCAAGGTTATCAACGAAAATCTTGTTTGATTTAGATAATTATCAATTCCCAAGTAATGATCGATGCCCGACATGTCAACAAAAGGGTCATGCAATCCGGAATCGAAAAACCTTAGAAATGTAAGATTTTTCTTGATTCCGAAGTTATGAAACTTATCTTTCCAAAATTATCCACTAATATTTACATTTAAGACGAAAATAACCATTATAATTTATTAACTTCTGGAAGTATTATTTGCGGCCGACGATCGACGATGGCGGTCGACGACCTCCGCCGACGACCGACGACCACCGTCGGCGGCCGGCGACCTCAAACCACCGTCGGCGACCGACGACCACCGTCGGCGACCGGCGGCCACCGTCGACGACCGGCGGCCACCCTCGGCGACCGACGGCCACCGTCGACGACCGACGGCCACCGTCGACGACCGCCGGTCGGCGACCACCGCCGGCGACCGACTACCGGCGACCATCGCCGGCGGGCGACGATTGGCTGTTGGCGACCATCGCCGACGATCAGCCGCCGGCAGTGGACGTCGACAACCGGCTGGCAGCCACGAGTGATCTGCGCCGATTGTCGGCATTCGACGCCGACAGCCGGCCGCCAGTGTTGGACATCGAATCCCTATATGGACATCGACGGTCGACGTCAACGCCGACGTCGATTTCGTCAGCAAATATTTTTTTAATTTAATATTTTAATTAGATTTTTAATAAATTAAATAAAAAAAATTTAATTAAATTCAATTTAAAATTTAATAAAATTATCTAAATAATTTCTAAAGGGTAATATAGTAAAATATTATATTATGTTATAGATTATTACCTACAAACAAACAAGATTTTATTTAATTATTTAAATTGAACCAAACAACTTCAGGTTATTTTTCATTCCCTATTACTTTAGTTATATGATTACTTAGTAATCACATAACTAAGATTATATAGGATAACTTGAACCAAATGCACCCTTAAATATCATTAATTTTGACCATCGTAATATTTAAATACCCTAAGTAAAGATATCCGATTTTCTCGTCCCTTAAAACTTTTGTTTAATAAATAATCAATAAATTTAGTAATCTGTCATTAATTTTTTTTATAATAATAATTTTTTTTTTACATTTAATTATGTCTTATGTCTTATGTCTTATGTCTTATGGCTAAAACTTCTGTTAATAATAGTTGTTCAGGTAAAATATCTATCGTGAAGGATCAAGTCATTAGTCAACGAATAGGTTGACATGCGCGCTCCTTGGAGATCATTGGTGAGACGGATAACGGGACATGAAAAACACTTCACTTCAACAGAGAGTTATCAACGACGGATCCAAACAAAAATTTAAAAGTGTGCTCAAAGAAAAAACTAAAAAAAAAATTCTATCAAATAAATATATCAAAAGATAAAAATATTATAGTATAAAATTTGTATATACTAATAAAGTAATTATTTCTAGACCTCAAATTATGAATTATGATATAGTTCCAAGGCGATTATCATAATAGATTCCAGAAAAGGAAAGAATACTCATTAATTATATCAAGGTAATAAAGAATGCTAAAATATAGTTACTAGCATTACAACGTTGAAAGTATCAAATGATTTTCTCATAATGGTAAATAAGATGGTTAAAATCATGACTCTATCTATGAGCATAAAGAGATTCATAATTTTGGATTGACAAAGATCCTACGTAAAAACTGGGAATAAATATAGTCCTTCAATTGTTAGATGAAAGATAAATCTTCTTGGTATAAAGTTATTTACAAATTTATGCTAATTGATAAAAAATTAATTTTTATATTTGAAAGTTAAATTACAGATTTATGCTAATTGATAAAAAATTAATTTTTATATTTGAAAGTTAAATTACAGATAAAGAAGAATTTAAACAAAATGTTTAAATTAAGTAGAATAAAAAATAGATATATGAATTTCAAATAATAAAGAAATATATAAGTTATGGATTTGGATTTATTTTACTAAGAAGAAGATATTAAAGAGATCGATCTCTTTCTAAATCAGTTATTAACAAATCCAAAAATGTATAAAATAAATCAAAGCAAAGGCCAACAAGCCAAAAAGGAAGAAAATAAGTTATATGAAAAGAACAAAGACTACAAATTCACAAAAGTCGTAAATAGAGCAAGAGAGAAAAGAGAGGGTACTAGGCTTATTGTCGCTGCTGGACTTGAATCCGGCTGCAACAACTGCCAAGACACGCTTCGCCCGTGATCCCTCTCGACGGAACAGGCGATCAACAATGGTGACGGAGATCAGAGCAACGGCTTGAGGCTTGAGGAGAGGGAGAAATGATGAGTTCAATTAGACTTTTTGCTTTTTTAGATTGAACTTTGGAGTGAGGAGAATGGTTTTTAGTTTGAAGCAAAGAGTAAGTTTTGAGAGATCATGGATGAAAAGGAAAGGGGAAAGAGTTGGTTGTTTTTTATGGCGATGTTGTAAAAAAGTACAATGAATTTAAAAAATCACAATTATACGTACTCTTTGATAAGATTATATATATATATATATATATATATATATATATATATATAGGAATGATATGGTGCACAACTTATGGTGTACAACTATGAGCACATGCATAGGTGGCAAACTGTACATCACCCATCAAAAATGCATGATAGAGATGAATGATCATGATTTCGCCACCTAAGCAAGTGTTCATGGTTGTGCACCATATCATTCCATTATATATATATATATATATATATATATATATATATATATATATATATATATATATATATATATATATATATATATATATATATATATATATATAATGAAAGCGTTTGGAGCAAGGGAGTACTTACGCACCCCCCCCCCTCTCCCCCTTACCTCCGCCAGTGAGCTAGTGAGAGTTATAATGGTACTGAAGAGGGATCCCTAGAGGCAACTTTGACGTTAAAGTTAAAGTTTACATGAGATATGAAACTGGAGTAAGACGAAGAAGTAAGAGAGAACTTGAGGAAGCCAAAGAGAGTGTGTGCGATAGAGTCAGAATCCATCTTGTTGCATTTACCTTCTTTAGGGTTTATATAATTGCTTGAAAAGCATGCCCACTCCAGATGTTGCATTCTTCTTCATCATCGTCATATGGGCTATTGAGGGGACCAAATCCGATAGCTATTAGCTGCCCCTCCATTTACCAAGTGCCATGTGTTTAAAGGAGGGCATCTAAGGGGCCAGGTTTACAACCATTTGATCACCTCTCCATTCATCCGATGCCACATGTTCTGAAATATTCGCAATGGTTGTCCACGTATTCTAGGAAAATCTTACTTATCAATGAGGTAGTTACGTTGTCTCCTTATCAACACGTATTTTGGAATATTTGCAGGGTATTGGGCTAGTTACAATTCAATCCTAAATATAACCACTGGTTCAGTTCAGCGGTTCAAACATTTATTTTTTTAATCGACCCGTTATAATCACTAACTAACCGACAGTTCAAACATGTTAACCGACGGTTCTGACCATTAGAATCGTTGGTTAATTGACAGTTCTAGCCTTTGGGGATGAATGTAAGAGTTTTTTTTTGTATTTTTTTTTTCAATGATTGAGATCATTTGAATGTTTTTGATCAATGACTCTGATTTAGTGTTTGTTACTCTCCAAATTCTATAAATGTAGAGCTTGTTGGTGCAATCGACCCAGTTTGATCGGGTAGATCATAGGTTTTGATGTGTGTGTCAATATGATTAAGTTAGGGTTTCATGTTGATCTAATATGTATATATGAGTGTGCAGGTTTGCATGATACACGTAGACTTAATTGGACATCTTCGGGTCCGGTGAAGGATGGTGTGAGGAGACAAGCCGTGGGCTTGTATGCATCCGAGGGACCGTGGAAAAAGCAGAGACGATGAGCCGAGGAAAGCGAACTTCGAGGCATACGCGAAGGATGACATGGGGGGATGAGCCGCGGGCTTGCATGCATCCGAGGGACGAGAGCCAAAGTCGAAAAGGGCTTGAAGGCAACAGATCGAGGCTGCGGGATGAAGAGTCAGCTAAGTCGTGAGGATTCGAGTACTGAGAGAACTGTACTCGGGAAGGGCAATCCTAGGGTTTGAGTGCTGAGAGAATTGTACTTGGGAAGGGAAACCTTAAGTAGTAGTCGATTGATGTTGGGTCAGTTGACTGAGGTGGAGCACAAAAAGATCAGCCGACTGATGCTTGATCAGTCGACTGGCGCATTCGACTGGTGTCGACCAAAATGCGAATCGTCAGGATGTGACATTCGAATTCGCGAGGACCAGCCGACTACCCTTGGGCCAGTCGACTAGTAACGGTCAGAATAGTATCGAGCACTATTTAAAAGGGCTCGTTTTTTGCTGTTCTTCCTTGGCGAAACAAGCTTGGGTAAAGCCTGTTAGTAGCGTAAACGTGCTCAGAGGTTGTCAAGGTTTGTGGCGAGGTTTCTCCACCCACAAGGAGTGACAAGAGCTAGCCGGAGGTACTCCGGGGAGTCATCCACCGAAGGATCAGGATCGTCTACCTTACGGACAACTGTGGATTAGGAGTTTCATCTCCGAACCACGTAAAGGTTGTGTTAGCATTGTTTTAGTTTGTTTTTGTTAGTTTTCCGCTTGCGCTTGCTAACCTTTGTAGGAAGAAAATAAAAAAGAAGCTATTCACCCCCTCTAGCTAAACGACAAGGTCCCAACAAGTGATATCAGAGCAAGGTTCGCTCATCTACGGACTAACCGCCGAGAGAGCAAAAAGCTAGACGAAATGACGATTGAAGAAAGATTAGGGGATGATATCAATGTTCCACCTCCCTACGATCGCGAGAGTTTCTAGTATTAGAAGATGCGGACAAAGACATGGTTCGGCATAGATTGGAGTTTCATGATTGCGCTAGAAGAGCCATTTGAAGTCCCGAAAGATAAACATGGGAATAAGCTCCGACCAAGATATTAGACCAAGGAGCAACAAACACAATCAAAGGCAAATGAGAAGGTAATTTCAATATTACTTAGTGTTTTGCCCAATGATGTGATTAATAGTATAGGTGAGTACAAGTGTGCTCATGAGCTATGAAGCAAAGTAATTGCTCTACATGAAAACCCTACACAAGCTCAATTAGTAGAGGAGCCAAAAGAAATGAGCTCAATGGTCCAAGAAGAGGTGAAGGACAAATCGGATGAGGAAATAAGCTCAACATCCGAAGAGGAGGAGAAAGAAGAAGAAGATTCATCCATCTCCTCAAGTGAAGTGGCATAAGAAATTAAAGAACCATCCACTTCATCAAAGGGAGAAGAAGAAGTCTCCACTTCAAGGATTGAGGGGGAGGAGAGACTGTCCTCGATACTGGAGCAAGAAGAAGCATCCACCTCCACCAAAGCAAAGTCAAAAGACCACATCATTTGTTTTGGGTGCAACAAGAAGGGACACTACAAGGACAAGTGCCCATTAGGTAAAAAGGAGGTAAACCCTAAACCCAAGTCAATTCCTTTAAAATCTAACATGAGTTGTAGGGAAAAGAAAGAGAAAAAACACATTAGGTGTTACACGTGTGGTGAGCTAGGACACTACCGCACCAAATGCTCAAGGAAAGGAGAATTCAAGAAATTGGAGCATTTGAGAAAGTGGGAGAAGAAGAAGAAAAGCTCACATCAAGGGGGAGCTAAAGGGTAAGGGAGGTAATCCCTAACTTAAGCATTTTTCAAACTCCTCCATGCATATTAGAAATAATGAAAATTATTTACCTATGCATAATTTTGGTTTTAGCTATTGTGATAAAAATAGGGCTAATGTTGTATCTCAAAACCCTAAGGAATTTACGTATCATGATAAACCTAGGAGTTTCAAACCTAAGGACCAAGACATTAATCCGAAGAAAGGGATATACATGCCTAGACAAATGGGTAGATCTAGAAATGTCCAAGATAGACATGGTGATGCTAAGGTTAAGAACCTAGAGAGGGAAAACTAGGTTTTGAGGGCAAAGATTGACAAATTAGAGAAACCCCTAGAGAGATTCATTAGTGGATCTAAGGGTTTAGGCATGGTGTCGGGTAGTCAAAACCTCGACAATAATAGATCGGGTCTAGGATACCGAGTTATTAGGTCAAATGATATTGAAAAGTCATATGCAAGGATGTCATATGACTATAACAAAGGGAAGGCCAAAAATGGCAAGGGAAAGCCATTTAAAGGGGAGAAGAAGAACTTAACCAAGGACAAGGTATACAAAGTCAAGAAGGTTAGGGTTGTCAGTCAATAAGTACCGGAGGTACACCGGTGCGGTCTTACTATTATAGATGAGTCTCCAATGGAGGTGACTAAGGTTAAGAGCCCAAGGGGGAGCTCTAGGAGTCAAGATGACGTCCATGGTCAATGGATCTCAGGAGGAATTCTCCAGGGAGCCTAGATAGTAAATGGAGTGTACCAAAGGATGTGGAGATGGATTTGAATCTTAATCCTAGGAATTTGACACATCAAAAGTGAGTTTCATGCATGGAAATATGAAGTTGGAACCATATTGCACGAAAATTAGTTTTGAATGTGTAGATGTCATATAAATCAATACTAAGGATGCATTGTGGTTGGAGATGAGAAGATACATCTGTTCGGATCGATGGCATGGCTAGAGGGGGTGTGAATAGCTTGGTCACCCCAAGTCGCGACTCTTCCTACAATGTTAGCGCACACACGGAAGCTTATCAATCACAACAATGCTAACGCGATACCTTTTACGTGGTTTGGAGATTCCTTGATCCTACTCCACGGCATGTCCTTGAGGTGGACGATCCCTTGATCCTTCGATGGATCACACCCCGGCAAACTCCGGTAAAAGCTTTCTCCTTCTCGGTGGAGAACAAACTCTCACAACCTTTCTTCCTCCTTACAAGATGACTTTAGGGTTTGAGGAGGAAGATGAACACAAAGAGAAAATCTTACAATGAAGAGCTAATCTTCTCTTAGCCTTAAGCCATAGCTTAAATAATGGAGAGGGATGTTTAAACAAACTGTTGATGCAGTCTGACCCTGATTATTGTTTTGGTGTTGACAACAATTTAAGTTTTGATTTAAGTTTGGTTGAACGAATTGTGATTAAGTCCTAGTCGGGGACTGGGCACAAAATCCTAGCTTGGAGGGCTAGGTGTGGAAAAGTCCTGGCTTGGAGGGTCAGGTCCTAGCCTGGAGGGCTAGGTTGATGAAATCCCGGCTTGGAGGGCTAGGTCCTAGCCTGGAGGGCTAGGTTGGAGGAAATCCCAGTGAGTGAAGCCGGGTCCTGGTGAGTGAAGTCAGGTGATGGAAATCCCGGTGAGTGAAGTCGGGTCCTAGTGAGTGAAGCTAGGTGATTGAAATCCTAGTGAGTGAAGCTAGGTTGAAATCCTGGTGAGTGAAGCCGGGTCCCGGTGAGTGAAGCTGGGTGACCGAAACCCTAGTGAGTGAAGCCAGGTCCTAGCTTGGAGGGCTAGGTTGAAGTCCCAGTGAGTGAAGCTGGGCATGACACGAGTCAGAGAAGGGCTGAAGGCTTGTTTTTGTGACTTAGAGTGCATTTAGGCTTGCCTGGATCGGTCTGGTGACCGATCAGGGAGTTGGCACGGTGCTCCTTCGCGGATCGGTCTGGTGACCGATCCAGCGATGACTGATTGGACTGGTGACCGATCAGGGAGTATGCGTTTCACCCACTGCTTGGCTCCTGATCGGTCTGGTGACCGATCAGGGAGCACACAGTGAGGTTGAGTTCCCTTGCTGATCTACTCCTGATCGGTCTGGTGACCGATCAGGATCACTGTGCAGATCGTTTTGGAGAACGATCCAGCGTCGCGGGTTCCTCACTATGATCGATCAGGACGGAGCCTGATCTGTCTGGTCATGACCTGATCGGTCTGGTGATCGTTCAGGAGGCTCCCTGATCGGTCCGGTGACCGATCAGGAGGCTCCCTGATCGGTCCGATGACCGATCGGTCCGGTGACTTCGAAGCTCAGAAATCGCCCAGTAAAGGGGTGGATCGGTCTGGTGATCGATCCACAACCTGGGATCAGTCTGGTGATCGGTCCAAGAGAGTCCTAGAGAAATCGCGATTTCTGATTGAGCATTGGGGACCGATCAGGACGGAGCCTGATCGGTCTGAACCCAGCCTGATCGGTCTGGTGACCGATCAGGAGGGCCTCTGATCGGTCCGGTGACCGATCACTTTAATCCAAATACGCTTTCAGAAGTGTCTGATCGCGTCTGTTTTCTTTGCCGATTCTCTGATACATTGCCGATTCTTTTTGATATGCATTGCTAAGCCTCTGCTGGAGTGTGCAGGTGATAGCAGGTGATTCAAACACTCAAGGAGGGTCAATGGGAGGCTTTCCTTGGAGCAGGTTTGTTTATTTCTCCTTCTCAGGTTTCAACGGCAACTGGAGCAGCTGGCGACTGACGGAGACTCAGCTGGAGAGGAGATCTTCAGTGGACTGAGTGCTCAGGGAGGTCAGTGAGTTCAGGCTGTCTCAATGGATGCTGATGAATCTTGCGATGGTGAGAGTGTGCTTAAGTGACGAAGCTGGAAGCAGAGGAGCAGAGGCGAACAAGACAGAAACTTGGGAAGTTTGGCTGGGCTGTGTTCGTGCTCTCTGTTGCTTTGTGCTTGAGCGATCTTGTTGCATTCCTGTGAGATCTTTGTGAGTGTTTCTTCTTGTGTGATCTCTTGTACTCAAGCTCAACCATTTGTGAGATCTGTGGAGAGGTTTCTCCACCGAGAAGGAGGCTTTATCTTATCCGGTGTTCACCGGGGCTTGATCTGCCGACGATTAAGGGATCGCCCACCTTAAGGGCACGCCAAGGAGTAGGGGCAAGTTATCCCCGAACTTTGTATATCGAGGAGTTAGCGTCGGTTTGCCTTCCTTTTGCTTTAGTTTGTTGTTTTTAGTTTTCTGTTTCTGCATTTGCTTCCGCTGCCTAACTCTGAAGTGCAGAAAGATCTTAAAAGCTTCAAGCTTAAGTGTCTGGCTATATTCACCCCCCTCTCTAGCCATCCGGGTTCCAACACAAACAACCCAGCTCGCTACCAGTTGACTGTCCCAGGAGCAGTCAACTGGTCCTAGCCAAACACTCAGCCAACGGCTAGTCTCAACGACTAGTTTTTTGGTTTACCAGTCTCTCTGGAACTTCTGGCAGTCGACTGATTTCATCCCAGTCGACTGCCCAGCTTACACAAGCACTCCTTCCCACTCAGACGACCTTCCTTCACGTGTGCCTTCAAGTATACTCCCTTAGCTTGCCCCTTAAAGTCCTCTTCCACCGGCTATCGTCCCTCGGATGCGCCCCCAAGCCCTCAGCTTGCCTCCATATCACCCTTCACGTGTGCCCTTTGAAGTTCACTTCCCGGCTTGCCCTTGGAGTTCTCTTCCCTCGGCTCTCGTCGCTCGGATGTGTCCTCCACGTGTGACTTACCAAGTCCTGCAAGGCTTATTCACACATATCAAATTAATATAACACTCTAACCTTAACATATTGACACACACACATCAAAACCATGATCTTCCCGATCATACTTGGGCTGATTGCCCCAACAACATCAAGGAGAGATCAAAACTAGGACTTTAGGTCAATGTTCAATTGAACTATTTAGATAGGTTTGAGTTTTATGTCAATCTTGGGATTGGTAATAGATACATATACGAATGTATTTTTCCCAAGTAGACACAGGTACCACAAACCTCTCCACAAAATTTGAGAATTTTTGGAGATTTATGGAATTTGTTAGTGGTTTCTGAATTTCAGATGGAATTTCAGACTGCTGTGTATCAGTCGACTGCCCCAGGGACAGTCGACTGATCTTACTGTGAGATTGCAATTCGAAGGCACCAGACGACTGGCAACTGATGCAGTCGACTGATGTTGTTGTTTTCTTATTTCTGGGGGTTTTCAGAAATAGAATGGTGTTCTTTATTGATACCAATGATTAATATTGCTTGAGGCAATCATTTTGATGGTGTCAAAGGAGGAGAACATGTGGTTTAAGTTAGTGTTAACTTAACTTGAGAACTTGTGGTTTTAAGTTAGGTTTTAACTTGACTTGGGGAGTTAGTTTTTAACTTAACTTGTGGTTATGCAAAATTGAAAATTGTGTGTGAAGGCATAGGTTAAGGGGGAGGGTGCATGTTTATGCTGCTTACTATGTCTGCAATTTTCAATTGTTATTATTATTTTTACACCTAACTTAAACATATTGTCACACATCAAAAAGGGGGAGATTGTTGGTGCAATCGACCCAAGTTTGATCGGGTAGATCATGGGTTTTGATGTGTGTGTCAATATGATTAAGTTAGGGTTTCATGTTAATCTAATATGTGTATATGAGTGTGCAGGTTTGCAGGATACACATAGACTTAGTTGGGCATCTTCGGGTCTGGCGAAGGATGGTGTGAGGAGACAAGTCGTGGGCTTGTATGCATCCGAGGGACCTTGGACAAAGCAGGGACAATGAGCCGAGGAAACCGAACTTCGAGACATACGGGAAGGATGACATGGGGGGATGAGCCGCGGGCTTGCATGCATCCGAGGGACGAGAGCCAAAGTCAAAGAGGGTTTGAGGGCAACAGATCGAGGCTGCGGGATGAAGAGTCAACTAATTCGTGAGGATTCGAGTGCTGAGAGAACTGTACTCGGGAAGGGAAACCTTTGTTGGGACCTTTCCGTTTAGCTAGAGGGGGTGAATAGCTACTTTCGATTTTTCTTCCTACAAGTTGTTAGTCCGCAAGCGGAATAACAAAAACTAAAACTAACAACTAAGAAAGACACGCCGATTTACGTGGTTTGGAGAGAAGGCTCCTACTCCACGGCTATCCGTAACGTGGACGATCCCGATCCGTCGGTGGATGACTCCCCGGAAGACCTCCGACTAGCTCGTGTAGCTCCTTGTGTGTGGAAAAACCTCGCCACAACCTGGAACACTCTTCTGAGCACTTAGACTACTAATTGGCCTTTAACCAAAGCCAATTTTGTCAAAAACTCTCAGCCAAAACCGAGCTTTCTTAAATAGAGCTCTTTGCTGAGAATACCGTTACCAGTCGACTGGTCAAGCACCAGTCGACTGGTGCCACTAGAATTCGAACGTTACAGCATAACGTTCGAATTTCAGCTGCCATCAGTCGACTGATCCAGGATCAGTCGACTGATCCAGGATCAGTCGACTGATCCTTCTGTGGACTTCATCAGTCGATTGATCCTGGATCAATTGACTGGTCCTCTTCCAAACCTAAAGTTTCCCTTCCCGAGTGCATTTCTATCAATACTCGAACCCTAGAATTTCTTTCCCGAGCACAATTCCCTCAGCACTCGACCCCTCACGACTCAGTTGACTCTCCATTCAGCAGCCTCTACCTGTTGCCTTCAAGCCCTCTTCGACTTTGGCTCTCGTCCCTCGGATGCATGCAAGCCCACGACCTGTCTCCCATGCCATCCTTCGCGTATGCCTCGAAGTTCGCTTCCCTCGGTTCATCGTCCTTGCTTTGTCCACGGTCCCTTGGATGCATACAAGCTTACGGCTTGTCTTCTCATGCCATCCTTCATCGGACCCGGAGCTGTCCAACTAAGTCCATGTATATCTAGCAAGCCTGTATACTCAAATACACATATCAAATACAAGGGTGAACCTAACTTAAACCCTTTGCCCAAACATCAAAACACATGGTTACTCTGGACCATAGATTGCCCTTACAACCTTATGTAGTAGTCGACTGATGCTGGGTCAGTCAACTGAGGTGAAGCACAGAAAGATCAGTCGACTGATGCTTGATCAGTCGACTGATGCTTGATCAGTCGACTGGTGCTTGATCAGTCGACTGGTGCAGTCGACTGGTGTCGACCAGAATGCTAATCGTTAGGCTGTGACATTCGAATTCGTGAGGACTAGTCGACTAGCCCTAGGACCAGTCGACTGGCCCTAGGGCCAGTCGACTAGAAACGGTCAGAACAGTATCGAGCAATATTTAAAAGGGCTCATTTTTTACTGTTCTTCCTTGGCAAAACAAGCTGGGTAAAGCCTGTTAGTAGCGTAAACGTGCTCAGAGGTTGTCAAGGTTTGTGGCGAGGTTTCTCCACCCACAAAGAGCGACAAGAGCTAGTCAGAGGTACTCCGGGGAGTCATCCACCGAAAGATCAGGATCGTCCACCTTACAGACAGCCGTGAAGTAGGAGTTTCATCTCCGAACCACGTAAAGGTTGTGTTAGCATTGTTTTAGTTTATTTTTGTTAGTTTTCGCTTGCGCTTGCTAACCTTTGTAGGAAGAAAATCGAAAAGAAACTATTCACCCCCCTCTAGCTAAACGACAAAGTCCCAACAGAGCTCATTTCAATGCTTCCGCACTAATCTTTTCTACTATCATTCTCAATTGAACAATCTCTATATGCTTTAAACCAATTAAAACTATTATTTCTTATTTATGGTTGCATCCTTCTATAATGGAACAATGAGATTTATTTTTTAAAAATAATGGAACGAAACCTAATAAATTTACATGTGATGTACTAATACATTTGAATTCAATATATCAATTGTCACAAGATTCATTTCAATATATAGAAAATTATTGTGTTTATTTTTTTTTGCACAAAATATTAATAAGACTAGCATATATTTATTTTCACAACAATGTAATATTTGTTAAATTTTAAAAATATTTAATCATACAACTGAATAACTTTTCTATTTTTATTATCCTAATCTCGTTTAGTTTTAGGAATTTTTTGTAGTGTAGTTTTAAATAAATGTAGTACCTGATAGGGTTGAATAAGCCTTGGTCGGAACGAGGGATGAAGAAGCTGCGGGACACAATACGTGGGGTCGAGATAACCCTCCTTCCCGGGTCCCGGGACTCACCGCGGGCGACTCACCCGGGAAAGCCAGCTGGAAGATCCCGCTCGGGAACACCCCGGGAGGTTAGGCCCCGAGAGCACCTCGGGAATTGAGGCACACGAAGACCCCGTGCTCACCTCGGGAGGGGGAGTCCCTGCAATGACCGACCTCAAGCACTGACCTCCCCCTTTTCGGTATGGATAAGCATCCCTATTAGAAGAGGTCTTCGCGACCCTTAAATGACGCAACAAGTGGTAGCGGCATAACGGCGCAGACCGTTTCAAAGGATATTCCATAACCGGCGAAAGAGGAGGGGAACGTGGCTTATGTTCCGGAGATGTGGCACTGATCAAGGGTCGCGTCCAGTCTGTCACCCTCGGTATAAAAGGTAGTCCAACCCCTTCGGTAAGAGGGTTATGCTCTCTGAACTCTCCCTATCTTGATACTTTCTTACTACCTTTACTCATTGAACGATAGACTGACTTGAGTGTCGGAGTGGACTCCGTCGGACCCTCGTCGGCGTATCCCCTAATGCTCGTTTAACCTCGCAGGAGCCTAAGTTCCTCTCTGACGCAGCAACTCCCATGTGGGCGGAACCCCGATGACTGGCTATCGTCGTCGACTCCTTCTAGAACAAATTTGGCGCAGTCTGTGGGAAACTAGCAAAGCACCTGAAGGAGCACCGATGGCAGGATCGGAGGGACAACCCCTTACCCTTACAAGAGAGGAACTTGACCGCCTAGTGGCTAATGCCATCAAGGAAGCGCTGGAGCAGCACCAAGTCGAGCAAGTTGCCCCGCAACTAGGGGGTCCGGCGAGGGAGGAGATCCCCGCAGTCTCTGTCTCGCATTCCCGAAGATCTGTCACCCTGGTGGGGCGACAGGACGGAGCAGCCTAGGGCCCTTAAAGAGAATCCCCTGGAGACATTGAGAAGACTCACTCGGTGGCCTCCAGCGCCCAGAGGCACGAAGAGGGACCGGGGAAGAGGGATGGACCCAAGACCTCCCATAGGGTTCCCTCTACCCGTTTCTCGTCCGTGATTGTCGAGGACCCCATGCCAAAGCAGTTCCGCGGGCCTGAGATCCCTGAGTATGATGGGAAGACGGATCCGGAGGATCACGTTTGTAAATTCGAGAATACGACACTCCTGCACCAGTATACTGACGGTGTGAAGTGTCGGGTGTTCTTGAACACCCTATCCAGAGCAGCTCAGCGGTGGTTCCAGAGGCTACCCCAAGATTCCATCAACTCCTTCGCGGAGTTTAAGACGACCTTCCTCCATCATTTCGCGAGCATCCGTCGCTACCAGAAGACGACACTTAATTTGTTCATCCTCAAACAGAAGCCTAAGGAACCGCTCGAGGAGTACATCCAGAGGTTCAACTGGGTGGCGCAGGACGTGCCTAGTGCAACATCAGAGATACTCGTCAGTGTTTGTACTCAAGGGCTCGCTGAAGGGGACTTCTTCCGGTCCTTGGTGAGGAAGCCCCCCGCCAGATTCGATGATTTGCTGGGATGCTCCGTCAAGCATGTTAATGTGGAGGAAGTACAGTACGCCCGTCGCAAGGATCCAGCCAGAGCCCCTCCTCCGGCGGCCCCCCAATCAGACAGAAGGGAGCCCCCGGCCCCGGCACGGGGAAAAGACCTTCCTCCCGGGAGGGACCAGTGGATGGGTAGGCGTCGACTGGTGGAGAGGGTAGACACTGAGCAGCCGGAGTCATTGCCAAAGTACTGCAATTATCATGGCAGCTCGACTCATTCCACGGAGGAGTGTCATGCCTTGAAGAAGAAGTTCAGCGAGGAGGCAGACACCAAACCCCGAAGAAAATGGAATAGGTCGGGGTATCACAGAAGGTCGCCAAGGTGAAGCTTTTCTCCTCGGCGACGGCCTGCCGGGGAGAACGAGGTTCGACCTCGGTCCCGGTCACGATCGAGAGGTAGGAGTTGGGGGCTCGCACCCCGAAGGTCCCTCTCCTTAGAGAGAGATCCCCAGAAAGGCAAAGCCCCTATGCGTGATCCGCCTTCGGGCCATGTAGGTGTCATCTTCGGAGGACCTATTGGAGGAGACTCTAACCGGGCAAGGAAGTCTTACACCCGGCGGTTGGAAAACTACTCCATTGGAATAAGCTGAAGTCGGGAGCCAGGCCCTACAATCTCTTTTGGGTCATCCGACCTCGAAGAAGTGGAAGCTCCCCATGAGGACGACATAGTGATCGTAGCCCGCATCGCCAATTATGAGGTGAAGCGCATCTTCGTGGACACGGAGAGTTCCGTGAACATTCTGTACAAGGCGGCTTGGGAGCAAATGCAGATAGATGAGGATGAACTGCTCCCGGTCTCGACTCCGTTATTCGGTTTCACAGGGAATCAGGTACAACCGGTGGGGCAAATCACCTTGTCACTCTCATTGGGCAGTGACAGACTCGAAAGAACCCGGAGGACTCCTTTCTTGTTCGTGGGCGCGCCCTCCTCCTACAATGCCATCCTGGGCCGCCCTGCGCTCAACACTTTCCAAGCGGTGGTCTCTGTTTACCACCAGAAGATAAAGCTCCCGGTAGGTGACCGGGTGGTTGAAGTTCGAGGAGACCAGCTGGTGTCTTGGTGGTGCTATAGTGGAAAGGTCAGAACAGAGTCCCAAAAGAACCCGAAGGGCCTAGAAGACTAGTTGGGGAAGAAGGGAAAAAACTCAGGAGGTCCCGGTCCGGCTGTGGTCTCGGACCCTTCTGGTCCTGGTAAGATTTGCATTTTATTTAGAACATCTGTTTGTGTCTCTCTGTGCTCTCGCAGCAAAATCAAGTAATAAAAGGAGATGTTTTTTTCAAAATGACAATGCGCTACTAAGGAATTACAAAATCCTAATACCCCGCGGTACAGCCGACTACCGAGGTACTTAGGCTTGATCTGGGACCTACGCGCCCAACCAAGTATCCAAAATCCTAATACCCCGCGGTACAACCGACGCCCGGGGTACTTAGGCTTGGTCAGGGACCTACGCGCCCAACCAAGTATCCAAAACCCTAATACCCCGCGGTACAGTCGACGCCCGGGGTACTTAGGCTTGGTCTGGGACCTACGCGCCTGACCAAGTATCCAAACCCCTAATACCCTACGGTGCAGCCAACGTCCGGGGTACTTAGGCTTGGTCTGGGACATACGCCCCGACCAAGTATCCAAAATCCTAATACCCTGCGGGGCAGCCGAGGCCCGGGGTACTTAGGTTTGGTCTGGGACATACGTGCCCGACCAAGTATCCAAAACCCTAATACCCTGCGGTGCAGCCAAGGTCCGGGGTACTTAGGCTTAGTCTGGGACATACGTGCCCGACCAAGTATCCAAAATCCTAATGCCCCGAGGTACAGCCGACGTCCGGGGTACTTAGGCTTGGTCTGGGACCTACGCGCCTGACCAAGTACCCAAAACCCTAATACCTCACGGTACAACCGACGGCCGGGGTACTTAGGCTTGGTCTGGGACCTACGCGCCCAACCAAGTACCCAAACCCCTAATACCTGGCGGTACAACCGACGCTCGAGGTACTTAGGCTTGGTCTGGGACATACGCGCCCAACCAAGTATCCAAAACCCTAATACCCTGCGGGGCAGCCGAGCCCCAGGGTACTTAGGCTTGGTCTGGGACCTACATGCCCGACCAAGTATCCAAAACCCAAATACCTTGCGGTGCAGCCGAGGCCCAGGGTACTTAGGCTTAGTCTGGGGCATACGCGCCCGAGCAAGTATTCAAAACCCTAATACCCTGCGGGGCAGCCGAGGCCCGGGGTACTTAGGTTTGGTCTGGAACATACGCGCTCGACCAAGTAAAAAAAACCCTAATACCTCGCAGTGCAGCCAATGCCCAAGGTACTTAGGCTTGGTCTGAAACATATGCGCCCGACCAAGTGTTTAGAACAAAGTTAAGAGGTCTTGGGACGCTCCGGATGCCCGACATCCCTAATCACCGGAGAGCAAGTAAAGCATTACAGTATCGACATAAGCTAGGCATACACACATGCGAGGCAATAATAAGAAATATTGTTTGCTTTATTTTGCGTGGAGAAATACATACAGATATACATCCCAAAGAAACACAAAAATACAAGCAAAATATATGGTAGAAGGGAGGGTACCCCTCCACTTGGGCCTCTTTGTGCCACTACGACATTCTTTACACAGACCCTGAACACACACACACTTAGGTCAGGCGAACTCCCTCCAACTGTGGTTATAATTAATAATGGTAGCCCGGTCTCTTGCTTGAGTCATCAGCGGCGGACGAAGATGGAGGCGGTACAACATTCCAAAGGCAGAAAAAAGAGGAGGGGTAGAAACCACTGCAATTTCTCTCTGGAGCATATAAAGATGCAACTCCGGGTCGCAGTGGCCGCGATTCTCTTCCAGGTCGAGAAAAGACACAAGGAAGAATCGTCCTAGCAGAAGAGGGGGAACAGCAGCCGAATATTCTCAACTAAAAGAAGAAAGACCAGCGGCTGCCGCCCTTCGCCTCTTAGTGACGACGCGCCCCACAGACACCTTCATCTGCCCGAAGCTTGGAGGAAACGAGCAGCCGATGGTGAGTGGGGGACGCCACCACAAGCCGACCAGGGGGTTGGAGATCAACAGGATGAGTCATCTCCCCCATGCCCCCTGGCGGACCACATAAGGTCTTTCCTGGACTCCTCAGATAACCCGGAGTCCCGCATCCTCCAGGGTCTTCAGCGAGACCCCGGACGTCATCTCCACCATGCTCCCCGGCAAAGGGCTCAACACCAAGGCCTCTGCCCCTATCAGGTCCCTCAGCCAAGAACACTACCTCGCCTCCGGTGGCAGGCATAGTAGACACCAACGAAGGGGAAAGGAATAGCAAGCGATGGCATCCGACTATCAAAGAAGCAAGCTGATAGGAGGGATGAAGAAGACGGTGCCCCCTCTCCCCCCTACTTATACTGATAGCTGCGACTTCGTGCAGTTAATGCAGGGGAGATGCAATAACGCCAACAGGCGCCAAAGCATCGTTTCGACCGGCACACCCATTATGTGCCTAGGAACCCGTGACTCTTAATGAGTCTAATCAATAAGATCGCGAATAATATGGAGGTGACGGTTCGGAAACCCTCCGCGCACTCCAACAGGAAAGATCGGCGAGGACTTGCCACAAACATAAATGTAGGGAATGAAGATTTGACTTATAAAATTATCAAACGGGATCCACCATAAGAATCAACCTCGAAGA
This sequence comes from Boesenbergia rotunda, assembly GCA_024364735.1. Lineage (NCBI taxonomy): Eukaryota > Viridiplantae > Streptophyta > Magnoliopsida > Zingiberales > Zingiberaceae > Boesenbergia > Boesenbergia rotunda. The sequence goes on along the minus strand of JAGFNQ010007736.1, from coordinate 44,581 downwards.
CAATCAACCGTTGGTTAGGTACACACATAAAGGCAAAAGGCACATCTCGCAAGGGCGCATACGCAAGGAATAGGGAAAATGATTACACTAAGTCAAAATCGCTACAACAGGACGTGCCCCTCGGGCAAACATCAGGCCCTGTAAGCGCGGAGCCTCGGGAGAAGACCTCTACCTAGCCCAGAGGGTATTTACAACTGCGGGTTAGTGTCAAAAGGCAGGAGCTACTCCTTCTTCAGCTTATCGATGGCTCCATGGAAGCCCTTTTGTAAGCGTTGCATTACCTGGTTGGCTATAATGGTACGAAACTCATCCGACTCCAGGAACTTTGCCTTGAAACCCATCTCGACCTCCTTAGAGTCAGAAGCTTTGGTTGCCCGAAGGGTCAGGAGCTCGGCCTCGGCGGCCTCATAAGAACGCCTCAACCATGCCAACTCGATAGCCATCTCCGCTTGCTCGGACAGAGCCTCTCGGAGGTGGCCCGCTCATCCGACCGAGCCTGGATCAGGTCATCCTCCAGGACAGATGTGCGGTCAGTGGCCATCAAGAGGTCAGACTCCATCTGGCCCGATAACTTCTTTGTTGATACAGTCTGACCCTGATTGTTGTTTTGGTGTTTGACACCGATTTATGTTTGATTCAAGTTTGGTTGAATTCGGATTATGTCCAGGTGGATCGGGAGATCGCACGCTGGCGTGTGAAAAGTTCTAGCTTGGAGGGCTAGGTGTGAAAAGTCCTAACTTGGAGGGTTAGGTGTGAAAAAGTTCTAGCTTGGAGGGTTAATTGTGAAAAGTCTTAGCTTGGAGGGCTAGGTGTGAAAAGTCCTAACTTGGAGGGTTAGGTGGGAAAAAGTCCTAGCTTGGAGGGCTAGGTGTGAAAAGTCATGGCTTGGAGGGCCAGGTCCTAGCTTGGAGGGCTAGGTTGATGAAACCCTGGCTTGGAGGGCTAGGTCCTGGCTTGGAGGGCTAGGTTGATGAAACCCTGGCTTGGAGGGCCAGGTCCTAGCCTGGAGGGCTAGGTTGATGAAACCCTGGCTTGGAGGGCCAGATCCTAGCTTGGAGGGCTAGGTTGATGAAACCCTGGCTTGGAGGGCCAGGCCCTAGCTTGGAGGGCTAGGTTGAAGTCCCGGTGAGTGAAACTGGGCACGGAGTCTTGGTACGGGGGACTAAGAACAAGTCAGAGAAGGGCTGGAGGCTTGTTCTCATGACTTAGAGTGGATTTGACCTTGCCTGGATCGGTCTGGTGACCGATCAGGGAAGTTGGCATGGAGTTCGCTCGTGGATCGGTCTGGTGACCGATCCAGCTGTGTCTGATCGGTCTAGTGACCGATCAGGGAGCACACAGTGAGTTTGGAAGCCTACTGATCGGCTCCTGATCGGTCTGGTGACCGATCAGGGAGCATACAGTGAGATTGGGAACCTTACTGATCGACTCCTGATTGGTCTGGTGACCGATCAGGGATACTGTTCGGATCATTCTGGTGAACGATTAAACGTCGCGGACTTCTCACTATAACCGATCAGGTTGGAGCCTGATCGGTCGGAGGGTGGCCTGATCGGTCACCAGTCCGATCAGGTCACATCCTGATCGGTCTTGGGACCGATCAGGAGGTTTGGACTGCAAAGCTGGGAAATCACCCTGCAAAGGGGTGTATCGGTCTGGTGACCGATCCACGACTTGGGTGTTGGATCGAGATACACGATAGAGGGGGGTGAATATCGTGAAAAATTTTCGGAAATGAATTAGAGTAAGTATGCAGCGGAATAAGAACAATCGCAAACACAGGGATTTTACTTGGTTCGGAGCCTGGGTCGACTCCTACTCCAAGGCCCACGGTCGTTGACCGTTTACTGAGGGCAATTCTATAATCGCGCAAAGATTCTTACAAAAGTTTACAATTGTAGTACAGTAATAGTATAACAGAAATGAAAAATCAGTTCTTCGTTACCGACGTCCGATATCGGATGTTTCTCAGAGCAGAGGGACGTCGTCGACGCTTTCGTGTCGAGTTGGAAGGTTTCTGGAGCGATGCGCAGGAGCAGAAGAACGTAACAGCGTTGGAAGAAGTTGTGTTCAGGCTTGAGGGGTCGAGGGCCTTTTATAGGGTTCTGAGGGCGCCTGGGAGCACGGGGGCGCCCTCCACGTGGCCTGTGATCCCCCCTTCTCGCGATCAGCGAGTTATCCCTTCAAAGTTGGGATAATGCCTTGACGAAGGCGCCCTGGAAGCCGAGGGCTCCCTGGCTGACCTGTTCTGCGGAAGTCTCGGCTGGATAATATTATCCTCTTCGCTGGCTTTAAGTGCGGGGCGCCCTGGTGGCTGGGGGCGCCCTGGGCGTTCGGGGAGCCCTGGGTGCTGGGGGCGCCCCGGCCAGTATTCAGCCGAAGCTCCTTTTGCTTCATTTGTTTTGTGTTCACCTTGGGGGCGCCCGGGACACTCAGGGCGCCCTACTCAGCTGCTGCCTCACTCCTTTGAGGCTCTCTGAGCTGCAGACACTCGTTCCTTTGGTCCTGCATCCAGGGTTAGTCTGAAAACAACATAAAGCAGTAAGTTGTTAGTTTTATACAGCCTTAGCTGTCTTGGTTCTGACTTTGGGTCTCCAAAATGGAACCCTAGGTCGAACCGACGCCTACTGTTCCCTCGACGGGGAACGCGTCCTCACCTACTCCTCTCGGGAGAATGTATCTGATGTCAACCGCTCCTCTGGTTGGACTTTTGCCTAGCGGTCCTTTGCCAGGTCTTGGATACCAAGCTATCCTTCGCCCGGTGCCTAGCAGGCCTTCGCCAGGTCTTTGTATCATGACATTCCTTCACCAGGTGTCTAGCAGTCCTTTGCTAGGGCTTTGTATCCTGGCATTCCTTCGCCAGGTGCCTAGCAGTCCTTCGCTCGGACTTTGTTTCCTGGCAGCCCTTCGCCAGTTGCCTAGCAGCCCTTCGCTAGGACTTTGTTTCCTGGCAGCCCTTCGCCAGGTGCCTAGCAGCCCTTCGCTAGGACTTTGTTTCCTGGCAGCCCTTCGCCAGGTGCCTAGCAGCCCTTCGCTAGGACTTTTTCTGCATACTTGAGTAACAACATTAGATCACAAATAATACTTAACTTTGAACCCTTTGCCAATATCAAAACAAGGTTCGATATGGTGCTTCCTGCACCAATATTGGGAACGGTCTGGTGATCGATCCAGGAGAAGTCGTGATTTCTGATTACGCGTTGGGGACCGATCAGGTTGGAGCCTGATCGGTCTGAACCCATCCTGATCGATCTGGTGACCGATCAGGAGTCCCTCTGATCGGTCCGGTGACCGATTAGCAGCTGACAGCTTTAATTCAAAAGCGCTGTTAGAGCTCTGATCGTGTTCTGATTACTACTGATACACTACCGATACTTGTTCAGAGTCTTCTGATATGTGATCCTCTGCTTGATTTGCTGTGCTAATGATCTGATTTAGTGTGCAGATGATAGGGATGGATTCAAACACTCAAGGAGGGTCAAAGGGAGACTTTCCATCGAGCAGGTTTGGATGCTTTCGTTTCTCAGGTCTCAACGGACGCTGGCGCTGCTGGAAGCTAACTTGGGGCTCGATTGGGGCTCAGCTGAGGAGAGGTCAGGGAGTCCAGGAGAGGTCAGATAGCTGGGTTGTGCAGATGAGCAGCTAGGAGCTGCAGAGGAGCGTCTGGCGACAGCAGCAACAGGTTAAGTGGCTGGCGATGAAGAGAAGAGAAGAAGACTCTGCTTGCGAGATTTTCTGGCTTTGGCTACAACTGAGAAGTTTGGTTGCTACGACACATATTCTGATCCTTAAAGCAACCTGTTGAGATATTACATACTTGAGTGCTTGGAAGAAGAAACAAGAAGCTTGGCAAGTCCATCGGCAAGAAGACACGAAGAGGGAGTTCTTGCGTGAGATCTGTGCTGAGTGGAGCTCGGTGAGGAGTTCGCTTGTGTTCATACTGTCCTAAGTGCTTTGTAAGCTTCTCTTGTGGTTCTTGTGCTTATTTCCATTATTCGTTTGAACCTGCTGTGGAGAGGTTACTCCACCGAGAATGATGTTACATTTGATATCCGAATTTTCGGGGCTTGATCTGCCGACGATCAAGGGATCGCCCACCTCACGGGCACGCCAAGGAGTAGGGGCAAGTTATCTCTGAACCTTGTAAACCCTCCTTGTTAGCGATCTCGTTTGTTGCTTTAGTTTGTTTTTGTTCTTCTGTGTTTCTGCATTTCTCTATTTCCTTTGCTTCCTCTATGTTACTAACCCTAAGTGCAGAAATCCAAAAAGTGAAAGCGATTTGTGTGTCTGGCTATATTCACCCCCCCTCTCTAGCCATCCAAGTTCCAACATTCTTCTCTCTCGCCTGGAGCTGATCTCTCTCCTGCGTCACCTGGAGAAGGTCCTCTGTAGCCGACACGGCCTTCTCGGACGCCAAGCGTTCCCTATGCTGGGAACTCTGAAGAGCCTGCTCCTTGTCCTACAAGAGCTTCCTCAGGTGCTCGACCTCTTTACGAAGAGCTTTGCTGACACCTGCCTGCATCACTCCTGCCCGATGCTCATGGTCAGCTGCAGCTTCCGCCCGTAAGGCTCGATGGAGTAAGGCCTCCACTTGGGGCCCGGAATACTGGCCCCGTCCAACTACTACGCAATCCTCAGCTGCCTGCCATCGCACCGAAAGGTTAGCAGACGGGCAAGAGAACATCCAAGGCAATAACAATTCGCACCTTCAGGAGCGTCTCCCGGAGACTGGCTAGCGGTCCAGTCGAGGCTCGCACAACTACCCCTTCAAAGGTGCTAGGTATGTTGCCTCGCCCCTCGGGTAGTGGTGAACTCGGGTGAAGAGGAAGTTGTTGGACGGCGGAAACCTCAGGTGGCACACTGGAGGGGCTGGAGGCATCCTCTTCAGAACTAGAAGTCCCCTCCGATAAAATCCCCTCGGTCGGAGTCTCCTTTAATTGCACCGGCGGGACAGATTGCATGGAGGCCTCCAACGCTACAGCCAACCTCTCCCTTAGTCGATCTAGTTTCATCCGATATTGAGTACGCAACATCTCCTTACCCGTGGGAGAGGTGGCTGGGTCAAGGGAGCTGGAGGGAGGCACAGGGATGACTGCCTCCGGAGCGGAGACCGGCGGGGCATGTGCAGGAGCTACTCCCTCGGAGGATGGCGCCGCTTCCTCGGGCACCGAGGAGAGAGGGGAGGAGCTGGTAGAGTGCAACTTTTTCTACCTAGGGCCCAAGCCCTGGGGAAGCCGTCTCTTCTGCCGACCAATGGACTGGGCGGCGGGAGGAACAATAGGAAGGGTGGTCCCCTCAAGATAGACGGTCCTCGAGGGAGAACCATCCCCAAAGGAAGGGGTTGTCGCGGGGTCCACCTAGTGAACGGAAGGCCTTTGGTTCACCACCGAGGGGGATGTAACAGTGGTTTCTACCCCCTCGGGTGAAGCCATCCCCTGGGGCGAAACCGTCCTCACCTCCGAGGACCCAGCAAGTACAGGGGGTACGTCTGGAGCGGTCGAGGGAGGATGCAACGCCTCCTTGTTGGCCTCCTCCCATCTGATAAGTCGGCCCATCACCTTGGCGAACATGACTTCCTCTACAATAGCCAGATAGAAAGAACATCAGTCAGAACTAACAGGCATGGAAGAAAAGATGCAACGTACCGAGGGTGGGGCTGATGCACGTCACTTTAGGGCTAAGACCTGCCCGATACATGAGTTCTTCACTCTGTACTAGCCCCGGACCGTTGAATTCCATACCAGAGAGAACCTGCCTAGCATGTTGATACGCCAAACTCTGAAGGAACCCCCTAGAGAAGGGGGCGTTGGCAAGTCCTCTATCTAGCACAGAGGACTGAAGGGCAGTGACGACAATTAAATAAAGAAGAACTTCTCCTTCCACCCTTTATGTGAGAAGGGAACCCTCCTAAAAACCTGTGACTTGATCGGGCAGCGAAGCTGAAGACCCTCTAGACCCTATCGGAACGAAGAAAGAGTGAAAGAGATGAGGAGTCAGAGGAAGGTCAAAAAGCTTGAAGATGATGTACGCCCCTCCCATCTGGGCGAAGGCATTAGGAGCCATCTGGTGGAGGGGGATTGCGAAGTTGGAGGCTATGCTCGTGAAGAAAGGAAGAATGGGGCTGCGGAGCCCGTACTCCATCTTCCCTAAGAAGAAGGTCAGCATGTCTGCAGGAGGCTCCATAGGCGTTTGACCCACTTTGGGGATGACCACCGCCATGTCGGCTGGGACGCCATATACATCGAGGGCCGCCTGCAGAGCCTTCGACCTCACTCTCGAGGAGGCGGACTCATACCATTCTGTGTGATAGTCCTCCATGATTCCTAAGGGAAAGACAGGAGGGAGAAAAACTACTTACGCGCAAATGAAGCTTTACAGGAGAAGAAGACGAAGTGCACCCGGTCGCTGAGTCAGAAGTAGGCATGACGTCTTCATCTTCCCCCTTTTATAATCAGGAAGATGTCTGGGCACAATGGGGGAGTGACGCGTGGAAAGCAAGAAACCGCCGCGCCCAGACAAATC